>OZ029921.1:3810954-4273454 GCA_964023275.1 Norana najaformis
CTTGTTCAAACTCTTCCTACCTCTCTTTCCATTCTCTCACTCGCATACATACAAACTCTTCTTACCCTTCTTTATACTCTCTCGCTCCTTAATCTTCCCCTTTTTCTGCCACCCTTTATTCCTCCCTATTTCCGGTTTCCCTTCCGCATATGCCTCTTTCCTTCACTGCCCCCAACCCTTCATGTGTCGACCTCAGAGATCGTCTTACGAGAGACTGCGTGATGGCGAAAACAGCTGCCTGAGAAATTATGCAGGCGCTAAATAAGTAAGCTAGCTATCGCCATCTGGTGGATGGTCACTGTAATTAAGCGCCATTTTTAACCAGGCGGAAGTCAAAAATAAATACAGCCGATGGGAAGAAGAATAGCACGCACAGAGACAAAGAAAGATACATAGAGACAGATGCACTAAGAGACTAGTAAATAACTTCAGCAAGACATAGACCAACAATTGTTCTGAGACACAGACACATACAGACGGACACTATACAGCCAACACATACTGGCAGACTTTAGAAGGTTCTTCAGCAACATTTTAGATTCATAAAATGCTCTAAATAAATGTTCTGATACACGCATATACATACACACACACACATATATATACATGCAATCATACATACATGCATGCATGCACACACACAAATATATGTATATACATACATACATGCAGTCATGCATAACTACATACAATCATACATACATACATACATAGCACACAGATCGACACACACAATACATACATACATACACTGCATACATAGCAGAGAAAGAGAGAGAGAGAGTGAGAGAGAGAGTGAGAGAGAGAGAGACCCAATCACTAGGCTACTTCGGTGGCACGTGTCCAAAAGAGTTGTTTACAATACCTTACTTTTGCATCAGATATTAGGTAATAGGACGCCTTGGAATTGAATAGATTAGGTTACATATGTAACCTACGTATGTATACCTATGTACATAATATGTATGCATATATGTATATGTGTATGACATTGTATGTATGTATGTGTGATTGCATATATGCATGAATGTATATGTGTATGTATGCATGCTTTTGTGTATGTTTGTAAGTATGTGTGATTGCATGTATGTATGTGTATGCGTTTATGCATGTACGTATGCATGTATGTATGCATGTATGTATGCATGTGTGTATGTATGCATGTATGTATGTATGTATGTATGTTTTTATGATTAGGTTACATACGCCAAATGATACAGGACTAGACAATATTCGATTCGAATAGAATAGAATAAACTATTGACTCTAAGTTAGACGCAGAAATAGAGGCCAACCTTACTGTCCCTTCATCCTTTTCCGGCTGTCGTCTTTTTCAGGTCATGTGACAGTCACCATAGCGACCCTGCCTCGGCTCTCTGATCCTCTACCGCTGTATCCGAGCAAACGAAGGCGGTTGGCGTTACCCCGTGACTCACACGTGACCCCGTGACCTCCGTCGAAGGAAAAGCCTCTGCGTCTGAAGGCAACAGACGGACAAAGAGGTTGACAAATAGAGCAGACGAAAGAGGAAGGATAGGAGGAGCTGAATGAGGAGCATGAGGAAGTCTATGAGGAGTAGAAGGAAAGAGTGTTCCAGCTCAACGAGGAGTAGAATGAAGAAGTGGAAGATGAAGAGGAGGGAAAGGAGGAGGATGAAGATGATTAGGAGCGGAAAGAAGAGGAAAGAAAGCGGATGAGGAGTTGAAGGAAGAAGAGGAACATGAAGAGAAGGAAAAGGATGAGGATGAAGATGATTAGGAGTGGGGAGGAGAGGAAAGAATCGGATGAGGAACAGCAGGAACAAGAGGAACAGTAGGAGGAATGATAAGAAAGAGAAATATGATTAAAACAAGACAATAAGGAAGGGAAGAAATTAGCATCGCAAGCAGATACAGAGGAAGAGAGAATGAACTCCGCAGGAGGAAGGTGATGGGAAAAGGAAGGTGGAGAGTAGGGGCAGAAAAAGGAGGACGAAGACGAAGAAGGAAAAGGTTGAGACGAATACGTGGAGAATTTTGATGGAGCTAAAGAAGATGGGGGACCAAAACACATAAACATAAATATGAGAAATATTTCGGGGAGGGTATGGAGAAGGAGAACAAGACCAACAACAAAAACAAGAACAGGAATAACAATAACAAATGGGGGATAGAAGGTAGGATTCGACGGAAGGGTTAGGGGCAGGAAGGGTCAACGGAAACGCAGAAGCATGCACGAGAAACACGATGATTAAACGGTGAAAGATGTGTATTGAGGGTCAAAGGAACAGAAAGAGCAAAATAACGAGAAAGTCGACGATCGATCATCGCTTGTTTAGTTCAGGCGTTCAATTTTCGTCGACAAATGATGACCAAAGATCGAAGACTATTTATTTCATGTCGCTGATGAACTCTTGGGCAACATTACATGTAATGCATCAGAAATGACAGCATCAGAGGTGTAACTACAGGGGCCCCAAAGACGGGTCCCAGATCAAACAAAGTGCCCACTCTCAGGCCCCAAATCCACCAAAATGGGACCCACTTTCCGGCACAA
Organism: Norana najaformis; assembly: GCA_964023275.1. Classification (NCBI taxonomy): domain Eukaryota; kingdom Metazoa; phylum Annelida; class Clitellata; order Crassiclitellata; family Hormogastridae; genus Norana; species Norana najaformis. The sequence continues at coordinate 3,813,490 of OZ029921.1, forward strand.
AATTAACCAAAACGAGGCCCACTTTCAAGCCTCAAATCTAACAACCTGAAACACACTTTCTGATCTCGTATCGACCAAAATGGGGCACACCAACAGCCTGATCCATTCTGGGATGGGCTCAGTGTCTGTATGCCTTTCAGCTCTGACTGACCAACTGATTGACTGATTGACCAACTGCCTGACCGACTGACTGACTGACTGACTGACCGACTGACTGCTGACTGGCTGCTGACTGTCTGACGGCTGAAATAGCCTTCAACTGACTAAAACTTAATACAAAAGGACTACAACTGATGCTAACAAAGACCTCAGATGAATAATCTTGATGTAGCGTGTAGTAACTGAATAATTAGTTTAACTTACTTTACCTTACCTGAACTTACCCTAGTCAAACCTCAAATCGCTTTACCAAATTTTGCTTTATACAATACCTTACTGTTCCTCACCTTACCTCACTCTACCGAACCTTACCTTACACGGTACACCTCCTCGCTCTTTACCTTACCTTACCTTACGGTGACCTTATCGTTTACCCATCCTTACTTTACCTTATCTTACCCTCCCTTACCTTATTTTACCTAACCTTACCTTACCTCCCGTTCTTGCACTGGGAAGGCTGCTCAGCGCTTTACGTGTAGAGATGGGTTGGTGGGTTACAGGGAAAGATGATCTGATGGAGGTGGTCCAGAAGATTGGCAGGCAGCAGGTAGTTGGGCCGGGACATTAGCCCTTGACAACGGACGACGGGAATGTTCGGAGGACAGGGCTAATGTACGCAAATGTAGGAACCGAACAAATGGATGCCGGCTGAAATAAGCACAGACGGCTGTCGGCCGAATCGACGACGTTATCATTAGCGGAGCCAATCTTCGCCAGTCGACGTCCAGATCAGCCACGCTCTATCGTTGTCGTCGTCGTAATTTTCTTTATCATTACTGTCGTCGTTATCATCATCGTCGTCGTCGTTATCATAATCAGCAGCAGCACGATAATAATAATAATCATCATAATACCAATCATCATCATCATCATCATCATCATCATCGTCGTCGTCATCATCATCATCACAATCATCATCACAATCCTAATCCTAATTATCATCATCATCATCATCATAATCATAATCGTAATCATTATCAACATCGTCGTTGTCATCATCAATAATTACTAATACTACAACTACTACTAGTTATACTACTACTACTAGCACATAGTCAACATAACCAGTAACAACAAATCATCATTATAATTAGCATAATAATGGCCACTCTGGAGTATTTGCTGTACCAGACATTATCTCTAGAATTCATGCTGCGCCAGTTTCGATCAGCTATTCCCAGTAATACCCACTGCAGGACGAAACAAGTCGTCGAAGCCAATAATAAAATCAAATAGCCGGGCGAAGAGAACCAGCGAGAAAGCAAGGCCGAACAGAGATGGCATTAGAAGCTGGATTAGTTGCGGAAGAGGCAGAGCAGTGTGATGCACATCATGGCCACCTGCAGGACCTGCATAAAGTCACGCGCACGCCTGACTGGACGGGCAGCGACAGTCGCTAAGATGGACACGCAAAAAGAGACAGACATCTTTGTCCTCCTACAGAGAGAGAGAGAGAGAGAGAGAGAGAGAGAGAGAGAGAGAGAGAGAGAGAGAGAGAGAAAGAGACAGAGACTGAGAGAGACAGAGAGACAGGAGACAAAGTGAGTGGGCGAGGCACGCAGAAAGACAGGCTGACAGAATAAATGATGGACAGAAGAGAGGAGAGACAGTGACAGAGAAGACAAATAAAAGCAGAGAGACAGAAAGACAGAGAGAGAAAGAGAGAGAGAGAGCGAGAGTCAAGGAGGGAGGGAGGGACACACATAAAAGCAGAGAAATTTCAAAAATTTTCCATCTGTTACTAACTCAATAAGTAGGCCCACGCAGTACTAACTTAACCGCGCTATATAACAGATGAAGGAAGATCAGTGCCCCGAGCATATAGCACCCGCAGAGACATAGGCCCTACGCAAACATACAATCACATAAACACACAGATGCCTCACACATCGAAATGTACTTACGCTTTTGAACGGCTTGTATTAAGGCGCTATATAAATGTCCAGCTGTTCTAAATTACATTATTGTCATGCCGCATCCACAGAAACATACACACAGACGGACAGACACGACAGCAAAAACAGACACACAGTGACAACCACACACATGCACTGGTACCAACGTACAAACATAGCGAGATTACGATGAAAAGCGGATTGCAGTGAGAGAGACGCATCCAAAGACACACTTAGACACTCAAACACACACAAGCACATACACACGCACGCACACACACACACGGACTGACAGGAGTAAACACACGGACAAGGAAATACATCAGCGCAGACGTACAACGTCCACCGACAGAAGGGATTATTATCCTCCGAGTCTGACCCACTTCCGACAGATAATGATCGTCGATCACCAGAGGAAGCTCCTCTCTCTCTCTCTTCTCTCTCTCTCTCTCTCTCTCTCCCTCCCTCTCTCTCTCCCTCCCTCCCTCCCTCCCTCCCTCCCTCCCTCCCTCCCTCTCTCTCTCTCTCTCTCTCTCTCTCTCTCTCTCTCTCTCTCTCTCTCTCTCTCTCTCTCTCTCTCTCTCTCTCCACACTCACACATACATACATACATACACGCACGCGCGCACACACGCAAGCGCGCACACACACACACATGCACACACAATATACATTCATAATATATATATATATGTAATGCAGCATGTATATATATATGTGTATATATATGGAGGCGCTTACTCTGAAGATGATATATATATATATATACACATGGATATCCCTTCAGTGTATATACATGTATATAGAAACTACAGATAGCGCCTTCGGTATATATTCCTCTCTTATATATAATGCACTCTCTATACGTGTATATATAATCCCGCAATATAATTAATTTGATATATATTTGCTCTGAAGAAGACACTGAAGTGATTAGAAGGGGATCTACATGTAATGTCCGGTATAGGAAAGCACATTCAGTGTGGCCAACCGCCATACGAACAGCAGCTATTCCATAATTAAGCGTGTGGTCTGAATACGTTAGTTGCACCAGTTGTGGTCAGCCAGTAGACAATTCACCTCTATATACGACGGTCTTCTAGAGAAAAAACTGTGGAGGCCCTCATGTAAAACTAGATTCCAATCCCCGCAGGGCAAAAACATGTCTAGAGATTTCTGCTCCAGATGCTTCCCTAGAGAACTCGGCTGTAATGAGTACATTGCCGTAAACACTATCCGTGGAAAGATCGACAGCGAGGGAGACGACTGGGCACCGAACCTCATACGCTGAGGCTAAGATAAATGAAGCTATCACTTCATACATACCGCTACCTGATGGGAATTGATCGAGAAACTGTTCTTCTTCAGAGAAACTGGTCTCCCAGCAATAGCATAAATGTGCTGATATATGTATTCTTCTCTTTTACTGTTCATTTATATTTACATGTACAAATTTTTTTAATACCCAGTCATATACATATATGCATATATATGCATATATATATAATGTTGCGAGTGGCACGTTTGGAAGGAAGGTTATTTGGTTAGTTGAGTGCCACCTGCAACAGATGCTGTAAATGGCAGTGTTGGAAAGTGTCTGAAGGAATGTCAGAAAATTGAGAGTGATGGGAAAAACTATATAAAGGATGCATTTGTTGTAAAAGAAAGAGTGACGAGAAACTGTTGAAGCGTGAAGAAGTGATCAAGAAACTGTTGAAGCGTGAAGAAGTGATCAAGAAACTGTTGAAACGTGAAGAAGTGATCAAAAAACTGTTGAAGCGTGAAGAAGTGATCAAGAAACTGTTGAAACGTGAAGAAGTGATCAAAAAACTGTTGAAGCGTGAAGAAGTGATCAAGAAGCTGTTGAAGCGTGAAGAAGTGATCAAGAAACTGTTGAAGCGTGAAGAAGTGATCGAGAAACTGTCGAAGAGTCAAAACCGAACGCGAGAAGAAGCAACGTTTTTATGGAACAACTTGTCGTCTTCTTCATTTCATATCCCCTAGAAAACAAGATTTCGACGATAAATAAGTACAAATATATGCTATAGAAGTAAATGCGATTATCTGTCGCATTAGTCTTTTTCACCATCGTCAATGTTATGCACTTTTCTTCTTATCACCCATGCACTCAGTCTCCGTCGCCCCTCCCTACCCTTCGCTAAACAGGAGGCCGGACCACCCAACCAATCTCAAGATTACATACACATATGTATGCATGCACACAAATATTTCATACGCGCAAAATATTAAGAAGACTCATGAATATTTATTTAATCTGAAACAGCAATAATGTGATTGAATTTCCTGTAATGCTGAAGATAGTGTCTAGTAGCAGTAGACACCAACGTGCGTGCGATAATGTAGCACAGATATTGTAGCCCACAGTTAGTAGAATGTTTAACTTTATATACAGAAGAGTTAATGCAGTTAGGCTAAAACATAAAAAGCTGTAAATGTAAATATGTAATTTAAATGTAAATGTACACGTTTTTCCATAGCGACCGTATGGCCTCGACCCTGCTCATTTTTCAATGAATCTGTAGGTAACAACATCTGTGTCTATTACTAGGCAACTGAATTTGTTAATTTCCACGCAGTCACATTAGTGCCTGCTTTTGAAAACACTTATAAGAATAAGATACTTTTCTAGAGCCACTAGATGATCCGACATAAGTGATGTTTGAGGCCTATACAATTGTTTTTGAAGCGGACTGTACGCAAAAATCAAAATAACCCAGTCCCCCTTTTGTCCTTCCCATATACTGTCCGCATTTGACCATCTTTCATTTAACTTTGATCCAATTCAATCCAATCTTATTATGATCGGATCCAACCTGATCTGATTTGATCCAGTGAAATAGGACTCGTTCTATAATTAGAATTTCTTCAATCGAGTGATAAGGCTTCGATCTACGGGATTCCAAATCAAGACACCTTAACTCTGATACTTTAAAACCTTACCACTTAACAGGATAAAATTTTAGATAACTAGCATAGCATAGATAGCAGCATACGCAACTTTTTAAACCGGGGGTCCGGTGCTGCCCTTACGACTAGAGGGTCTGGGGAGGGTCGTAAGCTCCTCTAGCGGGATCCGGGGCAGAGCACCGGAAGCCAGCGCATTTTGAAGCACTCAATAATGTTTGTCGAACGTGTTTCTACCATCTGCGTCAACTGCGCACTATCCGCCGCTCTCTCTCACGACCCAGGATGCTACCGTTCTGGTCCATGCATTTATCTGTTCCAGGATTGACTACGGCAATGCCGTCTTCTGGCTTGAGTTTCTCCTGCATTTCGCAACTACAATCTGTCTTGCACGCCGCTGTCCGTCTGACCAGAGGTATCCCCAAGTTCGGCCACATCTCTGCTTTCATACTCGTGGAGCTCCACTGGCTGCCCGTCCGGGAGCGCATCAATTTCAAAATCCTGGCTTTTGTACATAATTGCCTTCTTATCTTAGGGAGCTTTGTGTTTTGGCCGGGCCGCAGACTACTTCCCTTTTTTCCGCAAGCCCTTGAAGACCTTCCCATTTCCCAGTGCTTCTGGGTTGTCGGGCCCGAAGCGCCTCTCAGGAGTCTATCTTGAAGTGGCGCTTTATAAATTACTATGAAACTGAGCACATATAAACTACACGTTTGTTTGACTGCTTTGCCGGATGGTCCAGTAACTCGATGAAAATTGAGGAGCAGACAGCGAATGCCGAAGAGGGTTTGAAGAGCGTTGCTAGGTTCCCAGTGGGCTCCGCGCAGAGCCCAGAGAGCAAACGCGTTTGCCGAAATAATGCAGGCCAGAAACGGAATACTTAAAATCGGCCGGGAAAATACTCCTTATTGTATGACACTTCTTTTCATCGACACAGCAAAGTCAACAGTCACCCATCGGGTGTGGGGACACCAGACATCTCATCGGATCTGCACGAATCCCAACGTTCGTGTTTTGGCATCTGGGGTTCGGACCCCAGCACCCCTTGCGCCACTGCACATAGACGACAACATTACCAAATAAACTCTGCTCACCATCAACCTAACTCCAATTCCGTGCGGTTGTCACTTTTCCGTAATGCACTCCGCCATTTTCCTCACACGACGCATTTTTGCAACACGCGCATGACCGACTCACCGCGTTTGACGGCTGGGCGAAACGACTATTCGATTACTCGACGCGTCCAGAATAGCCGTTAACTGAGCGATACATTTGCATTCGGGAGCTGGTGGAGGGGCGATATGCGTGTCAATTTATGAGCTGCCAACGGTCAGTTTCGTGACTGCGGCGAGCGAATGATAAAGTATCATCATTAGCCGCCTGAATTAGTGTACAACACTTGTCGATAGAGGACCTGGCATCGTATATCCGCTGCGGAAGTTAATTCCTGATGACAGCAGACACTAATATGTCCAGAACACCTGTGGAAATACATTGCCTAACGACAGACCATAGTCTCCGTTCCGTGTAGCGGTAGACCGTGTGGTAACAGTGCAAACATTCATTCATTCTTCGTTCTTTCTTTCTTTCTATCAGAACATTTGTATAGCGTCTTTTCAATATGTCACGATACATCTTGAGCTCTTAAAAGGGCGCTCTGAATTTATAGTCAAAATAGCCTTCAGTGCCCTAGTCTTTGGAATTCGCTGCCATGTCCTATTCGTTCTGTGAAGCCTCTGACGTCATTCAGGTCTAAACTAGAGACTCGTCTCTTCGAACTTCCTCACACACCGTAGCCTCTGACCTATCGGAATTCGACCCGGCTTCTCCAACGGATTGTGATTTTGGATTGCGATTTTGACTTGAAGCGACCATCGACTGATGTCTTGGACTTTATGATAACGGCGCTACAGAAGTCTTTAGATCACATTAAATTAGCCGAGGCCAACATGCCAAAATTTTTGCATGTTTCAAGCCATTTGCAAGAGACAATGCGGTGGGTCACAGCTGAGAACAGAATTACATTCAAGATTCTCCTTTTCGACCAAGCACCGATGCAGGGTGGCCAGAATACATCGGGGAGCTCCGGCTGCCTCTATCGAGCCAACGGGGTCGACAAACTGCGCTCTGCAGCACGTGGGGACCTGCTGGTTCGGCGTCCCAGTAGTTAATCGGTCTCATCGTTCTTTCTGCTGCATTGGACCAACCCCATGGAACAGTATTCTACTTAAAATCAGAACTTCACAGCTACAAACAGATCAAGAAACGTTTTTAACTTAGCATAAGACTCGCCTTTTTAGATCTCGTAGATAGCTGTGCATCGGCGCCTTTGTGAGTTTCCGAAAACGCCTTATGCAAGTGTTCAGATACACAAATATATATATATATATATACGTATATATATACATATATCTATACATATAACTACATATATACACACATATATAGATATATACATATATACTACACACATACATATATACACATACATACATATATACACATACATACATATACACATACATACATACATACATACACACTTGTCCTTACAGTTTAGTTCATGCAAGCCGTTGAGTCGAAGGGCGTTGTCATTCTCCACTTGGCTCTTGAGGCGACAGGTCTGGCAGCTCCCACAGCTGCTTCGGTGAAATGGTCAGTCCCTCACACCTGCGATCCACCTCCTGCGTCTTTCCCTCTGCCTCACACCATTGACCAGCCTCAGTTTACTTTCTTTCACTAGGGACGCCACTGTGCCATACCAAAGCCCTAGTAGAGAATGTTTATCGTAATCGTAATCTCGAGATTTCTACAGCGCCCAACGAAAGCTAAGTCACGGGAACCAGCTTATTCACAGGCGCTCAGTCAAAACAAAATCGCTAGGCAAAAGGGTTCGGTTTCAGGTCAAGATCCAGGAGATTGACGGATTATGCATCATCATATTAAAACAAAAGTTGCAATTAAACAGCATCTAAACATTTAAAAATAATCTTAACATATTGTTGTTAAATGTTGGAATAAAACAACATAACGTGTGCTTGAAATTCAAGGGTTTGATCACTGAGCAAACACATGCATTTTGAGTGCCATAAGCTTTACATAAATATCGGCCCTGCCACCAAAATCGCTCTTTCCTTTAATTTTGTGACTAAATAAGAACGCAAAGGAAATTAATACAAAAAAATATGCAAAACAGTGAAAAGCGCCAGTATTTTTAGAACCTCATTTACGGACACTTTCAACGGAAAACACCAGAACTCATAGGGAGGAGTAAAGTTCTTTAACCGGGATGATGGTCGGTTAGTTGGCTGGGTTGGGTAGCCCTGCTTGGTGCATTTTCTCCAAATTGCAGCACATAGCAACGACAAAATAACGCTGATAAACCACTAATTTTAATAAGAAATAGGAATAATATTAAAACATTAACGATCAAATAGTAGGAAATCTGTTCATACTTCTGTCAAGAGAAAAAGCGCTTTCTGTCGGGCTATCATTTGGGTCAACAAGCTTTTAATAAACAACATCCAACCATTAGCTATGTCGGAAATTGTATAGAACATGGCCATGACGGTTAAAATTTGTATAATAGACAGAAAATTTTATAACTTTCGCAAAATATTTGCAAATATATATTCCCGAAGTTGTGTATGTATGGATAAGTTTAGCTATGTTCGCTAGAGGGCAACGGCAGCGCGTTCAATAAAAACGAGGCGAGAAACTGGCTGCTTGATAGGTGTGTTTTGCGATTACAATTGCATTTGAAAATACTTTTATGAACTCAAAATAGAGATTAAACATACTGCTATTATATTTCAAAATATAACGAGTATAATTTAAATAGTTAAACTTTGACTTTCTAAGCATATTCAACACCCTCATTAGCGTGGACTAATGCATTATAAAGTTGTAGAAGAACAAAACTGTAAAGGCGCTATAGAAGTTATAAATTTTTTTAAACAAGGGATTGAGTAATATCTATCCGTAATATAAACAAAACTAAACAAATTTGTCCTTCTAAGTAGTGTTGCAAATAGGCAAGTGTACAGTTAAAAGCAATTTTGAAACCAAAATCACATCCGTATACAACTTTTGCTCTATGGCATTCATGAACAAAATTTTGCCTTGGGTTCTATAAAACAAAGCTGCAGTCTGCACATGGTTGTTTTTTATTGGAACTCAATTCAAACTGAATTTTTAAAAATAAGAAAAACAGATGCGCAGCATTTGTTACATTTGACACATATCTGTACCTTTACGTAGTACTTGAAAGTCTCCAAATAAATAGTGTAGAACATATCAACATGAAAACGTGGTTATAAACTACACGTAATTTAACAACATTTTACTTTTAATTTAATAATACGGAAAGATTTTACTCAATCCGTGTCAAGAAATAATTTAATAACTTCTATAGCGCCTATCTTACAATGATAGCGCAAAACCTTTATTAAAGAACTGTCTTTTATATAAAAGGTGTCTTACTTAGTTTCAAATTCTCTACCTAGTTATTTAACTGAAAACCAGCAAACACCAAAAGGCATTGAAACTTTGTCAAAAGTCAGTATTTCATCTTTAAGAAATTAAAACAAGTTAACGATTTTATTCAAATAAAACTGCAGTTATTGAGTAAAAAATTAACATCTAAGTTTTTGTCGTAGAAAATGTTCATCCGCCCTCTATGGAATGAAACTGGTGGCTTAGGTCCTCGGGAATATTATGTACGTCTGTAACCCTGAGTGACCGACTCCGTGACTGACGGACTGACTGACTGACTGGCTTGATGGTTCGCTGGCAGGCTGGCTGGCTATTGACGGACCACCTTCTGTGGACTAAGATTCTGAGTGGATTAAGATTCTGAGTGGATTACTTACTTTTGGCTGATTCTCCGTTAAAAACACTCCGCCATGCGATCACTAGGTAAATTAAAAACAGCCTAACATGGGCTATGGCTGCTTCCACCGTTATAATATACGCATTTTAAACTGCTTTATTCTCATACAGTGTAGGCTCTAATTGATTATTTAATATTAACTACTGTCTTATTTCTTTTCATGTACTATGATCGTAACCGTAATCGTAATCTTGAGATTTCTACACCGCCCCAAGAAAGCTAAATCACGGACGCTGCATCAAAACAAAATCGACAGACATGTAAGGTCATACTCGGTTCCAGGTCAAGAGTCAAGGGTCACGCAGGTAAACAACTGGACGGCTAAGATGAAAGGTACTGGGAATTGGAGGAGCGAGAGAGAGGTCAAGGGGAAGATGTTGTATTCGTTGCCTGATATCAATTGCAGGCGTTTGTTTTGCAATAATAACGTTGATTTATTTTTAAATTTTGTTTATTCTCAGTCTTCCTTATTACAAATTTCTACAAACGCCTACATCGCCAAAATTACACGACTCTTACTGAAGACAATTTTAAACAATGACATGGGTGGACAACACCATCAATACAACGAAGTTATTTACCAACAGTTAATACACAAATATGACATTTACTCTTATTTCGATATACGGATAGATTTTACTCAATCCGTTGAAAAAATAATTTTATAACTTCTATAGCGCCTATCTTCAATATGGTGCATCAAAACATTTATTAAAATTTAATTCCGATATAAAAGGTGTGTTATCCTGTGCAATCGCGTTGTTTGACATTTCGACGTGTTTTATCATCTATATAAATTATAGTGCCCTTTATCAAAATTATGGCATTTTAAACTAAAATGTTTTAAGCAGACTTAAAATTTGCTAACCGTAGATTGAGTTAACTGGATTAAGATTTCGCTTAATGGACTTTCTACCTTAAAAAGGGTACGCCACCTAGCGAAAGCAGTCAATCGTCTGCGGCTCGAAATAACCATGCGTATTCGTTAACTGTTACTGAAAATGATGTGACCATTCCAACCGTGCGCTTACAAAGTTACTAGATTTTTTAACATTTTACCCCGTGCGAACTTGTCCATACCTCTTACCAATTCCGTTAAAGTTCGATAACAAATGACAGTCGATAGTTGACACATCGCCTTTCGTCCGGGATTGATTTCCGGCGCGTTGTGTGAATTTGGCAATTGGCCAAAAAAGTTCGAAAAATAAATGTTTTCAACTAGGTTTAAGTATTGCTGTTGCCTCAATTTTTGCCCCTCCAGGTTCTGTTCTCGGTTCCCTCCTTTATACTCAGAAAACTCATTTCCTCATCCTCTGTCGATCATCTCTACGCTAACGACACAAAACTCAAATCTTTCTCCCCTCACTTCTTTTCAGACGCACCACCATTACCAAGATTTCAGCCTGAATGACCGCCAATTAACCTTCTATGACCTGGCACAGAAACTGACCAACCAACCTGGCTCTTGCGGGCTTTTTTATATGTATAACACCGGTGAAATAAGCTGGTCTCCCTCACGCGTCTTTTGTGTGGCGCTGAGAAATTTTGGAAATTTTCCAAAAAAATATTGCATTTCATCCTGAAGGTCTTACAACCAACAAAAAATATGATTGATAATTGATCATAATGGTTCTCCTTGCTAGACTTTAAGAACGCTGAAGAAATGATGTTTACACCTTTTATGAGGTGCGTAATAAATGCGAAATTAAGTTGCCTTAACCTGACAGTAATACTAATTGCTAAGTAATAACCCTGTTCCTCTTGCCATTTTACCTTGGGTTCACTTGAAGCTATAAACTGCACTTCAAAGATGAATACCTACTCTTTCTCTTTCTCTTAATGCAACTCAAACACCTCTTACAATTAGACTAAGTATAAATCGCAGTTATACTGTGAATTACAGGGCCATAAAATCTGGAAACAGTCAAGGTCAGGGCCTTCTATTTTAGTCCTGCTCAAGGGCCGGTTCGTTTATACAAAAGTCACAACTACTTTTTGTGTTTAGAAAAAGTGACTACCGCTCTTCGTGCTCATTGCAGACCAAGGAATGATCGCATCTGGTAAAGGCTTGCGGCTTTGAAACCACACACGAAGCCATCTTTTGCGGTTCTTAACCACAGCCTAAGGGACATCTAAGCAGCCTCACGCAACAACTAGTAAGAAACAACGTACATTATAGTAGCATTTATAGCTTTCATAAACATAAAATGACCCAGTAAAGCCGCATTTTTTTCCTAAAATCCCAATGATAATATTCCTCAATTGATTTCTTACAGCACCCGATGCTATTAGTGGTTCTGTTTATAGGCCTCTCTTTCCGTATGTGTTACAACCACAGAGCATCGCTTGGGAGGAGGGTTGGTCGGTACAGTGTGGTTGCTGCCAATGTAGATTCCGTTTTGTCGATAATTTTTAAAACGTGTGTAGCGAATTAGAGCGACTATCGTGTGGTTTAGGCATCTCGAGGAGTAGAGGAAGTAGGTACTGACGTTAGCATCGGTGCTGGTTTTGTAGCGCAAGTAAGTTTCGTGTTGCAGTCATAGTATAACACTGCAGCAACTTTGACAGCTTTATAGGTAACTGGCGGTCTGTAAAATATGTCTAGCCAACTCGAAATGTTTTTGTGTCCCATTTGACGATCGCGGCTGATAGATAATTGCTGTGGCCGAAGTCGTAATCACCGTCGTATCCCCATATCGCAGTGGGCTGCTGAAGTTTTTCATAATGCACAAGGCATCAATCGATGGTTGTTTCGCAGCGAAGGCTCAGGGAAGTTAAACATCATCGGCGTAGTTAGCTACATCGGTTAGCGCGTACGCCAAGGGAAGCCTCTGTGCGTGAGGAGCCCCGTCCTGGTCGTGGCTTATTTCAGAGATCTGAATCTCGGGCTGGCACGATCCGTGCATGGGGACCTTAAATGGCGTGTAGCGATGGGGAAAGATCTCACCCGATAGGGTCGAGGCCATACGGTCACTCTAGAAAAACGTGTAGAATTTACAATTTTTTCTTTTGAGCCAGGTTAAATGTAAACGTACACGGTTTTATATAGCAACTGTATGGCCTCGACTCTGCTCATTTTGCAATGAATTGATTGGGTGAGATCTTTCTCCACCGCTGCCCATTTGAATGGGTGCATTTAAGGTCCCCATATACAGATCGTGCTAGCCTGAGATTAAAATCTCTGAAATATGACCACTATTGGTATGGTTAAATGTAAATATAAATGTTCCTGTTTTTCTATACTGATCGTATGGCCTCGACCCTGCTCTTTTTTCAATGAATTTTTTGGGTGAAATGCTTCTGGGATGGTTGACCATCAGTTGAATACCTCGCCACCAGGCGTCAACTCAGCCTTCATCCTTTCAGGGGTGGTAAATGAGTATCAGCAAAAGTTGGTGTGTTCTGCTGTTGGATTACGTGGTTGTGTCTGAGCCAAAAGACGCTTCAATCTCAGACATCTGAGGCGTTTTCATAGATAGGATGAACGAAAACAAGTGTGCTATCTTTACATTTACCTTTTATCGTACCTATCTTACCTTTTCTTAGTTAGGTATCGAACAGATGTCACCACATTCACAGTCTCACTCTTAGCTTTGCTCATTTGCTCAAACTTTCCTTGCTTTTGTTTACCAACATTATTTCCTGGTATTTTTATTCTTTAGGATGGCAGCTGCGACGCAACAGTATCCACCTGGGGTATCCACCTCAGATGTTAAGATGGAATTGAAGCCACAACAATACCCACCTGAAGGACAAGAGTATCCACCTAGAGGACAAGGATATCCACCTTCAGGAGGGCAAGGGTATCCACCTTCAGGAGGACAAGGATATCCACCTTCAGGAGGACAAGGATATCCACCTTCTGGAGGGCAAGGGTACCCACCTTCAGGAGGACAAGGATATCCACCTTCAGGAGGGCAAGGGTATCCAACCCCTAGTGTGCCTTCTGGAGCACCTCCAGGAGGTGAGTGTCTGAAAGTATTTGGTTTTCTAATCTAATCAAATCGAACATTCCTTAGCACTAGTTTAATAACCTACCAGCCATCAGGCAACCTAAGATTTAAAAATAAACAAAATTCCTTGACTGGTAACGACAGACACTTGTGCTAGATGTTTGTTCAGTTTTTAAAGTGCGTGTAAAGGATGGTAAAGCAACGGAAACTAAAGGTAGATGCAGACGGATGGAAAGGGAATGTGTTTAGATGTAACTTAATGTAGTTTAATATGTGATCGAGATGGTGTCTCTTGTGAATGTGTTTAGATGTAATGTAATGTAGTTTAGTATGTGATCAAGATGGTGTCCCTTGTGGTGAGCCATAGTCTAGTGGTTATCATGCTGGACTCTTAACCCAGAGGTCCTGGATTCAAATCTCTGTGAGGACAGAAACATATTACTAGATTTCTTTTCCATTAGCTCCTCATAAATTAGCAAATTCCATTAGCAAACTCGATTATCAAGCAAGTACACTGACAGTATACTCCAAGTGGGCTGATCAGGTGGAGAGGGAGGGGACTGGTCAACCCCCCAATATGCCATTTGAAGCTAAGAAAATTAAGTTACCAACACTTCGTAACCATGGCTGCCCCACAGGGTTAGCCTAACATTCTGCTCTTCTTATCTCCCTGTAAGCTTCGTGGGAGTTATCTTTCTAAAATAATGTGATATCATGTACTGCTGGTCGCTAAGGGTGTAAGAATTGCACAAGAAATTATATATTATGTAATGTAATGTAATGTAATGCAATGATGCATTAAGTTCAAGGTTAATGAATGAATTGTCACAGTGAGGTTTCTTCTTTAGCCACGTGTGGTTGAAAACTAACCCCAACAGACTTTTTCCACTAGGCCCTAGATATGGGGCACTGAAACTTATTGAACCCCAGTGACCCCAACAGCAAATTCAGTCCTGATGTATTGTGACTGGAAACTGACGTCTCTCTGCTGTGCAGTTATTTGAACAGGACCCCCACAAGTTTGAAGGTTGTTCTGTTGTAGCTGGAACTGGGGGAGGTACAGCAAGCAGCCCTGATATGGAGCCATTTGAACCGCCACCAGGTTTTCTTGATTCAATTCCAGGATATGACTCCATCACCTTCGATGATAGTAAGTCTATTACAATAAATTCTCGTGATTGCCACAGCATCATCCTCATAATGCACAAGGAATTAATTGATGGTTGCTTTGTTTTTGATTATGTCTGAGAAAATCCATCGGATGTTGTAAGAGTGGTTGAATCCGATCGTTATGGACATTCCTTGTATGTGCAAATACATGTCTGGTTTGTGTGTAACTGAAAATTTTCGTTGCGGCTTCTAAACGACTCTTGAAGTCGCTCCTCCTCGGTTACCTAACGACGTTCAAGTTAATTAAGAACAGTAAATCCATCTGTAAGCAAGTGATGCCCAAGCAGCTCTGTCGGGCTCTTGCGCACACGTAGAACCCAACCAATGAAGTTCCTGGCATGGAACTTATTGCGAGAGACGCTGTTCTGTTTCCAGATTATAAGACAGGATTACAATCAAGATCCTCTGCCATGGTGTTTGTGTTATTGTTATTTACATACAGTGGGTCTGTTAAGAACCTCACAGAAGCCTTAAAGTTATAGTTGATTAGATTATGCATTTACAATTACAAATTCGATCCGATGTTAATACTGATGGTGGTGATGAAATGATGATTGTGATGATGATGATGATGATGATGATGATGATGATGATGATGATGATGATGATGATGATGATGATGATGATGATGATGATGATGATGATGATGATGATGATGATGATGATGATGATGATAGAAATGAATGAGTGATGTTAATGTTTCCTAGTCCCACAGTTGCCACCGCGTGTTGACGATGGGGACCGTGGAGTTGAACCAAAGGACAGAACTCCATTTAGTGGGTAAACAAACGCTACTCGTTATTAGTATTTCTTAAAGTTAATTATTATCATTATGTATTTGTTTTAGTCAAGGAAGTGTGTTCAGAGTATTTTTACTGTTGTTTTTGTATAATTTTTTTGGTTATGATTTTGATTAATTATTATTATTATTGCTATTATTATTGCTATTATTATTATTATTATTATATTTATTATTATTTCTATAGCACTGGACAACTTTCCTTTTTAGACTGCCTCTTCTGAATACAGTCAGCTGCTTCAAGTTGGACAGAGGTTCAACTGCTTAGCAAAGCAGTGAAAGGCAATGCATGTTGTCTGGGAAAAGTAAGGTATGGTAAGGTAAAGTTTAGACAAGGTAAGATAAGGTAAAGATAAAGGTTAGATAGGGTAAGGTTAGGTAAAGGTGAGGTAAGGTAAGGTGAGACGAGGTAAAGATAAGGTAAAAATAGGTAACGGCTCATTTAATACATCCATCTTTCACCAGTAGTATTTTGAAATGTAATTCAGAGGTAAACAATGTTTTGGCAACAATTGAAAACCCTTTTCTTGTGGATTACTTGGTTTAAAAGTAAATTATAAAGTTTATATGACATACCAGGACCAGACCAGAGGTCAAAGGTCAGTCCATTAGCTATCTGCTGCTGTCATTCCAGACAGAAAAATGTTGAATGAGCAGTGCATATTATGAATTGCCATTTCAGGATGAAATCAATTTCGCAGGAGGAGGCAAAAGCAGCTCTCGTGGAGCACTGCAATGCTAACTGCTGCTATGGAAAATCGGCTGCTACGGAAATGACGATTAGTAGCATGTCATCTACCACTGCCTTTCGCGTGAGTATGACGTGTATTGTACTGTAAGCAAATATTTATGTCTGTGTATTTGGATGTTTTGTAATTGTAAATTTTTATCTGAGAGAGGTGGAGCAAGCAGTAGCACTGTGGAACAGTTTAAACCACTGCCAGGTTTCCTTAATTCAGTTGCAGGATATGACTCCATCACCTTTGATGACAGTAGATCTTATCTGATTTCATTTAATATGATGACTTCTGTAGAGCTATTATGGACATTTATACAGCGTGTTTTAAGAACTTTGGTGTAGAGATGCTGAAACATCTGGCAGTCTGACAAATCTGAATAGGTATGGCTAAGCAGAAGCTGAAAATGTTTCTTGAGCTGATGTTTAGTGGGAGGTTGTTCCAGTAGTTGGTCTGATGTACAAGACGGCTTGATTTGGCCAAAAGTAGGAGGTTCTTATGGGCTGCAGAAAGCAGGTGTGTCGTGGAAAATTCCAGGTGTGTTATGGGAAATTCCAGGTATGTCATGGGAAAGTTCAGGTGTGTTGTTGGGAAATTCCAAGTGTGTTCTGGGAAATTCCAAGTGTGTTCTGGGAAATTCCCTTTGTGTGATGTGAAATGTAAACCTGATTGATGTGGTACTGGTCTAACTATTTGTTTGTGTTTCTTAAAATTTCTTCAGTACACCTTGGAGACCTTCACAGAAATGAGAGCAACAGCCTGGGCCCAGGTGCCATTCACAGGTAATCAATTTTCTCAGGTGTGCTGCACAGGTATATATGGTGTTTAAGTGAAACTTTTCACAGGTCTTAGCTCTTGGTATTTCTTCTGTAAAGGGTACTGTTATATGCAATAGCAGCACTTTTTGAGGTACTTAAAAAAGTACTATATTAAGTGTATAGGTAAGTTATTATCAGGAATCCATTGGTTTGGTTCTACAAGTGTGTGAAAGCCTGCCAGCAGAGACTTTTCCTGTTATTCAAGCATTTTTCATCTGCAGATGATCTTTTAGTTTTTATTACAGAATTATGTAGACTGGCAAGGAACACCTTTGAGAGATCTCAGTTGGCTCTATAAAAATGTCCAGATACATACGTAAATACTTACTTACACGAATTTCACACG
This sequence comes from Norana najaformis, assembly GCA_964023275.1. Classification (NCBI taxonomy): domain Eukaryota; kingdom Metazoa; phylum Annelida; class Clitellata; order Crassiclitellata; family Hormogastridae; genus Norana; species Norana najaformis. The sequence continues at coordinate 3,831,180 of OZ029921.1, forward strand.
CTTAACCTAGGAGGCTGATAGGTGATGATTATAGATGGTGATAGATGGTGAGCAGGAAATGCTTCTTACTTTCTCAGTTCCTTGGTGATGTGCAGAACAGAAGCCTTGATGGGTCCAGGTGTGTCAGCAGTTCATGATTTTTGGGAAAGTGATGATTGTGATGGTGGTAATGGGAAGATTGGATGTTGTCACGATAACGTGATGATGAGGAGAAGGATTATGATGATGATGATTATGATGATGCCATTACTGTCACCAGATGATGCTGATGAATGTCAAGAGGGCAGTGGACACTTACTGATGCTGATGATGATTATGTGGTTGTTGGTGATGATATTGATGATGATAATGTGTATGATAATGTTGATGATGATGATGAGAATGTTGATGATGATGACAACGCTTTTGATTACAGTAACAGTTTGTTGATATAGGTAATGAGTCTTTGGACACAGCAATGAATGGCACGCCACCTCAGCCATGGGATATTCCTCTCACTGCCAAGGAGAAGTTCAAGGATGAAAAGAGGCTAGTAGAAGTACCTCATACAGCCTCTGTCAAGGTCTGTCTCTCCAAAATCTTCTTTATGGGTAACACTGTGGAGTGTATTGAGTAAAGCGGTGGAGTGTATTGAGTAAAGCGGTGGAGTGTATTGGATAAAACTGAAGTGTATTGGGTAAAGTGGTGGAGTGTATTGGATAAAGTGGTGGATTGTATTGGGTAAAACTGTGGAATGTATTGGATAAAACTGTGAAGTGTATTGGGTAAAGTGGTGGAGTGTATTGGGTAAAGTGGTGGATTGTATTGGGTAAAACTGTGAAGTGTATTGGGTATAGTGGTTGAGTTTATTGGATAAAACTGTGAAGTGTATGGGGCAAAGTGGTGGAGTGCATTGGGTAAAACTGTGGAGTGTTTTGGGTAAAACTGTGGAGTGTATTGAGTGACGCTGCATAACACTGCATACGTTCAAATTGTCACTTAGTGTTCAACTACAAAGTCTGACCTGACCTGACCTGATTTCATCTGATAGCTTAACTGCACCTCAGATTGAGCTTTACAGACTTTGTGCACAAAATAAGTGCTTTAAATAAATAAATTTAAATACAGATACTGAAATAAATAAAATAGATGGAGCCTTTTCAGATCCATTCCAATAAATGGCTTGTGGCTCAGGTGTTTGCTTTGGCAGGAGTTGATAATATAATTTCTTCTAACTCTAGTTTCAGGTTTCTTTTTGTTTATTTTCAGCCATGCCATAAGTGCCAGGGACAGGGTACAACCGTCTGCTCTGCATGCCAGGGTCAAGGACTGGTCAGTCAGTGAGATGTTGGCACTTGTGTTCACAACGTTCTTCAGAAATATGGAGATTTATATAGCATGGAAACTCAATGTCCAGTTGTGTGAGCACACAGATCCTTCGAGAATTGCGACTCGAGCTCCTCTCTCTTCCTCTCTTAGGGTTTCGCAGGCGCCTGAAGACTGTACTGTTTAACAGTTATGTTATTTGTTCAGGTCAGGAGTGCCTCTGTTGAGTTTATTTCTTAAGAGGCGCTTTATAAATTATAAATTACAATTACAATTATAATTCAACCCCAAAGGACAAGGCACACCTTTAAAGACTGTTACAAATTGATTGCCTTACCTTCGTCTTAAACTGAAAATGTTTGGCTTTTGCTTTTGGCTAATGCAAAATGAAAGTAAATGTTGGAGCTGGACAACCATCAACACGTGAACACTTTCCATCAGCACTGAACCTGTTCTGTTTTGACTGGGAGAGCCTCTGAGTAGATACTTGAAAGGGCGCAACATAAATGCTCAGAATGAATGAGCATGTCTTTCGTAAGTTGTGACAGCAATATATTGTCGGCTTCACTAGAGGTACCAAAATTTACTTCTGCACTTTGAGAGCACTTAGCAAGTCCTCTTTCTTGCAGTCTGGTCTCCAAACCAACAGTGAGCAATCCATGCACACATTTTGTGGTTGAGTTCACTATAATGGGACCAGAAAACTAAGGTAATATTGATTTTCTTGTGGTATCTTTCGAAGGAGAGGGCAAATTTTATGTCTTTGTGATGGCTTGTAGAAACAATGCTCTAACTGTTCTGGAAGGGGAAACCAGACAGTCGGAACGGAAACACGACCCTGTACGTTTTGCAACGGAACAGGACGAAAAGATCGGCAAGTTTAACTTTCTTTTGTCTTTTGAATTGATGAAATTCGTTGTAAATGAAGACATAAACTTTCATCAGAGACTAGGAAAGCCAATTCATGGCACCATTATGACATCGGTGCCATAGAAGTCTTTAGATTAGATTAGACTTTGTATGAATAACTAGTGCAATAAGTAGCCAATTAAATACAGTGTGGACGTGTTAACGCGAAGTTAACACTGTTGAGAAACAGTGCGTAAAACGGCGCAGTGTTGAAATATATCTCTGCTACTCGGTCACCGACACTCCCCTATCCCATGCTGTTCCCTCCAGCCAAGCTCCTCCTTGCCTCTGTACCCAGCTGGCCGCCCTGCGGTCACACCGGTCTGGCCATACCTGCCATGTGCTGCCGATGCCCCCCCCTAACCGGTTAAAACTGGTTCCCGCCAGACTTCCTTGTTCATTCTTCCTGCCCTAGATAGCTCCCTCCTACAGTTAAGTCACATGCACATTTATTTAGAAGACACCCTACCCTTGTACGACTAATGCAAAGTTCGGAAATGAATGGAATGTTAGAGCTGCCAGAGTTCGTCTTACAGAAATTATCAGACGATCCAGCGACTTAATTAGCATTATTCCCGGTAGTTAATCGGCGTGTTAAGTTAATAGCTTTGGGGGACGTAAGACCGCTGCATGTTATGCAGAAGCGTGGGTGAACCGGGAGCTCGTTAACGCATCCACACTGTACTTCGCTGAATATGTGCCTCGTTGGTTCTGCGGTGATTGTGTGCTACCGTTTCAATTTAGATGTGGCAACTGCAATGGCAGTGGCCAATCCAAGTGCGCACTTTGTAAAGGTCATCGCCAAGTTAAGTGGTTCGTCCAGCTGACGGTTACTTGGTAAGTTGTTCAGTTACTCAGATGAACTTGTTGACCCAACTTTCAAATCTGTAGCCTTTGATCTTGTCACAACTTAAGGAGGGTTTTTGTTTACCTCTAATCTGGGACCAGAATGCAGTTTGGACCCTTGAAGGCTTCTGTTTTTGCCACTGCTCTTGCTTTGTTGATAATCGTGACTTAACCACTTAACCAACTGATCATCTGCTTTGAGAATGTGCTAAATGTGGTCCAGGTTTTGGCCACATTTAGCAGTGGTGGAATGTTGTTAATGGGTTAATTCTAGGGTATATGACAGAGAATGGGGGCATTTGTAACAGCTATCTTTGGGTGTTTGATTTAGTGTTTTAGATGTAGCTTTGGAATGTATTAAAAGTCCATATAAAATTCCTGACATTTTTAGAATGAAGGCAAGAAGTTACCACATGTAGCAATGATTTAATGTTGATAGTGGCATAGTCCAAGGGCTCATGACAGAGAATGGGGTATTTGTAGCAGTTAACTTTTGGATGGTTAAAGTGGTGCAAATGTACCCCGGAAAACGAGTCCATTGGATTGTTGTTGTCGTCGTCGTCGTCATTCTTATTTTGTAATCCAAAGGATAATATCCCAAGGGTAGGATGAAAAAATTAGGCTAGAGAGACTAGTTTCATCTGGAATGGCTAATCTTCTTTTATGTATGGCTCGATGAAAGTGCCATGTAAAGCGATTGCATTGAAGCACTGGATGGCTACAGAAAGGCACTGAAACAGTAATGATTATTATCATCATCATCATCATCACTATTATTATTATTAATATTATTATTATTATTTTATTTTTATTATTATTATCATTACATTATTATGATTATCATTATATTATTATTATTATTATTATTATCATCATCATTACTATTTTTCTAAATTTTTATGTCATATTTGACAGGACAAACCATTTGATTGAGTTTATACCTGAGCGAACTTCAATTCCTGAAGACGAAATAAAGAGGGCAACTGGACAGGTTGCCTTTCAAGAGGAACAGCCATGGGTCAGTCAGATGCTTGTGTCTTATTGATTAATTGACCACTTGACCATGATCACTGATCAATTGACTGACCACTTGAATGGCCATGACCATTTGTTTTTGATCAATTAATTGCCCCTTTGACCCATCACATGACCATTTGTTTTTGATCAATTAATTGCCCATTTGACCAGTCACATGACCATTTGTTTTTGATCAATTAATTGCCCATTTGACCAGTCAAAATGCCATTTTACTGACCAGTTAACTGCTGAGACAGAGACAGAGAGACTGATTGAATTGATAAATTATCAGATAATTTGACTTGATAATCAGAAAGAATGATTGATGTGCTGTTCACAGTAGGTTATCTCTGGACGCCCTCTGACTCTTGAATAAGCAGTGCTTAGCTTTTGAGTAGGAGTAGAAGGTTAAGATCATGAGCGGCTGATGCTTCAGGAATGACTGTTTTGAATACCCGTTCTGTTTCAGTTGTATCCAGTGAACCACGCTCCCGATCAATCAATCATAAAGGCTTCTGCTGATCTGATCGAGAAACATCGAAAGGCTTTTACCAATGAAAGACAGCTTCTGCAGGTGGGTCGAATTTCTCTTTAAGCTGAGGTATGGCAATGCACAATAATGTTCTTATGAGCCGTAACAGTTAACTGGAGGATCTGTGAATGTTCGTTCACTAACTGTTTCAGGAGTCCACCATCAACAGATTTGATGTTAGAAATGCAGACGAATTGTGGCACAACTTGGGAGTCTGCTAGAGATCACAAAATTATTATTAATTATAAACTTCTGTTGCGCTGATGTCTAACAGGGCACCAAAGCCAAACTGCAGTCAGTTCAATAAACAGAAGGTCAGTTCACTGATATGTTTCACTATTACACCAGAGACTCTATATTACTTGCTGTATTATGACACGAATTCTGATTTAACATGGTTGGGGATGTAGATCCCAGCAGTAGTTCTGCTACAGAAAATAAACATACAACATAACCTCGTTATAAGATGGTCCTTGGTAATGGTTTCTAATGACAGCGTTATAACGAGTTTCCGGTGTACATTTTAAGTAGGTTAAATGCATGATTGACTTTTCTGGTTGTTTTCTGGTTCTAGCGGCAGAAGATCTACATAATCCCTGTGACGCAGGCGACCTGCCAGTGGAAAGAAAGTCCATTCACGTTCTACGTATTTGGCCTTGAGAACAGGGTTTACTCGAGCGATTATCCTCAGAAGTTCTGCTGTGGATGCACAATCCTCTAAGTTCGTGAAACCTGCACAGCTTTTGCTTGTGCCAAGAAATGCTTCGACGCGAGTTATTAGAACTCCTGCGAGATCTGTCCACTAGTGTGCTTTGCTGATTGGTTTTTGGTGATGTTTGCTTTTTGCTTTTTCCATTGTGTAGGGTTTTAGTTTTGGTTAGGAAAGGACATCTGTCACAGGCGAAGATTAAGTAGTCTTTGCACAGTCAGGTGACAAGTGTGGCAAAGCTGTGTGTAGGTGTGCATTTATCTAGACATTTAATGCAGCACCTTTTACGTACCTGTCAAAAGAGCTGTACACATGGCTGTCTAACTGATCTAAACAAGTGTCTTCTTCAGTTCTTTGCCCCGGGCAGGTTCGAACATCCAATGGCGCCATTCCTGATGTAGTTAGGCCTCCTCCTTCAGTTTACTGTATCCGTCCACCATTGTCCAGTCTAGTAGCATTTGCCTAGATCTAGTGTAATAATGCTTTGCTGAAATATTTGCTGAGCTATGTGGAACAGTATATGTGTACAGTGGAGGACACGTTCCAAGATGAAGGTCCTACACAGGAGAACTCGTGATGGGCTCGAAATGGTGTGAGATAGTGCAGCACCTGCATTTCCCCATGGGCAGAAGAGCACAACAATCGCTGACCCATTTGACTCGAGACTGGAACAAAAAGCTCCCTAATGTGTGCTGGTGTGGTGCGAAAAGTGAAGCACGTCCCACCAGAAGAATCTTGAATGTGATTCATTCCATGACAGGAAGCCAGTGCAGTGTTTCTTGCACGTTTCCTGAAGTGGCTGTGACAGTGTTGCTACTTAAATTGCACAGATTCTGTAAGCTACGTTCCCTCCAAGTGCCATGGCTGTGCGACCGTGTATCTGTTTCGTTTCACTGCGCACTACGAAAATGGTCCAAGAATTTCATCCAAAACACTTTCTGTTTAGAAACCCAGGCATTTGATTTTCGGCTTGGATTGAACATTGGTCATGAATAATTTTGGTAAAAGTTGGCTATGCCAGCTTTGATGGCAGTTTTTATAAAGTCGTATTCTGGGTAGATTTTCTTTTAATGGTTGCAACAGTAGTTGATATCAAGTTGTCAGTTTTAGAGTGTTTTAGGTTGTTTCGCTCAGTAGCTTCTGTTATTAGGATCTGTTCTTAACTGATCTGTATGTGATACTGGAGTGTCCATCAGTTGCTTTGTGAACCACTCAGTACCTTGCTTATTATGTTGTGTCATGCCTGCATTTCTGAAATAGTCTGATAAAACTACTCCAAGATCTAAATCAGATGCACTGAATTTTTTCTTGGAACTGATTATTAGTTTTAATTACTTATTAATATGAAAATACTCAAACGAGGTCAAGTCTATTTGAAACAAAAGGACTTGTGTGTTTGCTTGGAGGTTCTGTTTACACTGTTGTTTAGGCCTGACTTTGGTGATTTTACAATTTTTTTGTGCATTGGACAGCTGGTCATACAGCCGTTTTTAACATGTGTCCTCAGAAATAATTGTTAGTATCTACAGTTAGAAATTTGCACACTGGCTTTACTTACATACTTGTTAAAGATATTACAGAAATACTCAAAAGAAGTTTAAGTGCATTTGAGAAGATTTTCTTTAAACAGTGACAAGATGAATTTTTAGACTGCTTGAAGATTTTCTTTAAACAGTTATTTACTGGTGATATGATGAGTTTTTAGATTGCTTTTGCATTTACCGGTATAATAATCGTTCATACGGCTTTGCTTTTGTTCGTTTTAGCATGTAACCTCTGTACATTATTGTTGATATTTATTTTCTTTAGCTAAAAATAGCTGTAAACAGAGAAGCCTGGCTGGGAGCCCCTCTGATGAGGTCACCTTGAAGCTGCACTTTACAAATTTCTTATTACAATTACAACAGTTATATACTGGGACCTGTGTCAAGCTTGCAAGCTAAATGGTTTTTGAAATAAAATTTACAGTATGGACTGATTTTACTACAGTCCTGTAGGAAAATCTCAGAAAATTGTCTCAAAGACCCCTTGCCCTATAACTGTAACCTATTTCTGTCGATAACACCTGCTAGAACCGTCACTGTCGAGATCTGCGACTTTGAGCTCCTCTCTGTTCCCTTGTCAGGCTTTCTCAGGCACCTCAAGATTTTACTGTTTAACAGTGATTTTACTTGTTGTGTTGAGTTTATTCTCTAAGAGGCGCTTTATAAATCTTAAATTACAATTACAGTTCTAGCATCTTTTTCTTGTCTAAACTTATGGAGAAAATGCTTCACAATCAGCTACGTTTTTAGCTTTCCGTAAGTGAACCATATTCCTACTCTCCAGTCAGGATTGAGGTAATTTCAGACTGTTCTAAAAGTAGAGATTTGAATCTTGGGCTAGCACAGTCTGTACACGGGGACCTTAAATGGCGTGGTGCCCATTCAAATGGGCAACAGTGGTGAAGGATCGCACCTGATTAATTCTGAGTTAAGGCCATATGGCGCTATAGAAAAACGTGTACATTTATATAATGATGTTGTCCTGGCTGCTGACAAGGATCCTTAATTCTCTGATTTCTCTGCTGGTTTTGACTGTGTTGATTGCACTTTTACATAGAAATTTGATAAGCACCTTGAACATTTCCAGCTTATCCTGAGATGCACCTATTCAGGTCTTTCAGATAACCATGTTTCGATGATTTGAGAAGGCTTTAGAAGGCGCTATATAAAGTTCTGATAGGCCTACATACATAGAGAATTTGTGATGAGTCACTGATGACAACATTGACCAGATGCACCAAGGGTGCAATGAGTGCATACTAATGAAGAAGCTTTTAGACCGATATCTATTGTCTGCAATTGTTTTGATTACAATGGACAGTGAAGTAATTGGTTTCATATTTAATGCAGCGAAGGCAATTTCAATTATGGATGACGGCTAACGAGATAAAAGTTGTTACATGCAGATTTTTGGGGAAATACTCATTCTTTCCATGACAGTGCTGCATGATAACTCCCCAGAAAAGTCTAAATAGTATAATTCTTATTTTTTTCTCATAAATAATAATTATTATTGTTATTGTTATTGCAGCTATTGCCGGTTTTGATGGGTGACTGTGTGTATTAGAATAGATCAGTACAATTTGTAATATTTGCCATCTTGTTTAGTGATGTACTTGGTAGTAAATCTAGTTCAGCTGATGGTGGCTTTGTGGCATTTCTTCTAGAATTTATCTATCATTTAGTAAAGAGCTACTGTATTCATCTACTGCATTTGTTAGCTGATTAGGTATTCACTGATAGGCTTATTATTTTAATTATGTATCTTAGCAGTTTGCATTGATATTGTGACATTTTATGGCAGATTTTGGAAACAATTAATAAGGCTAATCTGGTTGTTCGATGTTTATGACGTCTGAAGCCTTTCACCAGTTTGTCCGGGGTTCTGTTCCTGGTTCAACAACCATCTGGCAAATTCAAGCGATACACACATGCACACACCTACACACACACCTACACACACATACCTACACACACACACACCTACACACACACATATAAAACACTTGCATTATCTACAAGTAGACTAGCCTTGGTCGTATGTGTGGCAGTGGTGGCTCCAGGACTGCTTGTGCAGGGAGGAAGAGCATTTCAAGAGGGCGCCACATTCAGGCAGTCTGGTCTGAGGGGTACCAGCATATAACCAAAAGGGGCAGGGAGTGGATTTAGCAAAATCCGCCACAGGTGCGTGATCTTGCACTATATACAGGATGGTGAACGCTGGAGCTGTTTGGCGAATAATATGAGAAGAGGAAAGCAAGCATGTGATGGTAAACTCCAGGGAGCAACAGACGATTTTCCCCATATGGGACAGTTTGTCGAACTTTGGCGCAGATTCTCCTCATGGGAGAGGCTAGGGGTCGTCCATAAAGGACGTCCGCATAGGCCATAACTCTCCCTCCCCCTTGTCCGCATTTGCATGACTCCTCCCTCCCTCTGCGGACGTCCTTTATGGATGACTCCCTCCCCTAGCAAATGGGAGTGGATCGTGAGAAATTGCCAGCAGTTTGTTGAACCGTGAAATCTGTTAACAAAGTTTTACTTGCATGGTTTTTGGTTTGCTTTCTGATGTGGAAACTTAAAACTGGAGGACCTGCCGCAAGAGTCTAAAACCCCTTGGTCCACAGCCTCTGAATAATGCTGCTTGCAGTGACGAATTATAGTTGAATGATTAAGGCTATCTGACCTGTGTATCGGCGATTAAAATTGTAAACTGTTTAAATGGTGTTCGGAGTTGTTAAACCCTGCGGCCCGAGGGTATATTCGGTAGAGCTCTGGGTCGGAAATCCAACGATTGGGAGTTCGAGTCTGCTGAGCGGACAAGCTGTTGTCTCGCATGTAAGATTCTGATTTGCTTACGTTGCGTGCGTAATAAGTGCAATATAATAAATAAATACCATTAACAAGTAAATCCTGGCTGGCACAGTGCCAGGCAGCCAGTGCTTTCCCTGCAGGGTCCAATGCAGATTGTCGTGTGAACTTAACAATGACTTGGTCCAGTTAGCCATGATCATTATTATCATCATTTCACCTATTTAGGCAGTTTGCTTTATGTTAGTCTGCTACAGCCTAATTTCGTCTTAGACCTTTATTCAATGTGTCATGGCTGCGTTTGACCAATTCACACCCACTTTTAGGCCTAGATCTATAACATCCCTATGCACTCTAGGCCTAAAAGACCCATAAACCTAAATACCTTTGACACATACTATAAGCTCCATAGACCCATAGCGTAACTATCGGCAGCCTTTATCATGCATAATACGCTGTACATAATAAGTAAGCTTTTTAAAATGTTTACAATATAAACAAACACTGGTTCACACATAGACCTACAGGCCTACAACCTCTATACATTTATATAGTTTTCATGCATCAAAGCCATGAGTACAAGTCACGCGCAAGGTACTCTTGGGTTTTAAATTCTGCAGAAACACACAATAGCTCATTATGTCCGTTTATAAAAGCCTGTTGCATCAAAGGGAGTCAACAGCAGAGGAACATCCTGTACCGGATACTATTGCTAACTGAGAAATGAGAATATGTCAGAGTCGAGATAATATTTCGTCCCTTATCATAGCAATTTATGTACTCGTTTGAATTATAATTAATTCTAAAATCGATCGAAGGATGTCCGTTGGAGTTCCGAAAAGCAACGTTGAAGAAAATGAATGCCTTATCCAAGAAGGAAAGGAAAAAATCAGGTAAATGTAAATTTAAATGCACACGTTCTTCTACAGCGACCGTATAGAGGCCTCGACCAATCAAGTTGCGAAGATGAAATAACGCATTGATGACAACACCATTATGATAACTGCGCTATAGAAGTCTTTATATTAGATTGTGCATATATGTTTGTATAAGAACGTTATATATATCGGCCTATATGTAGGCCTATACATATATAACATCTGGGTGCTTGCAGAGGTCAGACATATATTACCTAAAGGCTACGACTGATGTCCCGTGATGCTCCTGTCTTTGAACATTATATATATTTATCTGTTAGTGTGTATATAAACTTATATATTCAATCTATATATATCTATATATATATTCAAATATATATATCAATTTTATATATAATATGTAAGACTTGATGTACCACATACCATTGGCTTGACGTGGATGGAGTGGTTTGTACCACCTGAATTAGTCCATGCATTTGAATATGCCAGTTAGTCTAGTCTGTTAGACTGTCACCTTAAGGTGGGGTTCAAACCCCACAAGGACAGAGAGGACATGCAAAGATTTCTCTTCCATTTGCCCCACCGAACTCGGCGAAGTCAGGTATAAATTTAGTTGACCAACCACTCAAATACCAGTTAAATGTAAATGTAAGCCTACACGTTTTTCTACAGCGGCCTAAGATAGATCGCTATTTGTCTGAATTTTCCTAGAACTGAGGTCTATTTTAAAGATCGGGAACCGGGTGTGTATGATGCTTTGTGAACTGGGTGATATTTGACCTGGTGTTGTTGAGGTCTTCTTTTGATTTAATGACCATGATTTTGCACTGTCCTTTATTTAGAACAAGAATTTTTCATTAATTCAGAAGAAAACCGGTTTCATACTCGTCATCGAATGTGGTATCTATGACAGACCGTAATCTGCCGCGCATCTGCGCGGCTGTCGATCACACATCTTCTGTGGCATATCTAGGTCGGGCAAATGGGATCAAGGGCTCCAGTCTTACGTGTTGCACACAAAATTGCTTTTTGAATGCATATGCATTGTATATATGTTCTTATATATGCACTAACAGATAAATTATATATATATATATTCGAAGAAGCAGCATCACGGGACTTCAATCGTATATGTACTGTCTGGTCTCTGCGAGCATGTAAATGTTTATGTATATATATTCTTATCCCATCTCACACGCACGCACGCACGCACACACACAGACACACACACAGACACACACACAGACACACACACACACACGTCTGTATAATTTATTATCCAAATAAACCTACGTATATAAAGCCCGTAGCATCGGCAAGTGTCAGGTTCGCGTTGTTATGCTTCGTAGGCGTTAGACAAGATTCACTGGTGCAGCGAATTTCGGTGGACTAGACCGAAACGTTTCACAAGGTTAGTTAGTTGGTTGCTATTGTAAAACTATTATGTCTGTGTGCTGCGTTTAAATTTAGGCGATCGTTACTTTACGAGTAGTTGAATTCTAAATCGGTTCCGTGAGCGATTAGTTTAGCGTAGAATTTGTTAGAAAGAAAGGTGGTGACGGATTTCACAGGGCGGTGTGCAATAAAGTTTTCGGTTACTGAGGTAAGTTTCTGAACGATGGGATAAGAATATAGTAATTGTAATTGTAATCTGCCATTTATAAAGCGCCACTTCAAGAATAGACTCATCAGAATCGCTCCCGACGCGAACCAGTGAGACCACTGGCAAATAATACAGACTTCAGGCGCTTGCGAAACTGCGGAAGAGACAAACTGAGGAATTCTAGCCGGAGCTCTCGGGAAAGGCGATTCCAGCTATTGGGTCCAACATAGGCAAAGCTTCTAGACTGCGCTGTAGCAGTGTGCATACGAGGGACAGTCAGAAGTCCAAGGGAGGCCGACCGGAGAGTGCTACGGCCTGGAACCAAGGAGACCGAAATGCAGAAGTCCTTAAGATATGATGGAGCAGAGCCAACGAGACAATTACGCATAAGCGTTAGGATCTTGAACTGGATACGCTGCTGAATGAGAAGCCAGTGTAGAGTGTCCCGTATAAAGGAAGTTATATGGCCATACCTGGGGATGCCTCCAATAAGACGGGCAGAAGCATTGAGAACAGACTGAAGCTTGGAAATATTGGCAAGTGAGAGTCCAGCAAAGATAGCGTTACCAAAGTCCACCCTGGTGCAGATAAGGGCATGAATTAGAGTAGTAACGGCATGAAAGGAGAGGGAGCGGCGGATGGTACGAAGCTGACGAAGGTGGTAGAAGCATGAGCGGGAGACACTGTTAACATGATCGGTCAAGGAGAGTTCCCGGTCCAGAACAACCCCAAGATCCAACCTTTGATGTTTGCCGAATATCTCTCCCACTGTTTGTCGATAATTGAGCGCCTTTCATGGCTTTTCCAGGATTCGAACCCCGGTTTGTCATTTGAAATTGACAGTGTTGTCGTTTTTACGAGCCGGTAGGACTGTCGATCACATGATCAAGATTATGAATATTGATATTTGTTAATGAGTTGCTCCTATCCCTTCTCTACCCTCTGCCCCGTTTAAAATGTCTTTCAAACCCGGAACTTCTATAAAGGGATGTGGCATGCCAAGAGTGTCATAACCGTAATTGCTTTATTACAGGAGCTTTTCAGAGCATACCGTGATGATAGATGTTCTTTGTTCTTTAGATTAGATTAGATTAGATTAACATATTGAATAAGAAGACATTGAGCATGCCCAACAGGAACACATATGTTGAAGATATGGTGACAATATTCCAATTTGTTAAAATCGAGATCACCACTCAACCAAAAAATTTGAACTATATAAATTTCCAGTTACTTTACATGCTTTACCACACTGTTTGACTTTTGTGAGTAATATTAAAATCAGATACCAAAAACACTGCAGAGTGGTGCACTATAAATGCCTCAAAATGTTACTTTTTATTATCAGTTGCCTGATTCTACTTGACATACAACGAGAGTTGAACCCAGGCTGTTGAGTTGAAAGGCTAATGTGTTAGGGTCACTGGGTCTCTGCCCTGGAAGCCACATTCATTGGGCCCATAGCTGGCACAATAAGGGCCTGCTATGGGTCAGCTGAAGGTGACTGTCTTAGTGCAAGTATGTATGGGAATACCTGCCTGAACCAGAACAAACACAGCCCCACGTATGGCCGTCCCAAATGTCAGCCTGTACAAAAATGTGTAAATGCCCTTGAGTGTGTAATGCCTAATATAGAACGTATTTTTCGTAATCTGTAAATTGTATGCAATGATATTTTATATAAAATTATAACTCAGTTAAACCGACTGCATCTATCCAGCTTTTTTGATCTGTAAACAAACCCTTTGCATGCCATGACTTTGCACTGCTTACTCTTCCTGCTGTTGTTCCGCGTAAAAATGAGTGATGAGTTTTCATTAGTTACTGGCACTTCATCAGTACAGAAACAATAACAATAGTATGCAGCACGAGGGATGTGTATGAACCGGATGACTGTGACCTGGATGATCTCTGTGAACTGGATGATATTTTGTGAACTGTGTGGTATTTGTGAACTGGATGATATTTTGTGAACTGTGTGGTATTTGTGAACTGGATGATATTTTGTTTACTGTGTAGTATTTGTGAACTGGGTTGTATATGTTAACTGGGTGATATTTGTGAACTGGGTTGTAATTGTGAACTGGATGATATTTTCTGAACTGGGTTGTATTTGTGAACTGTGGGTGGTATTTTTGAACTGGATGATATTTTGTGAACTTGGTTGTATTTGTGAACTGGGTGATATTTGTGAACTGTGTAGTATTTGTGAACTGGATGATATTTTGTTTACTGTGTAGTATTTGTGAACTGGGTTGTATATGTTAACTGGGTGATATTTGTGAACTGGGTTGTAATTGTGAACTGGATGATATTTTCTGAACTGGGTTGTATTTGTGAACTGTGGGTGGTATTTTTGAACTGGATGATATTTTGTGAACTTGGTTGTATTTGTGAACTGGGTGATATTTGTGAACTGTGTAGTATTTGTGAACTGGATGATATTTTGTTTACTGTGTAGTATTTGTGAACTGGGTTGTATATGTTAACTGGGTGATATTTGTGAACTGGGTTGTAATTGTGAACTGGATGATATTTTCTGAACTGGGTTGTATTTGTGAACTGTGGGTGGTATTTTTGAACTGGATGATATTTTGTGAACTTGGTTGTATTTGTGAACTGGGTGATATTTGTGAACTGGGTGATATTTGTGAACTGGGTTGTAATTGTGAACTGGATGATATTTTCTGAACTGGGTTGTATTTGTGAACTGTGGGTGGTATTTTTGAACTGGATGATATTTTGTGAACTTGGTTGTATTTGTGAACTGTGGGTGGTATTTTTGAACTGAATGATATTTTCTGAACTGTGTGGTATTTGTGAACTGGGTAGTATTTGTGAACTGTGTGGTATTTGAGAACTGTGTGGTATTTGTAAACTGGATGATATTTTGTGAATTGGGTAATATTTGTGAACTGTGTGGTATTTGTGAACTGTGTGGTATTTGTGAACTGTGTGGTATTTGTGAACTGTGTGGTATTTGTGAACTGTGTGGTATTTGTAAACTGGATAATATTTTGTGAATTGGGTAATATTTGTGAACTGTGTGGTATTTGTGAACTGTGTGGTATTTGTGAACTGTGTGGTATTTGTGAACTGTGTGGTATTTGAGAACTGTGTGGTATTTGTAAACTGGATGATATTTTGTGAATTGGGTAATATTTGTGAACTGTGTGGTATTTGTGAACTGTGTGGTATTTGTGAACTGTGTGGTATTTGTGAACTGTGTGGTATTTGTAAACTGGATAATATTTTGTGAATTGGGTAATATTTGTGAACTGTGTGGTATTTGTGAACTGTGTGGTATTTGTGAACTGTGTGGTATTTGTGAACTGGGTGGTATTTGTGAACTGTGGGTGGTATTTTTGAACTGGATGATATTTTCTGAACTGTGTGGTATTTGTGAACTGGGTAATATTTGTGAACTGTGTGGTATTTGTGAACTGTGTGGTATTTGTGAACTGTGTGGTATTTGTGAACTGGGTAATATTTGTGAACTGTGTGGTATTTGTGAACTGTGTGGTATTTGTGAACTGTGTGGTATTTGTAAACTGTGTGGTATTTGTAAACTGGATGATATTTTGTGAACTGGGTAATATTTGTGAACTGTGTGGTATTTGTGAACTGTGTGGTATTTGTGAACTGTGTGGTATTTGTGAACTGGGTGGTATTTGTGAACTGGATGATATTTTGTGAACTGTGTGGTATTTGTGAACTGTGTGGTATTTGTGAACTGGGTGGTATTTGTGAACTGTGTGGTATTTGTGAACTGTGTGGTATTTGTGAACTGTGTGGTATTTGTGAACTGTGTGGTATTTGTGAACTGTGTGGTATTTGTGAACTGGGTGGTATTTGTGAACTGTGTGGTATTTGTGAACTGTGTGGTATTTGTGAACTGTGTGGTATTTGTGAACTGGGTGGTATTTGTGAACTGTGTGGTATTTTTGAACTGGATGATATTTTCTGAACTGTGTGGTATTTGTGAACTGGGTAATATTTGTGAACTGTGTGGTATTTGTGAACTGTGTGGTATTTGTGAACTGTGTGGTATTTGTGAACTGGGTAATATTTGTGAACTGTGTGGTATTTGTGAACTGTGTGGTATTTGTGAACTGTGTGGTATTTGTGAACTGGGTAATATTTGTGAACTGTGTGGTATTTGTGAACTGGGTGGTATTTGTGAACTGTGTGGTATTTGTGAACTGGGTGGTATTTGTGAACTGTGTGGTATTTGTGAACTGGGTGGTATTTGTGAACTGGATGATATTTTGTGAACTGTGTGGTATTTGTGAACTGTGTGGTATTTGTGAACTGGGTGGTATTTGTGAACTGGATGATATTTTGTGAACTGTGTGGTATTTGTGAATTTAGGATTACATATTGCTTGCTTTTACATCTAGGATGCAGAGTTATGGCACAACGCCTGGATATGGAGGAGGAAATGCCAAGGCAAAGGAAGCAGCTAGATACAATCCGATCCCCTCAGCTCCACCTGACTTCGAAGGTCTAGACTTTCCATCTGGAGATACAGGAAACCAGTATCCCCCACCTGGATCTGGATATCCTCCAGCTGGGCAAGGGTATCCTCCTGCTGGGCAAGGGTATCCTCCTGCTGGGCAAGGGTATCCTCCTGCTGGGCAAGGATATCCGCCAGCTGGACAGGTGTATCCACCAAATGGTCCTGGATATCCACCAACAGACCAAGGATATAAACAAGGAGGACAGCCTGGGTGTCCACCAGGTGGACAATCGTATCCACCTGGAAAGGATTCCTCTGGTGGTAAGGGTGTGTGCATAGTCTGACATATTCCAGCTGAATTCATCCATGCATATGAATAAGGCTTTGATTAGTGATGATTATGGGAAGGAGAGGAAGAGGAGGAGTAGGTAAAGTATACTTGTAGAGCATAAATGATGACAATGATTATGGTGGTGGTAATCTTGACAATGATGTTGACAACAAGGACAATGATGATCATTGTGATGATAATGGTAATGGCAACAATGTGATTGAAAAATTGCAC
Source organism: Norana najaformis (assembly GCA_964023275.1). Taxonomy (NCBI): domain Eukaryota; kingdom Metazoa; phylum Annelida; class Clitellata; order Crassiclitellata; family Hormogastridae; genus Norana; species Norana najaformis. The sequence goes on from OZ029921.1 coordinate 3,848,358, forward strand.
GGGGAGAAAGCTGATGATAATAAATACAAAGGAGATGGTGATTAGAATGATGACAATGACAGTCACCAGTCTCCCTCTCCTCTTTCTTCTACTGCTCTTCACCTTCTCCTCTTCCTCCTCCTCCTCCTCCTTCTTCTCTGGTATTATAGACGAGGAACTTGATGATGGTAGGAAGCAAGGCGATGATAATGAGTATGACTGTGATGATGCAGTGGCAAAAAACAATGATAATAAAGCTCAATGAATCACCGTTACTAAATGTTTGAACAGGTGGCGCTGCTGAGCCTTTTTTTCCTCCACCCGCCGGATTCCTTGATCCAGTTCCGGGTTATGACTCCATCACATTCGATGACAGTAAGTTTGACTTCTCAGTGAATGCATTTTACTCTACTACTAATCTACTTCACAATCACAATCATACACTCAAATATTTCTAAAGAAAGGGCTGCTTAAAAATTGAGTGCAGGACAGGTACCAGTTCTTAGGCACCTTGAGTGTGAGCAACTTTCACCGCAATGTCTGGAGTTTGATTCTGTTTGGATCCTGGTGATGCATGGGAGATTGTCTATGTGTCTGTGTCTCTGTGTGTGTTTCTGTCTGTCTGTCTGTCTATCTGTCTGTCTATCTGTTTGTCTGTCTGTCTGTCCAAGAAGGTTAAAAGCAGTGAAGAGGGAGGATATTCGCAAGAGATTGATGCCTACTTCTATGCCTGTCTGTGTGTCTTTCTGTCTCTGTCCGTGTCTCTGTTAGGAGGAAGATGGAGGATGCCAGGATGACTGGGAGTCTTCTGTTGTTGTTGTTGCTGTTGTTTTTATTTCTACTGTTGTTGCTTTTAGTCCCACTCTTGCCTCCCAGTTATGACGATGCAACACGACCTGCTGAGCCCAAGGACAGAAAACCTCTGAGTGGGTAAGCTATGCACGTACTCAGATACCTGTAACATTCTGTACGATGCGGTTAATTTCGTAAGACTCAATTTCTAGTCTGTTTTGTTGTAATACATGAAACCCCATGGTGTTGTGGTAAGGTCAGAGTTTTCCAGTTCATTGTGCTGCAGGTCAAAAGTTTCAACCCCGTTGTGCTAAGGTAAGGTTATCGGATCTGACCTTGTAACTGCTTACTACCTCAATAACCCTGAACTTGAGGGATAAGCAGGATTAAACTACAATTACAATAGATTGGGGTGTGCAATAGTCTAGTCACTCTAGTGGTTAGTATTCTCGGCTGTCAGTTGAGAGATTGGGGTTCATTAGCTGGGCGGAAAGATGTTTTGAACTTACTGCTTCACTTGCACCCTCTAGCTAACTCCGCTGCAAAATGAGTACACTGACTGCACACAGTTGAGGGAAGATAAGGCAGCAGAGATGAGGACTGGCCATGCACACTCATATACCAAGGCCAAGAAAAATGAGGTTGTCAACACTTCATACCCATGGTTACCTCTCGAGGTTAGCTTCTGGGAAAGCTCTGCTTGTTCTTTTCTATATTAAATTACAGATTATGCTGTACTGAGTCACAATACATTATATCAGCTTCGTTGCTGGTTTGCGATTGTAGGCTTCCAGTTATCTCTCAGGAACAGGCACGGTCGGCTCTGCTGGAACATTGTTCGGCCCACTGTTGCTTTGGGTCAAAAGCTGCGCAAGAGATGAGCATTTTAGATATGAGCTCAACTTCTGCATTTCATGTATGAAAAATCTTTTTTCTAGACATAGCTCAGCTGTTTTCTCTAATCTAATGCTTTGGGGGACTTCCGTAACACCAGTGAAATAATGCTCAAGGCTTCAGTCAATGGTCACAACAAGTCTGGTGTATTCTAAGCTTGAATTTGTGATCGAATAATGTATTGTAATATCTACTCTGATATCTAACTGAAACAGAACTAATAATCCAATGTAGCAAAATGGATTAATTGTAATTTAGTTTGAGTTGACTTTGCAGTTGAATTATTAAATATTAGTTTAAATTACTGGTGAATACATCAGTAATGGCTGTTGATAATAATTTATGTTTATTCCTTTGAAATGCCAGTATACTCTGGAGACATTTTCTGAACAGAGGTCAACAGCTTGGGCTCAAGTTCCTTTCACAGGTCAGAGATTTTAGTCAATCAGTGGGTCAGTCAGTTGGTCAATAATTTGGTTCAGTCAGCTGATCATTCATTGGTCGGTCACTGGTCAGTTCAGTAATTTGGTCAGTCACTTGGTCAGTCATTGGTTGGTCATTGGTCAGTCAGTTGTTCAGTTACATATTTGGTCAGTCTGTTGGTCAGTTTTTGGTTAGTGTGTCTGTCAGTCAGTCAGCCTACCTACATAAGTGAATTGTTGAATAAATAAATCCAACACCCAATAAAATGCACTAATAAAGAGATACTCGATGTAAGGTGGATTATCTAAAAATCGGATGGCATAATTGCTTCAGGGATGGAACCTTTGGATACAGCTATGAATGGCCCAGCGCCCATGCCTTGGGACATCCCACTCAGTGCTTCCCACAAATTCGTTACAGAGACAAAGAAACTCGAAGTTCCTCACACCGCCTGCGTCAAGGTAGATCACGCATCAGCCTTTCACTGTTTCATTTTTTTTCCATTTTGTCTTTGCTTATTGATCCCAAAAGTCGACAAAGATACAGGTTTGACATAAAGTTGACAGTTTATTCAGGAACAAATGACAGACCAGGAAGGAACCGTAGTTCTGCTAATTAGGACCACCAGTTAACCAGCAATACTGATGATGTGGAAGAACTTCAGTGTATATTATTAAATATTAAAATTTTAATTAAATAAAAAAATGAAAAGTGGGTCATATGCATGGCCTACTAAAACAAAACTTTAAAAGTAAGAAATATACAACATAGTACAAATTATAATAATTTATCGTCTTTTAGGGAAAAGATTGCAGTTGTTTCCTTAATTAATTGCAAATTAGACAAATTTCAAAAGTGAAAAGGTAATGTATGCAACATGTGGATGGTCCTGTGCATTTAACGTTAAAATACCTGGTTTTTAATTGTGCTATAAAAGTTGCCCTGAGATCTGTTAGAATAGGCTTGAGAGTTGAGAGATTAGTGTTGATGAGGGTATGTACATGTGTGTGAATATACGTATATATGTATTTATGTTTGTATGCGTGCATTGATGTATTTATGTATGCATGCCTGTATATATGTACATATGTTTGTTTGATTGTATGCATACATGTATGCCTGTATGTATGTATGTATGTGTCTGAATATTTGTATAATACCCATTGAGAACCTTTAAAAGGCTTTGACAAAGCTGATTTGAAAAGACATGTCTTTAAAGTCTTGGGTTTAAAGTAAATGCAAGTTTTGAAGCAAATGAAGATTGAGACTATGATAGATAGATGCAGATAGACAACTTCAGCGGTGACATAACAAGACTCGGACTTATCCAAAGGAAAGCATTGAACTTAGCAAACAACTGAAAGGAATGGAAGTCGTTCTTCTACACCCATTGCCACCAAACGATGGCATTACTTTTCATATTCTACCTTACCTTTATCATTTTATCTGAACATTTTTATAGCACCTTTTAGGAAGCTCACGAGGGCAGAAAGGATTGGCTTACATTAACTAACATTGTAATTTGAATTGTCATTTTGTAATTGTAATTTAAGATTTATAAAGCGCCTCTTAGAGAATAAACTCAACAGCTGTGCAATTACCCTAACTTACCTCACATTATTTTGTGTTAATTTTTCAGCCATGCCACACATGTCATGGGTCTGGTTACACCAGATGTACCAGCTGCCATGGAGATGGAAAGGTGAGTCATTATTCCTGTGCAGGTTATGTGGTTGGTACATGGTAAGTTAAGTACAGTAAGGTACTTTTGTACATTTAGTCCATGTATCTGTACAACTACCATATACATTGTCTTCACTTTTGGTTACTGTAGGTGTAAGTATATTTTAATGTATTGTATTAAAAATGTGATGTAAGGTAATGTAACATTGAATTTATGCCTCTGCTGTCCAGTGATCTTAACCTTGACCTATTGATTAATGCCTAGTCATTAGATAGTGGCACTAAATAAATGCAGAAATAATAAATAATAGTAATCTGCTTCACGGAACATCCATGATTCATGTGTGCATGTGTGTACCAGTTTGTATGTTTGTGTGTATCTGTATGTATTTATATATGTATTTGTGCTTTTGTAAATGTATGTATCAGGGTACTTACATAGTGCCTTGGGAAGCACTCAGAAGTGTTGCAAATAAAAATCGAGGTTTACGTTGAGCCATTATTTGTGCATGCAATTCACGTTCTTTCTATTTCAGTCACGCTGCTTTTCATGTTCTGGGTCAGGAACGCGTCATCTTGGTAGTGAAACTCGTAGGTGCACTTCCTGTAGTGGATCAGGTCACAGCAGGTAAGTAAGCAGAGCCTTATACAAGTGCTTAGATACAAAAATTCTGCTGCATTATAATATACTGATGTGGTAAATAAACACACACCTAACTAGATCATGTTATGGCAGTTTTGAGAGCTTCATGAAATGCACTATATAAATGTTCACTTACATACACACATTCAAACATACACACATGTACATACATACCTACGTGTGTTTGTATGTATTATTGACCCAGACCAATATATGGCAGTGCAGTGGGTCTGTAATCTTGCGATTACAATTTTTCCCCTTGAAACGACTCTCTGCAAGTTGTTTGCCAACACTTGTCTCGTGCCTGACATCTAGTGTGTAATAACTGCAGTAAATGACATGGTGTAATATCGGCTTGTCATCTGAACAAATTGTTCCCATGTGACATCGAAACAGACAAGTGCACAGGGAGAAGCATTGGTCAGTCAGAGAGACAAACATGCAAAGAGGCAGAGAAAGACATGCAGGACGAGTAGACGAGAAGAGACAGAGTCAGAGACAGTGGTAAATAGACAGACACAGAGACACACAGGCCAGCAGATGGAGAGACTCGTACAGAAGCATTGAAAAATCTTTGCAGGTGCATGTCGTGCAGTGGAAGTGGTCGCAGACAGTGCAATCTGTGCCATGGACGCGGCCAACTCAAATGGTTCATCCAGCTCACCGTCACATGGTAAGTCCATTCTAATCCAGTTAACTCTAATATGATTCAATATGATTTTATTCAGTGCAGTTTAGTCAAGTCTAGACTAATTTGGACTAGTCTAGTTCAATCCAATCTAACCTGAATTTGTCCAGTCCAGTCAAATTCAATCTAATCAAAATTCACTGTAAATTAATCAAATTTAGTTTAACCTGATCTTATCTGCTGTCTAGTATAGTCTACTTTAGTTAGATGTATCTATTTTCATCTTATCCTATTCCACTTTAGTCTAATACATCTACGTTAATCTCATCCCATTCTGCTTTAGTTTAATCGATCTACTTTAATCTCTTCCTATTCAACTTTAGTCTAATATATCTACTTTAATTTTATTTAATATTATATAGCTTGGTCTGGTGAGTCTTAGCCAACCTACTGAACATGCTGTCAGTTCCAGTCAGTCTCAATAAATTACATAAACAGAAGTATGACTCACTTTAACCTTGGTCTACACATTCAATGCTCGAGTTTCAGTTCTGGTGCATTGTGTGGACAGAGCACAGAATTGATGATTTAGTTTGGCAAAATGGCCATTCCAGGAAAAATACCTTTTGCTCCCTGTTGGCTGCAACCTTTTAATTGTATTATTCGTGAGAACACATCGGCGTTATCACCTTTCTTACTTTTTCTAAATGATCCAAATGGACCACGGACCATACATCGAAATACCGCAGACGTTTCTGCTTGCTATCCCTCTTCCACATCCACTCTCTGGCCAGTTGCACAGAACTTTGTTTTCATATTCTTAGCAAGATGGCACTGCCGTTATATATTGCCTTTTTAACATATACTAAGTGTACCAAGGACAGCGCATGCCCTTGTCTAACGTTATTATTACATAGATTAATAAGTAAGCCAACATTCTCTGATGGTTGAGAATTTTGTGCTAAATCCAACAGGACCAATCACTTTGAGGACTACATTCTGGAGAGGACGGCGATGCCAGATCAGCTCATCTGGAAAGCATCTGGACAGACGGCATTTGAAGAGGAACAGCCATGGGTCAGTGATTCTGCTTTTATGCGAGGCTGTGAATCAGTTGAACTGCTTCTTCTGCGCTACCTTTCAATGCCTTAATCGAGTCTGCACCAATGTATACCTGTTTCGTTTTACCTTTGCTGTCAAACCTGAATTTATCAGACTGTACATTGTCTTAGTTTTCTTGACTTAATCTAGTCTGATCTGATATTACTATACATTGTATCTTACCTTACCTTGATACCTTACCTTATCTTACCTTACATTACCTTAACTTAAATACCTTACATTACCTCTACTTACCTTTGCTTAACTGTCTTACATTAATTTATAATGCCTTATTATTCATCATGTTTTGAAATCAAAAAATGTACAATGGATGAGTGCAATTTCCGGCAGCATTTAGTGTCGCACAGAGATTTTGCAAGATTTTACCAGTACAAAATTGTAATTGAAATTTGTATAGCGCATCTTCATGATAAACTCGTTAAAAACTGAACAATCATGCATTAGTAAACATTGATCAGATGACTAGAAGAGTCACCAGTGGCAAGTTCGTGCCCACCAACTAGAGTTGAATGATGACAGCATGTTTGGAGTTTCTGAAGCACGTAGCGTCGAGGTTGAGGAGCGATTTTATTGCTTCATTTGCTTCCTGTTGGTGCAAAGACCGTTCAGCAAGTTTGAGTGTGAAAAAAATAACTGAATTATGTTTGAAAGTTTGTCATTCTTTTGCAGTTGTATCCCGTAAATCATTGTCCTGAGCCATCAATCAACAAAGCGTCAAATGAACTCATTGAAAAACATCGGAAAGCCTTTCCAAATGAAAGGCAACTTCTGCAGGTATAGCTGAAGTCATTGGGAAGCCAATCTAATCTATTCTAAGAACTATTAAGTAATACTTGCCTTTGCATGCAGTCCATCTTTGCACTAGTTTGGCAAAATATTTGTTCTGAGGAAATGCCCTGTTGCTGGCCGCTAGCTACTGGCTATGAAAGCAATGGCCAAAAAACTGTCCTGTAAAATGTTCCAACTTTAATGTATGTCTTGACAAATATATAGATACATACAAAGATTGAGTCATCAGATTTAGAATAAGCTCCATTTTTTACTACAGTTTTATTTGGAGCTATTATCCACTAATGCATTTTGCTTTATGATAGCTGCACTACAGAAGTCATTAGATTTCATTGGTTTCTCTGACTGATCGAGTTAGATCGGGACTGTATAAAGCATTTCAGTTTGTGGTTGTGGTTTTGCTTGAAGCAATCATCGATTGATAACCTGGTGCATTATGCTAATGATGTTGTGGAAGTCATTAGGTTAGATTAAATTCTTAACACTATGCTGTGTTGTTTTACAGCGTCAGGCAATCCGCATTGTTCCAGTGACCGAGGTCAAATGTCGTTGGAAGCAGGATTCGTTCACGTTCTTTGTTTACGGTCTGCAGCACCTTGTCTACACGTCCGATTACCCGCAGATGTGGTGCTGTGGCTGCACGATTCTCTGAGTTCCTGGCAAACACCAGTGATGCATTTGATGAGAATTCTATTCATGTTAGAGATCTTAATGACACAGTTCAAGAGAAGAAGTTGATACGTGTTACAGTTTTATGCTCATGTTGTAACATGATTTTGAGTTTGTTCAGCAATGTTGAAATTGCTGATGTGATTTCTGTAAACTTTATGTGTGGTCCTGAATTATAAGTAACACGAAATAATGCAATTGAATTGGGGCGCTGATGTCCACATGCAGTGGTATAGTAGTAATTGGTTCAGTGAACAGAACTGCCTGACAGCTTAGGCCCCGGCCGGTCGGCGAGGATTGTTTCTTGTATTTGCATTGAATTCTAATCAAATAACAGCCGCACTGGGATATTAGAGTTAGGGATATGTGACCAAACCAAGGTTCCCAAATTCCTAGCTATGCCACTGCCCACATTTTTGTATGTATGTATGTAAGTAATTAGGTTTTTATGAATGAATGTAAGCATGTAATAGTATATGTATGTATGTATGTATGTATACATGGATGAAAACCCTTAATATAGTGCCGTTTAAGTACATCATGAAAACAGTGTAAATTACTTAATATTTTGCCAGTTTCTGGAGCACATAGCAAATGTTAGAAATATTGCTAGTAACCTGTAGTTTTTATAAGTAATGAACGTTCATGCTGATACTATTTTATGACAGTAAGACACAGATGCTGTTGCTGACGACCAACCACCGAGGTTGTTAATGTGACCTAATTATATAGCGATGAATGTCTGAATGTTGACTGTGACAGTGACCGTGGTATGTCACCAGACAATGTTAGCATTTTCGCCATGCAATAATTATGCTGTTTCCGTTGGCTTAACTTTTTTGAGCGCTGAAGAATTGTGGATGTTACGATTACTGAATTTGTTTTGACTGAGCGCCTGTGAATAATCTGTTTATGGTTCCTGTGACTGAGCTTTCCTTGGCAGTTGTAGAAATCTCGAGATTATGAATATGATTATATGACGTTTTATAGTTCAGTGTCTTGTTATTGTCCAATTTTAATCGTATTGAAAATGTGTTTTTAAACTACTTTGCCTTGACTTGAACTTTTCAGTACATTTGTAATATATTGTTATATATCTTATATGACATTTAGATATAAACATTTAGGTATAACAAACTGAATTTGTAAACAGAAACAGAGTTTTATATTGGAACGTTTTCTCAGATATTAGATTCGATAAGTCATCTGTCGGTATATTAGCTACTTTTAATGTGGCTTCAGTGGATTTGATTATGAAATGCAAACTCTGATAACTTTCTTTGCGGATTTTATGAGGGCTATTTGTTTTTTAGGGGGTCGTCCTTCAAGGAAGTCTGCAAAAGGGAGGACGGAGGGGTGAGCCAAATGCAGTCAAGGGGAGGGGTTTTCCGAATGCGGACGTTCGCCTCTAAATTTGGTACATGTAGTAATTTCGGTACAGCCTGTACCGTAAACACCAAGTTAAGTATCACTGCTGACAGTCTATTGTGCTGGATCTAATTAGAGTCCCTTTGCTGGAAGCGGAAGTATCACAATACCCCACCCAGTGAGTGGACTGCGAGTAACGATGCGGGCAAGCTGCTTCCGAACGCTTGTCTCACGCGTAAGATTCTCATTTGCTTACATTACGCGCATAATAAGTGCAATAAATAGATAAATATAACTAACAACAAAATGTTGCAGGTAACTGTCACGGCGCCAGACAGCCAGTGCTTTCTCCACAGCGTCAAGGGTTGAATTCAGCGCCACATGTGAACTTTAGAGTGACTGGGTCTAATTAAGCACAGTCATTATCGTCAGCGTTATCATTGGTCTATATGGGATTTCAACTATTTAGACAGTCAGCTTTGTTTTAGCCCTAATCAAGCCTAATTAGGCCTTTGCTCAACGCGTTGTGGCTGCGTATCACCAATGTAAACTCACTTTTAGGCTTAGGTCTGTCTCTTGCCTGATGCGCTGTGGCCCTTAAAGGCCTAAGTAGCTTTTACATAGGCTATAGACTCTACAGACCCATAGCATAAATTATCGACAGCCTAGATCATGCCCTGTCAGCGGCACATGACAAGCAGGTGTTTTTAAAGTCTAAATATATTAACATAGGGCATAGGCTTATGGGCATGCTATCCATATATACAATTACCTAGTTTTATGCATCGCCTAACCGAGAATGTAAATAACGCATACAGGTGCGCTTGATTTTTACTTCCTGCATAAACACACAAAGGTCTTGAATAGTTAGTTATTTGTCTTTTTGTAAAAGGCCTCTTGCAGCGAGAGGACAGAGTTACACTACAGGGGCATCCTGTAACCGAGGCTGGATGAGAAATTTGAATTTCCCAATAGATCAATGTCCGGATATCTTTGGTTTTTTATAATTTCACACAATTTAATGTAGCAGTTCGGTCAGTGACAGCTATACTAAGCGCAGAGTAAATTCTCAATAGGACTAACTTTAAAATCGATCGAAAGATGTCTGCTGGAGTTTCGGAAAGCAAGATGGAAGAAAGGGAACGCCTTCTCCAGGAAGAAACAAAGCAAGCCAGGTACGATGCGTCCTGTTTAGTTATTCCTAGGAAATATTTGGCCTTGATATAAATTTGGTTAGAATTTGGAAGACGTAAACGTCGAAGACATAATTTTTATCATCAACGAAAAGCTTGAGTTGGAGAAGCAGTGCGTTGCAGAGGGATTGCTAGTGACATCATCTAGATTAGACACTCATTTAATTTGTTACTATCACACTGATGTTTCCCTTGCCTATTGTAATTCGATCTGGTTTCTCCAATGGATTATGATTTTGGGTTTTTGGCCATTTTGACTTGAATCGACCATCGACTGATACCCGTACCTTAGGCATTATGATAACGGCGCTATAGAAGTCATTTTTAGATTAGATTAGAATATACATACATGTTTGTGTAACAACATTATGTATATATCGGCCTATATGTAGGCCTATACATATATAACATTTGGGTGATTGTAGAGAGGCCAAACATATATATTACCTCAAGGCTACGATTGATGTCCCGTGATGCTTTTGTCTTTGAATATTATATATAATATATGTTTATCTGTTATTGTATATATAAGCTTATATACTCAATGCATACGTAACAGTTTTATGCATAATATGCAAGACTTGCCTCCCGTGATGGACCACACACCATTGGCTATGAGTGGTTGTTGTGATTTGTTCAAGCTTAATAAAATCCATGCACTTGGATATGCTAGATAGTCTAGTGTCTATTCCATTTGCCGCCACCTCCCGAACTCAGCTAAGTCAGATATAAAATTAGTTGACCAACCACTCAAATACCAAGTACATGTAAATGTAGGTCTACACGTTTTTCTATAGCGACCTATGGTAGATCGCTGTTTGTCTGGAGTCTCCTAGAACTGAGGTCTGTCTTAAAGATCGGGAATTGGGTATGCATGATGCTGTGTGAACTGCATGATATCTCTGAACTGGTGACAAAAAATTTAGGATTACATGTTGCCTGCTTTTGCATCTAGGACGCAGAGTTATGGCACGACGCCTGGATATGGAGGAGGAAACGCCAAAGCACAGCAAGCATCTGGATACGCTCCGATTCCCTCAGCTCCACCTCACTCCGAAGGTCTACACTTTCCATCTGGAGGTCCAGGAAGCCGCTCTCCGCCACCTGGATCTGGGTATCCTCCAGCTGGGCAAGGGTATCCACCGGGTGGCCCTGGATACCCACCAACGGGGCAAGGATATCAACAAGGACAGCTTGGGTATCAACCAGGTGGACAGTCGTATCCATCAGGACAGGCTCCATCTGATGGTAAGGATGTGTGGATAGTGTAATTTGTTCCAGCAGAATTAATCCATGCATTTGAATATGGTTTTCGTCAGTGACGATCAGGACGAAGAAGAAGAGGAGGAGGAGGAGGTAAAATATGCTCATAGATCATAAATAATGACAATAACGATGGCGGTTATGGTGATGATGATCTTGACAACAAGGATGATGACGATGATGATGATGGTAATGCCAAAAATGTCAATATGAAATTGCATGGAAAGTAAGCTGGCGATAATGAAGGTGATGAAGAAGATTAGGATGATGACCATTACAATCACAATTCTCTTGTACTTCCTCCTCCTCCTCCTCCTCCTCCTCCTCCTCCTCCTCCTTCTCCTCCTCCTCTTACTCCTGCTTCTCACGCTCCACTTCCTCATCTTTCGATGATGGTGATAATGATGATGTTGCAAATGAGGAACATGGTGATGACGATGACAATGATGACAAATTATGATGATAATTTGCATAAGTAGTGAGGTGATTATAATGAGTATAATGGTAACGAAACAGTGGCAATAAACTAAGATTATAATGAAAATTACAATAACTCCACAGTAGTTACTGTATAGGCCTACAGTGGTAACTATATATTTGAACAGATGGTGCTCCTGGGCCTTCTTCTCCTCCAGCCGGATTACTTGATCCAATTCCGGGCTATGATTCTATCACACTCGAGAATGGTAAGTTCGACTTCTCAACGAATATTATGCTCTCAACTAGTAATCCACCTCACAATCGTAATCATATCCTCGAATATTTCCAAAGCACTGCTTAAAAACTGAGCGCAGGACAGGCATCAGGTTATTCACAAGCGCTAAAAGTAACCTGCTACTTATGAAGCTATATAAATTGTCTTCATTACAATTACAATTAGAACTTTAACAATGTAGCTATTTACTAAATTAATAGAAAGACTGAAAAACCGAGACATTTTATTTGGGATTTTCGTAGGTTTTTAGGTTTTTAAAAACCTAAGAAACCTACTTCTTTTGTGCATGCGTCTAGATATTTGTATAACACACTAATTTTGCCAGAATGTGGTGTGTGGTAAGAAGCAGTGGGGAAGGGGCAGATTTGTTGGCGGGAGGGCAATAAATGTGGGTAGAACAGCCTGAGGCTTAAGTGTGCATGTTTTCTACACTGACCGTATGGTCTCCACCCTGCCCATTTTGCAATGAATTTTTAGGGCGCTATCCTTCACCATCGCTGCCCGTTCGAGTGGGCCCCACGCCATATACTGTAAGGTCCCCGTGTACGGTTCAGCTAGCTCGAGAATCTATGAAATATAGCCACTATCAGCTTCTAGGACAATAACCCCCCCGGGACAATAACCCCCGGGACAATAACCCCCATGCAAATAACCCCCCGGACAGTAACCCCCTATACTGATATATTAATTATATAAATATACAAATAATGTATATTAATCATACAGTTTATCGTTGAAACAGACTGAGTGATTATTTGCTGCGGTATTTCTTCCGTTTCTTCTGCCTGTCTCTTCATTCGTTGATCTGCTTTGAGAACTTCTTGTCGGGCAGGGTCCAGGCCATGAGAATGTTCGTTAAGCCGCCCTACAAGCTCTTATCCACAAATTTTTAGTTTAGCTTTACATTCTGCCTTGTTACGCCTCTTTTCGCACTCAAACGACACTACACCATTTGCTAAATTTTTCTGCTTTACGTATACATAACCTTCTAAACTAAATTTATCTTTTCCTCGATCAGATTTTATAAATTCCATCATGGATAGAAATAGATCAACTTTTTAAACTTTGTATTTTCCATTTCTATTATATAGTAGTTGACCTCTTTCATGTTATACGGTAATTCTTTCATGTTTAGTTTGTGCCAAATTGTCTAATAATTGTCTAATAATTAGTTTTTGATGTATGGTAAGTCTTTCATGTCTACTCTCTGCCCAGTTGTCTAATAATTGTCTAATAACTAGTTTTTGATGTATGGTAAGTCTTTCATGTCTAGTCTTTACTGTATGTACTGTATCAGTACAGGGGGGTAATTGTCCGGGTTTTTTTGCATGGGGGGTTATAGTCCCGGGGGGTTATTGTCCGGGGGTTATTGTCCGGGGGTAATTGTCCGGGGGTTATTGTCCTGTTACCCACTATCCATATGCGAAGCGGCATCCTAGCCCAGAGAAGCCTGTTATCATATGCTTTGATCAATATACCTAACTAGACCAGTTAATTTAAGCATCCGTTTCGCATGCGTTTCTCTTTCAGCCTATTGACAGAAGATTTGTCTTCGTGTCTGTGAGTCATAGTGCCTCTGTAAATATTGGTCAATTGACACACCGAAGTGCGCGGTTCGGTCGAGTCATGTATGGGTCAACAAGCTAATGTTGTCCCCTTGTACTTCGATTTCAAGTTCAAGATAATTTACCAAGATGACATGGATCGATAACATCAAGTCGTAGAGTGAATTTTCGTTTTGACCAGTTATTACAGGAGACAAGGGACAGAAGCACATGGCACAAAATTGTCAGTGGTGCAGCCAATCCTCGGCTGGAGGACGTTTGAAGGCAAGACACGACAAAACACTTTGCTCCTGTTATAGGCATCCTGAGTGTGAACAACTTTCCACCTCAACGTCCAGGGTTTGAATCTGTTTGAATACATGTTCTCGATGGGAGATTGTCTGTGTGTCTGTCCGTGTGTCTATATGTGTCTGTCTGTCTGTGACAAGGATAAGAGCAGTGAAGGGGAAAGATACTCATGGGAGATTGATGACTACTTGTATGCCTATCTGTGTGTCAATCAGAAGGAAGATGGAGTTGGAGGATGCTTGCGAGGCTACTGTTGTTGTTGCTGTTGTTTTTATTGCTACTGTTTTTGCTTTAAGTCCCACTCTTGCCTCCCAGTTACGATGATGCAACGCGACCTGCTGAACCCAAGCACAGAAAACCTTTGAGTGGGTAAGCTACACAGATATCTGTAACACTCTTTACGATGCGGTTAATTTCTAATCTACTTTGTTGCAATACATGAAAATGTATGACGTTGTGTTAAGGTCAAAGTTTTCCAGTTCACTGTGCTATGATAAAGTCAAAGGTTTCAACTCCATTGTGCTCTGTTAAGGTTATCTGATATAAACTTGATATAACCGTGTAAGTGCTTAGTCCCTCAATAACCCTAAGCTCGGCATCGTTCAGTAGTTACTAAAACCTGCCCTCATTTCCAGTCACTTCCAGAAGATAAGTCTGACAGGACAGAAGAGAGAGATTAGCAGGATTGCATTACAAATACATATTAATATCGGGTGCGCAATACTCTAGTCGCCTGTAGTGGTTCGCATGCTCGGCTGTCAATTTGGAGATTGGGGGTTCATATTTTCAGCAGGGCAGAAAGATGTTTTGAGCTTATTGCTTCACTTGCACTCCCTAGCAAACTCGGGTACAAAATGAGTACACTGACCGCACATAATCGATGTGAAGTTCAGGCGATGGAGAGGACTGGCCATGCACACTCATATACAAATGTAAAGAAAAAAGCAGGTTGTTAACATTTCATGCCATGGCTACCTTTCGATTTGTTATTGTAGGGTTCCAGTTATTTCGCAGGAACAGGCAAGGTCGGCTCTTCTGGAACATTGTTCAGCCCACTGTTGCTATGGGACAAGAGCTGCTCAAGAGATGATCATCTTAGAAATGAACTCAACTTCTGCATTTCATGTATGAAAAATCAGTTTACAAAACATAGCTCAGCTGTTATCTTTAATCTAATACTTGGGAACTTCTGCAGCGCCAGCAGAATAATACTCAATCGATGGTCACAGGTCTGATCAAGTCTAGGCTTGAATCTGTAATTTAATTATAAATATACCGTAGTATCAACTCTAATATCAAACAAAAATTAATCATGAAACTAAATAAAGCCTGATGTAGTCTTTTAATAGGTTGATCTTAATTTATTTATAGTTGAATAATTATACTTGAATTATTAGAGTGGAATTTGTAGTTGAATTATTAGTATTATTTTAAATTACTAGTGAATGAGCGGTTTTACCAGTTTTCGATATTAATTGCCTTTTTTCCTTTCAAATTCCAGTATACTTTGGAGACATTTACTGAACAGAGATCAACGGCCTGGACTCAAGTTCCTTATACAGGTAAGAGATTTTAGTCAGTGAGTTGTGCAGTCATTGATCCGTCATTGGTCAGTCAGTTGGTAAGTAATTTGGTCAGCCTTTTGTCAGTCAGCTGATCAGTCATTAGGTCAGTCAATCAGTCTGTCTGTCAGCAGTATGTCAGCCAGCCTACTTACATAAGTGAATCTTTGAATTACTAATTATGTGAATCATGCATGAATAAATAAACATTCGATGTAAGGTGGATTGTATAAAATCGGATGATATAATTGCTTTAGGGTTTGAGCCTTTGGACACGCCTATGAATGGTCCGGCACCCTTGCCTTGGGACGTCGTGCTATATGCTTCACAAACATTCAGATCAGAGACAAAGATCGTCGAAGTTCCTCACACCGCCTGCCTCAAGGTAGATCACGCATCACCCTTTCAGTGTTTCATTTTTTCATTTCGTCTTTGTTTATTGATCCAAAAAATCGACAAAGATACAGGTTTGACGTGAAGTAACAGTTTATTGTGGAACAAACGGCAGACGTAGAAGGGACCATAGTTCTGCTTAATTAACACTGATGATGACGAAGATCTTCAGTGTATAGTATTAAAATGTTGATGAGGGAGGGTAAAATTAGGAAAAAAGAAATCGGACAGTGCTTTGATATAAGAACAGTTCTGTTAGATAGTCTTCCAATAAGGATATCGATGTCTTGGTATATATGTATGTATAAAAACTTGGTATAGTGCCTTTTAAATTCCTCATAGAGGCGCTGCTTATGGTATAAAAAATTCCGTGATTTAGCAAACAGTTTTATACTAACAAAAATGCCACCAGTAGCAGACTCGCGCAAACTCGCTGAGTCCAACCAATAGATTTCCATCCTGTGTTGACAGATGACAAGTGTTCAGTGTTCGTCGAAGTCGTAGAACGACGACGGGCGATAGCGTCCGCAGTACATGAGAGCACCACCGTCCAACGCCGTCTCTCGTAGGTGGTAGAAGACGCGGTGTCCCAGCATAGCTCGAGCCCCAGGGCGATCCGTGACGGACAGCTGTTCGAATGATTTACAGAACCCCTTTCTGCTAGACGGTCGAAATACAGATCCGGTACGAAAATTTACTCCGTAAGTTCTGGTGCATGGCACGTGTAGGCCTACGTGTGAGGCTGGGAGTCCTACACACGGAGATGGAGCGAGAGTCGTGTGACAGATGCGTTGACCGATATCCATATGCCTAGGGCGGAAAGACGCAGAGACTTGTCATAAGACTCTTCTCTCCCAGGAAGCAAGAGAACGACTGGTGTCTCAGACGATTGGCTTTAGTTCCAGAGTTACGAGGTTTAGAATGGTGGTGACGAGAAAGTCCGTAATAAAGAAGGTACGCAGAAATGGAACGATTATTGCTGGTAAAGGAACGATTCTTGTTCTGAGCAAAGGCCATCCTGTGGACTTTGAACATCCGGCGACCGCCGAAGAGCAGATTTGGATCCCGAGACAGTGTTTTTTCGCTGTTGACTCCATTAAGGAAGCGGACAATCCTCAATCTTCCGTGGATAGAACGGGCATTAGGTGCAGAGATGATACGAAAAGGCCATTTTACGTCGCAAGTAGAAGGGACAGTGAGGTGGGTGGACCTGAGCGTGGAACCGGGCCGAAATCACCCCCGCCCGGCAAAAGTTATGTCCCGACCGACAACGTCAAAAATGTAGGTCATTAATATTGCACCCATTGCCATCGAAGGAATGGCATTACTCTCCATATCTTACATTACCTGTAACATTTGTATCTGAACATTTATGTAGCCCCTTTTAAGAACCTCACAAAGGCAGAAAGATTGGCTTACGTTAATTAATATTACCCTACCTTAACTTACATTATTTCACCTGTTAAATTTTCAGCCATGCCACACATGTCGTGGGTCTGGTTATACCAATTGTATCGGCTGCCAAGGACTGGGAAGGGTGAGTCGTGATTTCCATACAGAATATGTGGTAAAGTGCATGGTAAGTTAAGGTATGTACAGCAAGGTAATTGTACGTCTAGTGCATATGTCTACATTACGATACATTGTGGCTTTGCTTTGTAATGTATTGTAATGTAAAATTCGTGGTTCCTCTCTATCATACATGTTTGCATGCATGTATGTATGTTTGTGTGGCCAGTTAATTAAATGCGCGTTACACCAGGTCACTGTTGAGCTCTATGGCGTTCTCAATGGCTGGTCCAAAGCTCTGGAATCCACTGCCATTTCTGCACACTTTCAGTTTTCTAATGTCAGTCATGTCAAAGCTTTAGACTCACATGCTTCAACTTACTTATATATTGAAGATTCGCCTCTGATTTCTCTAAAAATTATGGGATTTAAACTGGGCTTCGTCACTTGATTACGAATTTAGACTAAGGTTTCATTTAAAGCAATCATCGTTTGAAACCTTGCTCATTATGATGACCGTTACTGTGTAGGGAATCTGAGCAAGTCCTTAACTCACAGTTGCTCAGCACCATCGATTGATGCTCAGTCATTAGACAGTGGCGCTTAATAAATGCAGAAATAATAATATATAATAATAATCTTAATCTGCTTCCCTCAACATCTACATACATACATACATGCACTTTCTTATTTAAACGACTACCATGATTCATGTGTGTATGTATATATTGGTTTGTTTGCTTATAGGTATATGTGTATATATGTACGTATGTATCTGTGAATCTATGAACTTGTGTATCAAGGTGCTTTTATAGCGCCTTGGTAAGTCCTCAGAAGCACTGGACACATGGCTTTCTAACTGATAATAATCCAGGCTTTGCGTTCAGCCTTTAATTTTTCACTCAACTCCAGGTTCGTTCTATTTCAGTCACGTTGTGGTTCATGCGGTGCGACAGGAATTCGACGTTTTGGAACAGAAAGTCAGCGGTGCAATTTCTGTAGTGGCGCAGGGTACAGACAGTAAGTAAGAGGATCCTTATACAAAAGCTTAGATACATGTATTTTTATGCATTATAGTACTCTAATAAGCAATCCCAAATAGATCATGATCCGGCAATTTTGAGAGTTTCATGAAATGAGCAATATGAATGTTCACATAGATACATACTTTCATACACACACATGTACGCACACACAAATGCATATTTGTATGTATTGTTGATTCAGACCGTTATTTTATTGGCAACACATTCCCATGGTACGACTCTGGATAAGTTGTTTACAAACACTTCTCTCCCGCCTCAGATGTACTTTTACACTCTAGCATGTAATTTAGCGCAGTAGGTAAACCAATGCAACTAGGTTTAATATCAGCTTTTCATCTGAACACAATGTTCCCATATGACATAAAAAAGCAGGTGTAGAGGGAGAAGCAATGGCCAGGCAGACACAGGCAAACATACAAAGAGGTAAAGTAAAGCATACAGGACGAGGAGACGAGAAGAGAGAGAGAGACACTGGTTAATAGAAAGACACATAGACACCAACAGGGCGATTGATGGAGAGACACACTAACGCAATGAGAATTGTTGCAGGTGCTTCTCGTGTAACGGGACTGGTCGAAACCGATGTCATCGGTGCAGAGGACACGGCCAACTCAAATGGTTCATCCAGCTCACGGTCACCTGGTAGGTGGATTCTAATCCAGTCAAAATTAATCAAATCCAATACAATCTTATTTAGTCCAGTTTGATCAAATCGAGACTGGTCTAGTCTTGTTCAGTCCAATCTAATCAGACCCAATATAATCTTATTCAAACCAGTTTGGTCAAGTCCAGTCCCATCTAATCTGAAGTAGTGCAGTCCAACCAAATTCAATATAATCAAATTCAGAATAAATTAGTAAAGTCTAGTTTAATCTGATCTCATCTAGTCTGCTTTAGTCTAATGTATCTATTTTAATCCCAATTTGGTCTACTTTAATCAAATATATATGTGTTTAAATCTCATTATAGTCTAATTTTAGTCTAATATATCTATTTTAATCTCATTCTAGTCTACTTTAGTCGAATCTCTCTATCCTAATCTCATTTAACTATTGTATTATAATATTTTCTAGCTTGGTCTGGTGTAGTCTAGTCTAGTCTGATCTATTGAATCTGGTCAGTTACAGTCAGTTTCAATCAGTTGCGTGTACAGCAATATCACTCAGTTTATCCTCGTTGTTCAGACAATGCTCGATTTTCAGTTCTGATGCATTGTGTGGATAGAACGAGAAGAATAGGTGCACTTGCTCGGCAAAATAGCCATTCTAGGAAAAATACCTTTTGCTCCCTGTTGGCTACAACTGTGTTCTTATATTATTCGTGAAATGGCGCCGGCGTTATCACCTTTATTACCTTTTCTAAAAGTTCCAAATGGACCACCGGCCATGCGTCGAAATTACATAGACGTTTGTGCTGCTATCCCGGTCCCCTACCCACACCTACTCTCTGGCCAAGTGCATAGAAACTTGTTCTCACATTATGTCGCCTTTTTAGAATGTACACTCAGTGGACTAAAGACCATGCACGGCCTCGTATAAGTCTATTACTACACAGATTAATAAATAAGCAAACATTCTCTGATGGTTGGGAAATTTATGCTAAATCCAACAGGACCAATCATTTTGAGGACTACATTCTGGAACGGCACGAGTTGCCTGATGAGCTAATCCGGAAAGCATCTGGACAGATGGCTTTTCAAGAGGAACAGCCATGGGTCAGTGATTCTGTTTTAATGCAAGTCTTTGAATCATTACAAACTGCTTCTTCTGTGCTATCTTTCAATGCCTTAATCGAGTCTGCTCCAGTTTCGTTTTACTTTTGCTGTGAAGCCTGAATTTATCAGACTGTCAGTGTCTTAGCTTTCTTGGCTGAATCAAGTCTGATCTGACGTTACCTTACATTGTATCTTAACTTACCTTGAGACCTTACCTTAACTTACCTTACACTACCTTAACTTAAATGCCTTACATTACCTCTAATTACCTTTGCTTAACTTACTTTATCTTACCTTAATTTATAATACCTGGACATTATAATACATTATTCGTCATGTTTTGATCATTGTTTTGATCACTGAAAGACGTGTAGTATATAATGAATAAAAATTAAAAGATTATAAATAAAAATGAGCGCAATTTCTGGCAGCAATTCTGTGTGGCATAGAGAATATACAAGATTTTACTTTACACCGCACAAATTTACATTGTTTCAATTGTTTTCTCTTGGTACAATGACTATTCAGCAAGTTTGAGTGTGAAAAAATAACTGAATTATATCTCAAAGTTTGAGAGAATGTTTCTCCTTCACAGTTGTATCCTATAAATCATTGTCCTGAGCCATCAATCAACAACGTATCAAAGGAACTCATCGAGAAACATCGGAGAGTCTTCCCGAATGAAAGGCAACTTCTGCAGGTATCGCTGAAGTCACTGAGGAGCCACTATAATCTAACCTGGGGTATATTGATGCGCTGCACGGTGGTCTGTCAGTAACGAGTTTACTCAAAGATCATGCGGTTGCGGGTTCGACTCCATGTAACGACCCTGCGCAAGTTGTTTGCGCACACCGTGTCTCTGTCACCAAGCAGTATGATTTGGGACCAGCGTAAGCTGGAAAGTAAACGGCAAGTCCTGCGATGCACTGACCCCGTGTCCAGGACCTTGGGATTAGTCCATCGCCGGCTCAATGGCCTAAGAAAAGGAAAAGAGCACCTCCCCTACGTCTCACTTGTGGGATACGTGATATAGCCTACTTAACTTTACTAAAGAATATTAAGTAATACTAGCCTGTACCGAGCAGACCTTTGCACCAGTTCGGCAGAATGTCCGTTCTGGGGGAATGTCCTGTTACTCGTCGCTAGCTACTAGGCATGGAAGCCATAGATAAAAACTTTCCCAAATTGAATTAGTGTATCCAAGCATACCTGATTTTATAAGCAACTTTTTTCTTCTCATATTTTTCGCCAGATAGTGCTAGTGTTCACTATTACACATATAGAGGCTGACAACGCTAACTCCCATCTAAGGCTATTTATATCAAGATTATATACTTGGTAATTAGATCTAACCCGTTACTAAAAGTAAGCGGTTCAGTTGTTCAATTGCTGTCGAGTTTCATTCTTAATTCGAAAGAACATGCAGGATCTGTGACGACCATCTGTTTGAGAGAGATAAATTAAATGAGGAATTTTTTATGGATTACGATAAAAAAGAGGACCTATATAAATGCGCTAGCTTGCATCACTATCAACTTAGCTAAAATAATAAGACTATAAGACACTGCAACATGACTCAAGCTATATTAAAGTGCATTTGAGAGGATCTTTAAAGGGGCTTTAGTAAGTGTCTTCACACCTATATAGATATATGCAAAGATTGAGTCATCGGATTTTGTATAAGTTTCTCCAACGGATTATGATTTTTGACTACAGTTTCACTTTAAGGCATCCCATCTACTAATGCCTTGTGCATTATGATGGCGGCACTATGGACGTCATTAGGTTAGATACAGGTTTTCTTCACTCGTCGATTTACATCGGGATTCTATAAAGCATTTCAATTTGTGGTTGTGGTTTTGCTTGAAGCAACCGTCGATTGATACCTTGTGTATTATGCTAATGATATTGTTCAAGTTATTAGGCTAGATTAACTTATTTACACTAAAGCAGTGGTTTGCTGTATTGTTTACAGCGTCAGGCAATCCGCATTGTTCCAGTGACGGAGGTTAAATGTAGTTGGAATCAGAATACATTCACTTTCTTCGTTTACGGTCTGGAGAACCTCGTCCATACGTCCGATTACCCGCAGATGTGCTGCTGTGGTTGCACGATTCTCTGAGTTCTGTGATTCATTTCAAACATGATAGAGTTCTTAATGACGCATTTTATGAGAGTAAGTTGATACATGTTAAAGTGTTGTACTTATGTTGTAACACGATTTTGTGTTCGCACAGCAATATGGGAAATGGCTGATGTGATTTCTTATCTGTAGTCAAGAATTACAAACGAAACGAAATAATGCAAATGAATTGGAGCACTGATGTCCACCTGTAGTGGTATGGTACTAGTTGATTCAATGAACAGAAGCACCAAACAATTTAGGGCCCAACCGGTTGAACAGGATTATCCCTTGTATTTGCATTGAATTCGAATAAAATAGTTAGCCCCAGTGGGATATTAGAGGGAGGGTTAAGTGACTGATCCAAGGTCCCCAAATTTCCTTCCTATGCCACTGCCACTGCCACAGTTTTTATATGTATATGTGTATGTTTGTATGTATGTATGTGTGTGTATTATAGCACCTTTTAGGTATATCATGAAAGCACTGAGAGCTAATTAAAATTTTGCCAATTTCTAGAGCATTATTTTACAGCAAACGTTAGAAGTATTTCTAGTGACTTGTGGCTTTATAAGTAATGAAAGTTCGTACAGGTACTGTTTTCTGACAGTAAGGCACAGATGCTGTTGCTTACGACCAACCGCCGATGTTGTTAGTGTGGCTTTATATATAGCAATGAATGTCTAATTTTGAAAAAAATGTAAAGGTTACAATTACCGAATCTGTGAGTAAGCTGGTTTCTGCGACTGAGATCTCTTTGGCGTTGCATAATCTCTAGAGTACGATTATGATTATATACATATGACGATTTATAATTCAGTAACTTGGCATTGTCCAATTTAAATCGTATTGAAAGTGTGTTTTTAAGACTACTTTTGCCTTAATTTGAACTTTTCTAATACATTTGTTATGTGGGAGAAGAAGGGGTCATTCAAGTGATGATGAGGGTTGGAGGGTTATGAAAATAGGGTATATACAGTTATTTCAGTAGAGCCTTTGCCGTAAACACCAAGCTAAATCAGACAGCAGTCTCTTGGCCATTGGATCTAGAGTCCCTTCTCTGGACGCGAAAGTATCAAAGTAGCTCACCCAGTAGCACCGCTAGCCGTAGTATAGCCTGATCAAGGCCTTTGCACTCGGCTGGGTTGTGACATGCTGGATTCATTGTCGTGGTCATTGGAAACTGGTGAGGAATTCCTGCCTGTTAAAGAAAGCTACCATGAACTCTATGAAACTTGCTACAGCTATTGCTCTCTTCTCTTGCAATGTATGTTACCTAAACTGAGCTCCACGTAGTTTTCGTCGCTTCTATTTTTATAAAGGTAATGATCACACTGACAATGGAGTATCAGTTGATGAAACCAAAAGGAACAACAGTGTACTCTGTTCCAAATGTACCGGTTGCACACTTCAACCTGTCACATTGATATTACACCAAGGATGTAATTGTATGGTTGTCGTTGAGTGGAAACAAAAGAAGCTGTTTCAGTGAAGTAGGCGGAACTGAGTCTAGCTAGGCACAATCATCAACGTCAGCGTTATCATCGTTCTATGGGATTTCAGCTATTTAGGCAGTCGACTTTGTTTTAGTCCTAATCAGGTATGGCTCCTTAGGCCTTCACTCAACGCGTTGTGGATGAGTATGATCAATGTAAACTCACTTTTAGGCTTAGGTCTATAAGAGCCCAATGCGCTGTAGTCCTAAAAGGCCTAAAGAGTTGGGTCGAGTGCCAACCTTTCGATGCAGTAGTGACTGCACTTTTCTCACTGGTTCGTCATCGGGACAGAGTATGTAATCCGGGGCGGAGGAATGTCACATACCATTGTCGCGGGCTACTATGGAGCACCTGAGGGGCATGGCCCCGGTAGCCCGGCTCGAACTGGAGAGTGACAAGCGGCCGCCTGTAAAGCAAGTGATCGGCTGTAAGTGGGTCGCCCTTTTGCGTGCAGTGTGAAATCCTGGAACCCCGACCTTATCGGGGAAGGGAGAGGGCACTACAGCATTCTCTGAACTGGTGACATAAACTGTATCGATACACTTGATGGATGAGTGCCTTGTGCACGAGTCCACCTCCGGGCCACTCCCGAGAAGGAGGAGTCTTACCTACGTCGTAGATCGGATATGTCAAAGCGAAGAAATTCAAGAAGCGCCGGGCAACGGCTTGGAGTGACGAGAACTCTCTTAAGGTAGTTACCCTAATTAGCTTTGACATAGACTATAAACTCCACAGGCCTATAGCATAAATTATTGACAGCCTCGATCATGCACATAAGTAGGTGTTTTTAAAATCTAGAATATTTTAACATAAGTTTTCATATAGGATGATAGGTCTACTATCCATATACATTTACCTAATTATATGCATCGCATAACAGCGAATGTAAATAACACGACAGGTGCGCTTGGGTTTTACTTCCTGCACAAACAGACAAAGGTCTTGAATAGTTATTTGTCTGTTTATAGAAGGCCTGTTGCATCAAGAGGACAGAGTTACACTGTCGGAGCATCCTGTGACCGAGGATGTTGCTAATTGAGAATTGAGAATTTTGCAATAGGGAAGTGTCTTAATATCTTTCGTCCCTTATAATTACAATTTAATGTGGACACTAGGTTATAATAAGTTTGTTTACTCGGAAGAGGAATAGACCTAACTTTAAAATCGATCGAAGGTTGTCTGCTGGAGTTCCGGAAAGCAAGGTGGAAGAAAAAGAACACCTTCTTCAGAAAGGAAAGAAGCAAACCAGGTAAGATGCGGAATTTTAAAAAATTGTATCGACGACGAAAGCGTGTTGACCGAAATGAAAGTTAGCTTCTGCGCAAGGCAAGTTATGCTCATGCCCCGAAATTTAAAATCCTGACATAGAATCCTGCATTCCCACTGTTGTTCTCAAAAAATCTACTGAAGAAGTCTGCGTTAGGTGCTGAAAACGGACACAGTTTCTGCAGTATATCCCACCCTGATCAGTCTTCCCATTTCACTCAGCTTAAACACAACTCACCCTAACCTCCTCTCCCCTATGCTCTCTGATCTCTTGTCAACCGGACTTGGTCCTTGACATGGCATCTTTGGACAACCCCACGGACTTGACGCGTCGTTCGTAAATAAGCTTATGCCCTGCGCTTAGCTTTTAAGTAGCGCTTAAAAAATTTCGAGCTTACGGTTACTATGTGAGTTCCAATTCATTCACTACTGACGCTTTTTGCTTCAGGAAACCATGCGGTCCTTGCGTTAAGTTTATAAGAAGTTTAAAAAACCCGTCCTATGCGACTCTCTGATGCATGTCACAGTGCCTTATAGCGATACGTTTAACGGGAAAAATTTCCCATTTATCATATTTTATTGCAACAAGTTATTTCTCCCCGTCTTCTACAGTCCTTTCAATGAAATTTGGCTTCGTCTTATTTAGTTATTTTTATGAAATATTTGGCCTTGATAAAAATTTTCCTGGAATTTGGAAAACAAAAATTTTGAAGACATTACTTTTTATCATCAAAGAAAAGCTTGTAGAGCAGAAACAGTGCATCTCAAGGCAGCATGGATTGATATAGGCCTAATATCAAGGTTAGACCCTTTCATTTAATTTGTTACTATCACACTGGTGTTATTTCTCTGAGCTATCGGAATTCGTCGCGGATTCTCTAATGGATTATGATTTTGAATATCGCTTTTGACTTGAAGAGATCATCGACTGAAACCCTCGGCATAATGATAACGGCGCTATGGAAGTCATTTTAGATTAGATGATATTATAAACATGTTTGTACACGAACGTTATATATATATATAGGCCTATATGTATACATATAAAACATTTGGGTGCTTGCAGAGAGGCAATACATATATTACATATGCGACTGACGTCCCTTGATGCTTCTGTCTTCGAATATATTTATATATATTTATATATATATTTATCTGTTAATGTATATATAAGCTTATATATGCAATGCATATATATTCAAATATATATCAATTTTATGTATAATATGCAAGACTTGCGTCCCGTGATGGACCACATACCACTGGCTTGAAGTGGATGGTGTGATCTGTTCCAGCTGAATTAATCCATGCATTTGAATATGCCAGATAGTCTAGTGTCCACAAGGCCAGTAAGACTATGCAAAGAATTCTCTTCCATTTGCACCACCGAATTCAGCGAAGTCAGGTATAAATTTAGATGACTAACCACTCAAATAAGAGGTAAATGTAAATGTAAGCCTACACGTTTTTCTATATCGATCTGAGATACCTCGCTATTTGTTTGGATTTTCCTGGCACTGAGGTCTATTTTAAAGATAGGGAACTGGGTATGTATGATGCTTTGTGAACTGGTTGACATTTGGGACCTCGGTGATATATGTGAACTGGGTGATGATAATTATGTGAACTGGATATTTGTGAACTGGGTTTAGGTGATACTATGTGATGTGGGTGATATTTGTGAACTGGTCTGACGTCAATTTAGGATTACGTGTTGATTGCCGTTGCATCTAGGATGCAGAGTCATGGCACAACGCCTGGACATGGAGGGGGAAATTTCAAAGCACAGGAAGCAGCTGGATACACCCCGATTCCTTCAGCTTCGCCTCACTCTGAAGGTCTAGGCTTTCCATCTGGTGCTTCAGGAAACAAGTATCCACCATCTGGATCTTCGTATCCTCCAGCAGGGCAAGGATATCCTCCAGTTGGACAAGGGTGTCTACCGAGTGGCCCTGGATATCCACCAACGGGGCAAGGATATCAACAAGGAGGACAGCCTGGATATCCATCAGGTGGACAGTCGTATCCATCAGGACAGGCTCCATCTTGTGGTAAGACTGTGTGGATAGTGTGATCTGTTCTGGGTGAACTAATCCATGCATTTGAATAAGGCTTTGGTTACTGGCGATCAGGAGAGGAGAATGAGGCAGAGGAGGAGGAAGAGGAAGAGGAGGAGGAGAAAAATATGCTCGTAGAGCATAAATGATGACAATGAAAGCGGTGGTTATGGTGGTGATAATCATGACAATAATGTTGACAACAAGTACGAAGGCGACGACGACGACGACGACGATGATGATGATGATAAAGGCAACAATGTCAACAAAAAAATGCATGAAAAAACCTGGTGATCATGAAGATGATGAAGCAGATAATGATGATTAGGATGATGACGATGACAATCACCAGTTTCCTTCTCTTTCTCCTCGTCCTCCTTCTCCTCCTCCTCCTTTAATGATGATGACGATGACAATAATGATAATGATGATGTTGTAGATGAAGAACATGATGATGATGATGATGACATTGATGACAAATTATTATGATAATTTGCGTAAGAAGTAAGTTGATGATAATGAGTATGATGTTAATGATACAGTCGCAATCAACTAAGATCATAATAAAAAATTACAATGACTCCACAGTAGTAACTGTATACAGTAGTAACAATATATTTGAACAGATGGCGCTGCTGCGCCTTCTTCTGCTCCTCCAGCCGGATTCCTTGAACCAATTCCGGGCTATGATTCTATCACATTCGAGAACAGTAAGTTCGACTTCTCAACGAACTTTTGTACTCCACTATTAATCTACATCACAATCGTAATCATATCCTCGAATATTTCCAAAGTACTGCTTAAAAACTGAGCGCAGGACAGGCACCAGCTTATTCACAAGCGCTAAAAGTAACCTGGTACTTATGGAGCTATATAAATTGTCTTCATTACAATTACAATTAGAACTTTAACAATGTAGCTATTTACTAAATTATTACAAAGACTGAAAAACCCAGACATTTTATTTGGGACTTTCGTAGGTTTTTAGGCTTTTTTAAAACCTAAGAAACCTACTTCTTGTGTGTATGCGTCTGGATATTTGCATGAGACATTGATATTGCCAGAATGTGATGTGTGGTCAGAAGCATTGGGGAGGGGCAGATCTGTTGGCGGAAGGGCAATAAATACGTTTAGTGCAGCCCCAGACTTTAATGAAGATGTTTTTTTTACTGACCGTATGACCTCGACTCTGCTCATTTTGCAATGAATTAATTGTGATCCTTCACCATCGCTGCCCGTGCGAATGGGCGCCATGCCATCATTTAAGTCCCCGTGTACGGACCGTGCTAGCTCGAGATTAAAATCTATTTAACATAGCCACTATCGATATGCGAACCGGCATCCTCGCCCAGAGAAGCCTGTTGTCATACGTTTTAATCAATATACCTAACCACGCCAGTTAATTTAAGGAAGCATCGGTTTCGCATGCGTGCCTCTTTCAGCTTATTGACAGAAGATTTGTCTTCATTTCTGTGAGTCATGGAGCCTCTGTAAATGTCGGTCAATTCACAACCGAAGTGTGCGGCTTGGGCAACGAGTCGTTTATGGGTAAAAAAAGCTAATGTTGTCCCCTTGTACTTCGATTTCAAGATAATTTTCCAAAGATAACATGAATGGATAACATCAATTCGTGGAGCGAATTATCGTTTTGACCAGTTATTACAGGAGACAAGGTACAGAAGCAGACGTCACAAAATTTTCAGTGGTGCAACCAGTTCACGGCTCGAGGACTTTTGAAGACAAAACGAGACACTTTGCTCTTGCTATAGTATCCTGAGTGTGAACAACTTTCCTCCTCAACGTCCAGGGTTTGAATCTGTTTGAAAACATGTTCTCGATGGGAGGTTGTCTGTGTGTCTATCCGTGTGTCTGTATGTGTCTGTCTCTCTGTGATGAGGATAAGAGCAGTGAAGAGGAAAGATATTCATGGGAGATTGAAGGCTACTTCTGTGCCTGCCTGTGTGTCAATCAGGAGGAAGATGGAGCTGGAAGATGGCTGGATAACTGGTAGGCTACTGTTGTTGTTGCTACCGTTGTGTTTATTACTACTGTTGTTGCTTTAAGTCCCGCTCTTGCCTCCCAGTTGCGACGATGCAACACGACCTGCTGAGCCCAAGGACAGAAAACCTCTGAGGGGGTAAGCTATGCACGTACTCAGATACCTGTAACATTCTATACGATGCGGTTAATTTCGTAAGACTCAATTTCTAATCTATTTTGTTGTAATACATGAAACCCCATGGTGTTGTGGTAAGGTCAGAGTTTTCCAGTTAATTGTGATATTGTAAGATCAAAGGTTTCAACCCCATTGTGCCGTGGTAAGGTTATCTGATATAAGCTTGTAACTGCTTACTACCTCAATAACTCTAAACTCCACATCAATCAATGTTTATTGAAACCCATCCAAATTTCCCGTCAATAATCCAGAGGATTAGTGTGACAGAGCAGAGAAGGGGATAAGCAGCATTAAATTACAAATACATTAGATTTGGGTGCGCAATACTCAAGTCGACTCTAGTGGTTAGCATGCTTGGCTGTCAGTTGAGAGATTGGGGGTTCATATCTTTGACAGGGTGAAAGATGTTTTGACTTTGCTGCTTCACTTGCACCCCCTAACAAGCTCAGCTATAAAATGAGTACACTGACCAAACACACTCGGTGGGAAGATCAGGCGGCGTGATGAAGAAAAATATAAGAGGACTGGCCATGCACATTCATATACCAAGGTGAACATAAAAAGGGTGTTAATACTTCATGCCGTGGCCACCTCTCGGGATTAGCTTAAGGGACTGCCCTTCTTGTTCTTTTCTACATTAAATTACGGATTATGCTGTATTGAGTCACAATACGTTACATGAGCTTCCTTGTTGGTTTGTGATTGTAGACTTCCCGTTATTTCTGAGGAACAGGCGCGGTCGGCTCTTCTGGAACATTGTTCGGCCAAACGTTGCTATGGAACAAGAGCTGCGCAAGGGATGAGCATTTTAGATATAAGCTCAACTTCTGCATTTCATGTATGAAAAATCAGTTTTACAAATTGTAGTTCAGATGTTATCTCTGATCTAATACTTGGGAACTTCTGTAGCGCCAGCAGAATAAGGATGAAGGCTCTGTCGATGGTCACAAGTCTAATCAAGTCTAGGCTTGAATCTGTAATTTAACAATAAATGTATCAACTCTGATATCTAACAAAAATTAATCGTGAAACTAAAGAAAGGTTGATCTAAGCTTGGAATAGGTTGATCTTAGTTTAGTTATAGTTGATTTATTAAAGTTGAATTATTAGAACAGAATTTACAGCTGAATTATTTTAGATTTCTAGTAAATAAGTGGGTAACAGTTATTGATATTCATTGTGTCTTTATTCCTTCCAAATTCCAGTATACTTTGGAGACATTTACTGAACAGAGATCAACGGCCTGGGCTCAAGTTCCTTATACAGGTCAGAGATTTTAATCAGTCATTTGTGCAGTCATTGGTCGGTCGTTGGTCAATCAATTGGTAAGGAGTTTGGTTAGTCAGGTGATCAGTCATTAGATCAGTCAATCAGTCAGTATGTCAGCCAGCCTACTTACATAAGTGAATCTTTGAATGACTAATTATGTGAATCATGCATGAATAAATAAACATTCGATGTAAGGTGGATTGTATAAAATCGGATGACATAATTGCTTTAGGGTTTGAGCCTTTGGACACGCCTATGAATGGTCCGGCACCTCTGCCTTGGGACGTCGTGCTATATGCTTCAGATAAATTCATAATAGAGAGAAAGATCGCCGAAATTCCTCACACCGCCTGCGTCAAGGTACATCACACATCAGGCTTTCAGTGTTTCATTTTTTCATTTAAGCTTTGTTTATTAACCCAAAAAGTCGAGAAAGGTACTGGTTTGACGTAAAGTAACAGTTTATTGGGGAACAAACGGCAGACCCAGAAGGGACCATAGTTCTGCTTAATTAGGGTCGCTAATTAACAAGTAATACTGATGATGACGAAGATCTTCAGCGTATAGTATTAAATAGTAAAAACCTTCACTAAAGGAAAGAATAGGAATTATATTCATGGCCTGCTAAACAAAAGAAGTTAAAAACTAAAATATGTACAACCTTTAGGAAAAGTGCAGTTGTTTCCTTAAACAAATGCAAATTTGTCAAATTTTAAACCGCAAAGGTAATATACACTTTATTGATGATCCAATGCATTTAATGTTAAAATACCTGGTATTTGTTTGTTGCCCTGAGATCTGGTGGAATAGGCATGAAATTGAGAGATGTATAAAAAGCGGTCATCAATGCCATTATTGTGATAAGCTATATGTTGTGCATTACGATAATGGCGCTATAGAAGTTTGCAGATTAGATTAGATTAAAATGTTGATAAGGGCGGGTAACATAAGGAAGAAAGAAATCGGCCAGTGCATTGATATAAGAACAGTTCTATTAGATAGTCGTATAATAAAGACATCGATGTCTTGGTATAGGCCTATATGTATTTGTTAAAAACCATATAGCGCCTTTTAAGTTCCTCACAGAGGTGCTACTTGAGATAGCATAAATGGTGTTAAGTATCACTTAGAACAAAAATTCCTTAATTTAACAAGCAGTGTTCAGATAGCTAAAAATGTCACCAGTAGCTGACTCGCGCGCACACGCTGAGCCCAACCAACAGATTTTCATTCCGAGTTGACAGATGGCAAAGTGTTCAGAGTTCGTGAACCGAGTAGCGTCAAAGTCGTAGAATCACGACGTGCGATAGCGTCCGCAGTACACGAGAACGCCACCGACCAACGCCGTCCCTCGTAGGTGGTAGAAGACGCCGCGTCCCAGCATAACTTGAGCCCCCGGTCGATCCGTGACGGACAGCTGTTCTGCTAGACGGTCGAAACACAGACCCGATATGAAAATTTACTCCTTAAGTTCCGGTGCATGGCACATATAGACCTACGTGTGAGGCCGATGGAGCGGAGATGCAACGAGAGACGTGTAACAGTGCGGAGATACGTTGCCCGATACCCTTGTGCCTAGGGCGGAAAGACGCAGAGAATTGTCATAAGGAACCAAGAGAACGACTGGTGTCTCAGATTATTTGCGTTAGTTCGAAGGCTACGAGATGTAGAACGGTGGTGACGAGAAAGTCCGTAGTAAAGAAGGCACGCAGAAAAGGAACGACTATTGCCGGTAAAGGATTGAACCCTGTGCTGACCAACACCATCCTGTGGACGTTGCACATCAGGCGACCGCAGAAGAGGCAGAGTCAGATCCCGAGACAAACCTTTACAGTATTGACTCCCTTAAGGAAGCGGACAATCCTCAGTCTTCCTTGGAGAGAACAGACACTAGGTGCAGAGGTGATACAGATAGGTCATTTTACGTCGGACGTAGAATGAGCATTGAGGCGGGTGGATCCTGAGCATAGAACCGGGCAGAAGTCACCCCGCCCCGCAAACATATGTCCCGATCGAGAACGCCACAAATTGAGGTCATTCATCCACACTCATTGCCACCGAAAGAATGCCATAACTTTCCATATCTTATATTACCTTGAACATTTGTATCTTAACATTTATGTAGCCCCTTTTATGAACCTCACAAAGGCAGAAAGAATTGGCTTACGTTAACTCATATTACCCTACCTTAACTTACATTATTTCACCTGTTAAATTTTCAGCCATGCCACACATGTCTTGGGTCTGGTTATGCCAAATGTATCAGCTGCCACGGACTGGGAAGGGTGAGTCCTGATTTCCGTAAAGAATATGTGGTAAGGTACATGGTAAGTTAAGGTATGTACAATAAGGTAGTAAGCAAAATCTAGTGCATGTGTCTACATAACGATACATTGTGGCTTTGCTTTATAATGTATGGTAATGTAAAATTCGCGGTTCCTGTCTGACTATCATACATGTTTGCATGTATGTATGTATTTATGACCAGGTAATTAACTGCACCTTGCACCAGGACTGTGCTAAGATCTTTGGCGTTCTCAATGGCTGGTCCGAAGCTTTGGAATTCATTGCCCACTTCTGCGCACTCTCAGTTTTCTGATGTTATTCAGGTTAAAGTTTTAGACCCATATGCTTCAACTTACTTTTATGGATTGTAGCTTCGCTTCTGATTTTTCTGACATATGAAAATTACGGGACTTCAACTGGACTTCACCACTTGATTACGAATTTAGACTAAGGTTTAATTTAAAGCGATCATCGATTGAAACCTTGTTCATTGTGATGACGGCACTATAGAAGTAATTAGATTATTTACATACGCCTTTTCAGTTTCAATGGTGCTAACACGTATCGTATACAGTAAACAAGTATAATTTAAGATAAAGGTAGTAACAAGACGTCTAGCGTTATCTTTTGTTACCTTTCTTTTCACTCGTTGTTTTACAACATTGGTCATTTTTATTATCAGATGAGACTAATGTAGTGGCTTTTTCACTAACCAAAACATCTCTTTCTCTCTCTATTGCCATTCTGTTACATCCACTGGTAAGAATGCAAGTCAGGGACAGATCTCAAAGATCTTGCCAAAAGACACATTTTCACAGCAAGCCATGAAACTGTGAAAGTATGCCAGTTGTTGAACTGGCGTGGACATAAATTGTTCGTTATTAGTAAAACTTGTAACAAGTTTTGTTATTTTAATTGCCGATAAGGACTTCAGGCTTCTTAATATAATCTGCACCTTTAAGCCCCGCGAAAATGAGACTCATATAATGAGTGGAATGATAGTTGCTTGACTTCATATTTTCACCATCATCTGTAGTATTGAAGGCATCTGTTGTTCCTGTATGTGTTGAATTTAATTGTCTGAATAAGATTATATTTTATTGTAGTTTGCTAACTGTATACCTTAATTTAATGTAAAATATGTACCTACATGTATTTTAGTATAAATGTGATTTGTGGGACATGGTGCCCAATTGGTTAGAGCTCTCAGGTTATAACACGGAGAGTATGAGTTCACGCCTCCTCCGCTAAGAAGGTTACTGTGTAATGAATCTGAGAAAGTCCTTAACTCACAATTGCTCAGCACCATCGATTGATGCTCAGTCATTAGAGAGTAGCGCTTAATGAATGTGTGGTGATTTGAAGTTGTAGCACTTCTTGTTGGACTGCAAAGTAGTGTTGCTTCATTTGTGAGTGGGACAGTCTTACAAGAGATTCCCATTACATCAAGAAGGACTGGCCACGTCGTAAACGTTTGGTACCAGGCTAAAAGAAAGTTCACCACGAATCACTTGATAATCCTAGTAACGTTTCGTTGCCACCTCTTCACATAAAGCTTGGACTAGTGAAGAACTTTGTCAAAGCATTGAAGAAAGAGGGAAAGGGGTTCAAATGCTTAAGAGACAAGTTTCCCCGCAAAAGTGAGGACAAGACACGAGAAAGCATATCTGTTGGTCCGCAGATCAGGGAACTGATGAATAACATTCATTTTGACGAACTTCTGAATAAAGTTGAAGGACGTTGTCAGCAACTTTCTGGGCAATAACAAATCACCAAATTATGTTCAACTGGTTGAAAATATGCTTCAAGCGTTTCATCTGATGGAGGTAAAAATGTCATTAAGAATACATTTCTTGCATTCCATCTGGATTTCTTCCCAGCAAATCCTGTTGACGTCAGCGATGAACATGGCGAACGATTTCATCAGAACATTGCCACAATGGAGAAACGATACCAGGGTGTGTGGAGCATTAGTATGCTGGCTGATTACTGTTGGACACTTATCACAGAAGCTGCTGGCATTGAATACAAACGCAAAACTAAATGTATGCACTAAGTAAATTACAGGTGTATCTTTTAAAATCTTGCATACCATTTTCATAAAAAAAACTTACGTGATACAAAAATTCTGAGAACATCATTGTTTTCAGCGTGCCAAATTCTATATAAAACAGTTGAAGTTTCTTCGAAAGCAAAAAATTAATTTGTTGACCAGTGTAATTATCCAGGTTTTACGTTGAGCCAGTAATTTTTCACTCACCCCTTTCTGTTTCAGTCACGCTGTGGTTTGTGTCTGGCGACAGGAATTCAACGTTTTGGAACAGAAAGTCAGCGGTGCATTTCCTGTAGTGGCGCAGGGTACAGACAGTAAGTAAGAAGATCCTTATACAAAAGCTTAGATACATGTATTTTTATGCATTATAGTACTCTAATAAGCAATCCCAAATAGATCATGATCCGGCAATGAAATGAGCAATATAAACATTCACATAGATACATACTTTCATACACACACATGTACGTACACACAAATGCATGTTTGAATTGTGTTTTTGACCCAGACCGTTATTTTATTGGCAGCACATTCCCATGGTACGACTCTGGACAAGTTGTTTACAAACACTTCTCTCCCGCCTCAGATTTATATTTACTGACCACTAGCATGTAATTTAGTGAAGTAAATAAGCCAATGCAACTAGGTTTAATATTAGCTTTTCATCTGAACACAATGTTCCCATATGACATCAAAACAGACAGGAGAAGAGGGAAAAGCAATGACCAGGCAGACACAGGCAAACATATAAAGGGGTAGAGGTAAACATACAGGACGAGGAGACGAGAAGAGACAGAGACACTGGTTAATAGAAGGACACAGAGACACCCACAGGGTGACTGATGGAGAGAAACCTACTAATGCAATGAGAATTGTTGCAGGTGCATCTCGTGTAAAGGGACTGGTCGAAGCCGATGTCATCGGTGCAATGGACACGGCCAACTCAAATGGTTCATCAAGCTCACCGTCACCTGGTAGGTGGATTCTAATCCAGTCAAAATTAATCAAATCCAATACAATCTTATTTAGTCCAGTTTGATCAAATCGAGACTAATCTGGTCTAGTCTTGTTCAGTCCAATCTAATCAGACCCAATATAATCTTATTCAAACCAGTTTGGTCAAGTCCAGTCCTATCTAATCTGAAGCAGTGCAGTATAATCGAATTCAATCTAATCAAATTCACAATAAATTGGTAAAGTCTAGTTTAATCTGATCTCATCTATTCTGCTTTACTCTAATGTATCTATTTTAATCCCATTCTGATCTACATGTATCAAATATATCTGTTTTAATCTCATTCTAGTCTACTCTTAGTCTTATATATCTATTCTAATCTCATTCTTGTCTATTTTAGTCATATATATATATGTGTGTAAATCTCGTTCGAGTCTACTTAAGTGCAGTAATATATTTGTTTTAATCTCATTCTAGTCTACTTTAGTCGAATCTCTCTATTCTATTATTCTCACTTAACTATTGTGTTATAATATTATTTAGCCTGGTCTTGTGTAGTCTAATCTAATCTAGCCTATTGAATCTGGTCAGTTACAATCAGTTTCAATCAATTACATGTACAGCTGTTCAGTCGATGCTCGATTTTCAATTCCGGTGCACTCACCGAAGCAGGACGTTTTGGCGCGTTTGGCGCGGGACGTTTTGGCACCTTCGTTTTGGCGCCACCGTTTTGGCACCGCCGTTTTGGCGCCACCGTTTTGGCACCGCCGTTTTGGCGCGTCCGTTTTGGCGCTTATAAACATAAACGCATTTCTCATTCAGCATAGTAAACGTAGTACAATTGTTTTTCATGCAAAGTTGTATTGTTCAATGCCGTAAACGAGATATCTTTGTTACTTTGTTTTAATGCATTTAGAAATAAACGTTGCATATCAAAGCTTTAATACATTATGACATAAACGTAGTATATCAAAGTTGTCAAGGAATCTTCAGTGAATATTGTTCAATGGCTTACTTTTTGGTAAGAACCAGAATATATAAGCAACGCCGAGCAGTGCTTTATAATGAATTTGCTACGCGGATTGATGTCACTCGTGGTGTAACACCGTTCGCGCTAACGTACCGTATCGATTTCATTACCGTATGTTAATACGTAAGTAAGCCCTATCGTAGAGCCAAAATGGCGGGGCCAAAACGACCGGCGCCAAAACGGTGGCGCCAAAACGGCGGCGCCAAAGTGTCACGTACCCGCACTCACTGTGTGCATCGAGCACGGTGAATCTTTGCCAGAATAGCCATTCTAGGAAAATGCCTTTTGCTCCATGATGGCATAAACTTTTTTCCTGTATTATTCGCGAGACGGTGACGGCATTATCACCGTTCTTACGTTTTCAAAAAGTTCCAAATGGACGATGGACCAAGCATCGAACTAACTCTCACGTCTGTGCTGCCTATCCCTGTCCCTCTCCCACATCCACTCCTGGCCTCCCTGGTCAAGTGCACAGAAGATTGTTCTCATAATATGTCGCCTTTTTTAGAATGTACTCAGTGGACTAAAGACCATGCTTGCCCATGTCTAAGGCTATTATTAGACGGATTAATAAATAAGCCGACATACTCTGATGGTTGACATTTTGTGCTAAATTCGACAGGTTCACTCACTTGGATGACTACATTCTGGAGCGGCACGAGTTGCCAAATGAGCTAATCCGAAAAGCATCTGGACAGGTGGCTTTTCAAGAGGAACAGCCGTGGGTCAGTGATTCTGATTTTATGCAAGTCTCTGTGAATCAGTTGAAACTACACCTTGTGTGCTATCTTTTAGTGCCTTTATCAAGTCTGTACCAGTGTATACCTGTTACGTTTTACCTTTCTTCTTAAACATAAATCTGTTAGACTACACATTTCCTTATTTAATGTATCTTACCTTGCCTTGATACCTTACTTTAACCAATCTTACTCTGCATTACCTCAACTTACATGCCTTACCTTATATTGCATCTTACCTTGATACCTGACCTGAAGTTATCTTTCCTTACATTACCTTAAATGCCTTACCGTACCCCCTACTTATCTTTGCTTAACTTACTTTAATTCACCTTAATTTGTAATACCTGAACAATATAATGCATTATTCTTTGTGTTTTGATCATTTAAAAACGTGTCATAGATAATGAAGAGCAAATATGAGTGTGAACAAAATATCTAAATTATATCTCAACATTTGAGGGATTGTGTCTCTTTTGCAGTTGTATCCCATAAATCATTGTCCTGAGCAATCAATCAACAATGCATCAAAGGAACTCATCGAAAAACATCGGAGAGCTTTCCCGAATGAAAGGCAACTTCTGCAGGTATAGCTGAAGTCATCGTAGAGCCAATATAATCTAACCTGAGGAATATTGGTGTGTGGCACGGTGCTCTGTCGATAAGGCGTTTGCTCGATGATCATTCGGTTGCGGGCTCGACTCCGCGTAACTACCCTGGGCGAGTTGTTTGGCACCGGCCTAAGCTGGAAAGTAAACGGCAAGTCCTGCGATGCACTGGCTCCATGTTCAGAACCTTTGGATTCGTCCATTACCGGCTCAGAGGGCTAAAGAAAGAAAAGCATACTTCCCCTATGTCTCACTTATAGGATATGGGATAGGGTCTACATTACTTTACTAAGGAATATTAGGTAACACTCACCTATACCGCACAGACCGTCTCTACACTAGTTCGACAAAAAGTCCGTCCTGGGGAAATGCCCTGTTGCTGGCTACTAGCTACTGGCCTTTAAAGCAATGGCCAAAAACTGTCTCAATTTTAGGCCTACCAACTATACCAGAGCATACCACCTTTTGTAAACCTTCAAGGTTTTTCTTCTCATATTTTTCGCCAGATAGTGGCAGTGTTCACCATCACAAACATAGGCCTACAGCCTTACCACGCTAACTCCCATCTAAGACTATTTTTATCTAGGTGATATACCTGGTAATTCGATCTAATCTGTAACTCGAAGTACACGGTTTAGTTGATCGATTCTTCTTGAGTTTTTAATACAGTCAAGAGAACATGCA
Source organism: Norana najaformis (assembly GCA_964023275.1). Classification (NCBI taxonomy): domain Eukaryota; kingdom Metazoa; phylum Annelida; class Clitellata; order Crassiclitellata; family Hormogastridae; genus Norana; species Norana najaformis. The sequence continues at coordinate 3,887,335 of OZ029921.1, forward strand.
GTATCTGTGACGACCGTCTGTTGGAGAAAGATAAATTAAACATATAATTTTTATGCCTTACATTTACATTTTAAAGAGGACCTACATAAATACCCTAGCTTGCATTGCTGTCAACTAAGCCAAAATTGTAGGACTTTATAGTAAATGCCAATGTACAGGTTTTTTATAGCGACCTTATTGACCCTGCTAATATTTCAATGATTTTATCGGGTGAGATCCTTCACAACCGCTGCCCGTTTATTACACTGCAGCATGACTGACGCTACATTAAGGCGCATGGAGAGATTGTCGAAAGGTGCTATAGTTGACAGGTTCTTTAAAGGCACTATAGTAAGTGTCCTCGTACGTACATAGATACTAAAAATGATTGAGCCATCGGATTAAGTTTCCAACGAATAACGATTTTTGACTACAGTTCCCTTGAAAGTATCCATCTACTAATGCCTTGTGCATCATGATGGCTGCACTATGGAAGTCATTAGAGTAGATACTGGTTTCTTTGACTGATTGATTTAGATCAGGTTTCTATAAAACAGTACAATTTACGTTTGTGGTTTTGCTTGAAGCGACCATCGATTGATACCTTGAGCATTATGTTAATGAGACAGTTCAAGTTATTAGGTTAGATTAGCTTATTTACACTAGAGCAGTGGTTTGCTCTGTTGTTTACAGCGTCAGGCAATCCGCATTGTTCCAGTGACGGAGGTCAAGTGTAGTTGGAAGAAGAATTCATTCACTTTCTATGTTTACGGTCTGGAGAACCGCGTCCATACGTCTGATTACCCACAGATGTGCTGCTGTGGCTGCACGATTCTCTGAATTCCAGGAAAACACCAGTGATGCATTTGACGAGAATTCGATGTATGTTAGAGATCTTAAATGCGATGTTAAAGAGGATAAACCGATACATGTTAAAGCTTTCTGCTTATGTTGTAGCACGATTTTGAGTTCGTCTGACAATGTGGCAAATGGTTGATGTGATTTCTATAAACTTGTCTGTAATCAGGATTTACAAACAAAACGAAATAATGCATATGAATTAGATATCCAAGGCAGTGGTGTAGTAGTAATTGGTTCAGTGAACAGAACTGCCTGACTAATTAGGGCCCGGTCGGCCGGTGTGGACTGTTTCTTGCATTTGCATTAAATTATATTAAAATATCAGCCCCACTGGGATATCAGAGGGAGGTATAAGTGACTGAACCGAGGCCCCAAATTCCTAGCTATGCCACTGCCCACATTTTTATATATGTATACATATATATGTTTTAAGCACGTATGTATGGAAGTTGTTAGAGTCGGCCCATGTGGAAAACCTGGATGTAAGGAGTGGTTGAAGGATGAGCCGTCTCTTTGGGGGCGTAACCCCAGAAACCCTAAAAATGGGATGTTTCCTTCAATTTTCCGAGCTTGGCTAGTTAAGATAGGCCCGGATGAAAAGACTTCGACTTTTGGCTTCAAAACAGCCGTCTTCGTTCTGGCTGATGTCAGGTATTCTGTTCTACCTGTTATAATCTCTTGCAAGTGTAAATATACATTTTATCTAAACCCAAGCGAGTTATTTACTTTTCATTTGAGGGTAGCACGCAACAATAATTCTGTGAGTATGCATGTTTGTATGTATGTATGTATGTATGTAATATAGCACCTTTTAAGTACATCACGAAGGCACTGTAAATTGCTTAAAATTTTGCCAATTTCTAGAGCATATAGCAAATGTTAGGAATATTTGGATTGACTTGCAGCCTTTATAAGTAACGAGTGTTCATACTTATACTATTTTACGACAGTAAGGCACAGCTTCTGTTGCTTACGACCAACCACCGAGGTTGTTAATGTGATCTAATTATATAGCAATGAGTGTCTGAATGTTGACTATGCCAGTGACTGTGTTGTGTCACCAGACAATATTGGCATTTTGGACACACTAAAATTAAACCAATTGTCACGGCTTAAGTTTTTGGGCGCTGAAGAAATGTGGATGTTATGATTACCGAATTTTTTTGACTGAGTGCCTATGAATATGCTTGCTCCTGTGACTGAGCTTTTGTTCAGCATTATAGAAATCTGTAGCTTACGATAACTTGCCCATCTTGGTAATGTCAAATTTAAATTTTTTTGAAAGTCTGTATTTAAACTACGTTTACCTTGACTTGAACTTTTCAATACATTTGTCATATATTGCTATATATTGTTATGTATGACATGTGGATATAATGTTAAATATTGTCTGAATTTGGAAACAGAAAGTTTGGTTTGGAATGTTTTCTCAGATAATGGGTTCGATAAGTCATCTGTCGACATGTTAGCCACTTTCTATAGCTCCGCAGTGGATTGATTATGAAATGCATACTCTAACAACTTGCTTTTCGGAACTTATTTGGGCTATTTGTTTTTTCAGCGGTCGTTCTGGTGGGACGTCTGCAAAATGGGGGGGAGGGAGGGTTCAGCCAAATGCAGTCAAGGGGAGGGGGTTTTGTTCTATGCGGGCGCCGCATCTAAATCTTAGTGCCGTAAACATCAAGTTAAGTCAGACCGTAGTCTCTGCTGCTTTGGGTCTAATTAGTCTCTCTCTGCTGGACGCGATAGTATCAAAGTATCCCACCCCGTATCACCGTTAACCGCGCAGGATCATCGGCATAGCCTAATCTAGGTCTTAGTAATCCGTTGGACTGCGGACGTCCACAAAGGGATGGGTTGTAATGCTAAATGCGGACAAGGGAGGGGTCCAGAGTAGATCATTTTTGCGGACGCCCGTCATGAGAAATCTATAGCTGTCATTTATTCATTAAGTCATGTATTTACATTGTTGTTCGTTTGTGAGATGGTTACGGCCAATGCGGACGTCCGCATTTAAATTTGGTAGATAGTTATTTCAGGACAAGTAGATAGTTATTTCGGTACAACTTGTGCCTTAAACACTATCTTAAGTCAGACAGCAGCATGCGGTTTCACTTGAAGCGACCATGGTTTGATGCCTTGTGCGTTTTGAAAACTATGATTAGTACTTTCATAAGTTACAGCTGCATTTTAAGGAAATTGTGGTACTTCTGGGCTTAACTCCATCACATCATCCCACTCTTCACCTCTAGATACAGATGATGTGGCACCCTAGATTCAGTCTCTTTGTCATCCGAAACTGGTGAGGAATTGTTGCCTCTCAAAAACGCAGTCATAAATTCTATGGTTCTTGCCGCAGCGGTTTCTTTCTGTCGCAATTTCCTAAACTGAGCTCCGCTTAGTTTCCGTTGCTTCATTTTGATGAAGGCAGTGAATCACACTGAATCCAGAGTATCACTTGGTGGAACAATAATGCACCCTGTTCCAAAATGTACAGGTTGCACACTTTCACTTTAACCAGTCACACTGACATGACACGAAGGATATGCTTATTTGGGTGTCATTGGGTGAACTCAAAAAACAACAGTTGCTTTCAGTGAAGTAGACAAAAAATTTATTAAATTTTTACGTGAAATAAGAATTGCGTTGGTAAACGTTCCCTTAAAGAATTTTCGGATAAAGGATGAAAACTATGCACGCTTACAAACACCTGCAACAATTGATATAACAAGACCTGAACAGTGTCAACGTTATTGTAATTTATCTCGGCACAATAGGCCTACCTTCTATGTTGACCGAATTCAAACAGATTTTTAAGCAAGAATTACAAGGTTTTGTTTCTACAAGATATTCAAAAGCAATTCTACATTAAATTAGCAATGCATATAAATTCTTAACCTACATAAGCCATGTAATGCAATGTTATTGAATATCTGCAAGAGACATTACAGGTTAAACATTCGCTATGCTTCAAGTACGAGTTTGATCGTCATATTCACTTCTGCCTGGAATGGCTATGATCTTTTGATGATCTGCTCACATCGGTCGAGGATCTGTTTGCTCAGCCGATATGCTTCATTGGCTTGGCTGTCTTTGTAGACTTCACCTGGAATCCGTGGAAATTCGTGGCTTCTTGGATACTTCAAGTGACCCACACCGACGACAAGGCGTTCAAGTTCCCGAGACAGACGACACAGTTCCACGTCGTCGATATTGGTAAGTACGAAATCCATTCCATCGGGGTTGCTAGGAACCGAGTTGGAATCCGTGGCATAGTGGACCGCCATCAAGGCGATCTTGGCAGCCTTCAAACAAAAGAAAATTGTTCAGGTCACACTAGTGTCTAAGAATTTTCATCGATGAAACAGTTTGCCGATCTTAGCATATATTCTGGACATCAAAGCCTAATCCGATCCAATCTAAAAAGTTTTATGCTGTGTAGAACCATCGCAGTCACCCAAGATCCCTTGTTAATCATAGGTTTGGGCCAAGACAGCCATTTTAAGTAATCTATTATAAATGCCGGAATCTGAAGTTACGCCTTTGACCATGGCCTACTATTCTTTGCCTTGCCTAAATTTACCTTACCATACCTTACCCTAGCAAACAAAAATCGATGGTTTTGAAAGACGTACTTCGAAGCATTGGAGGCACTTCCAATCGAATGCTTTGCTCATATTTTCGCTGGCATCTAAGTCGTGCCTGGCTTGTCGCATCCACCGACCGGCCTCGCCCGGCTGTGGATTCTTATTTTTCCGGAAACCTGTGAAGAAATTTTCATGCTCCTGTCTTGAGCTGTAGTAACCGCCTGAATATCGTCCGGATGAATTTCCCGACCAGCGGTCTCTCCGCCGATTGAAGTACCTGGCTCTCTGTCCCGCTCTGTGGTAAAAATCATCGAAATCTGATCCATAGCCGCTGTTGGACCGAGATGATGAATGGCTTTTATCTGATACATCGTAGTCATCGATTGATCGACCTTTCTCTAGTAGCTGGATCAGGTGTTGCAAAATTTTACACACCTCAGTACAGAGTTCTATCTGGTCTGGATTTTTGTCAGGATGCCATCTGAGGTAAAGACGTTTTTTTATCTTCTTCCATTCTTCGGGCGTTCCCTTTCGAGCATCCTTGAGTATCTTCTTGATTTCTTCCACTGCCTCTTTAAGCGATTTTGCTTTTGGAAATTCATTTGGGTACGGCTTCGGAGTGCTAGCTTCCCCTTGGTTGGCGTGAATAACGAGTCTATTATCATTACTTTCCTCTGTGTTGTACCTACTGAATGCGTACAAACTTGTCGCATCCACAATACACTCTTTTTCATAACTCACTCGTATCTTATATTTTGTCAACGCACCAGGTGTTCCTGTGTCGTTCGGCTCTTGTCTCTTGACTATCTGCACCAAAATGAAAACCGGTTCTCCCTCCTCTCCTTTGTCGAAGGGATCATATATCTCAAAAGCCATGAGCTGACCAGGATAGAAGATAAAATTATCTTGGATCAACAAATGTAAATATTCCTCTGGAATGTAACAGCCCAGGGGAGGAACAAATGAACGCGCCTCTGATTCCATGATTTCACTGCTATCTAGCAATTCATGTATCTCGTCTGTGGGACAGTCGAAAATGAGTAACACCAGATTCTCATCATAAATTATCTTTTCCACAAGGCAATTAAGAACTCTGGTAATATCACGGTGTAACCGGCGTTCTTCGTCAGGCCTGAATGTACCAACTGAGATGTAGAACTTCCAACAAGCTATACCTCCATTTGAACTTCTTTCATGAAAATATGTAAGGTTCTTCTCACTTCCTTCTACCTTCTTTCCATCGCATATGAGATAGGTCTGTATTTGAACCCGACCTATGAACTTAATACAGTCTAAACTGTCCGTCAACTGCTTACATTTCTCTTTAACATTTTCTTCATTCCGGTTTGCTTTCCCCCTTGTGTTGCGAACAAGACAATGCCGAACAATACGTTCAAATCCGCTTCTGAATGTAGAATTACGGAGCCTTGCCGCAACCTTTTCAACGAATTCACACCTCGTTGGCTGACCATCGGCTAAGGCCTCGTGTACAATTTGCGACAAGAATCTTGATCGTTGATATTCTGGTAATTTCTCTAAAATACTCTCCAGTTCGCCTTTTCTTACATTTAAATCTTCAGCTTCAATGAGGATCGGACATTCAAACTTTTTTAATCTTTGAAGCAAACTACTTTTATCACTAAAGACCACTTCCGACGACCTGTGCAATTTTTGATCTGTGCACGGTAAAAAGATATCACCATCGACAAGTTCCCCCTTTTCAATCAGTCGCAGCAGTCCTTCTGTAGCCCTACAACTTGCCTTCTTTTCCTCAGGGTGCATCTCTTTACCCTGGCTGGCATCCGCTATCTTTTTCAACGCGAAAGCGTACTGCTTGGCAGTCAGTACTTTGGTTGTACCGAGTTGCTCCAACACTGATGTGTAGCTGCCCAAATTCAGTGGAATCTTGTAAAGATACGGGCGGATCTCGTCCTCGGTTCGGATGTCAATCGCAACTTGATTTGGTGCAACAAGATCGAATGAATCGGCCACAAAAACACAGCACGTCTTCGAAAGAACGTTCTTTACTTTATCCTCCAAATCTCCTTTATCGGTGAAAAATGCGAACGCCTTTTGTAGCACTCTCGTTAGTGTTTTAGCCTTCTCAGGGTCACCTGCAAGGGATTCTTTTCTTAAACTGGAGCAAAGTTTCTGCACGTGTTCTGCAACTGTTGTCGATTGCACAGAAACACTAACCTTAAGGTTGTCAAGCAAATCAGTCGGATACTTCTCACGCAGGATCCATCGTGGCAAAAGATTCTGCACAGTCCACGCCAGTTCCTCATTGTCGTGCAAAGTGGCATCCGCGAAGCCAATAAACTGCAGCATCTTGTTGCCATCTCTGGTACTGTGTTGAACGTGAAGTGTTTCTAGCGATTGTGAAGCACTGCCTGGAGACACGAATCTGAGGTTTCTAACAACTCTCAAGTCCATTTGTCCGTGGTCTTGTCTGCTAAGAAAATGTTTGACAAGAGTCTCAGATTGTTTCACGACCTCCGTATCGATACAAGATTGGCTCTTCAGTTCCACTTGTTGGGCGTACGACATAAACTTCTCTCTTGAGATTTCACGAACAAGACCACAAAGCCGTAGAAACTGAAGCCAGTCTTCCTGGTTGTACGGATCAGGAGGGAATCTATCCTCTTCGTGCATGGCTTGGAATATTTCATTCTGTGGATCATAGAATTCTGAAGCTAGAAGCAGCACGTTAGAAGATTTGTCCGGAATTAAAGCCGTGCATCTCAGACATTTCAACAAATTTTCCATATCCTCGTTTCTTTCCACAACCGTGGAAGGGTGCTTGCTTTGTACATGCCGCTTCACAAATTCCACATGAATCCGTTGTGCCTCTCGTGACAAATTCTTGAAATGTTTCAGTATGAAAAAGAGGTAAGTTTTTTCAACATTTAGATATCTGCAACCGAGATGATTTAGTAATGGCTTAACATTACCTATATTTTTCAATAATCTGATGTCTTGCCTGTCAGTCAAACTTGCAGTACCTGAGGATGGAATTTTTGACGGAAAAACATAAACCGTTGAATCATCCAAACTGGTCTGCACGTCCCAAAAAGTTAGAAAGAATGGCAGCTTTGCTATGATCGCTTTAGCGTTAGGCGCATATTCCCAGCTGCTTATATGCACGGAGAGGTACTCTAGTAGCTGAAGGCCTTCACTATTTGTAAGAGTGAAATCTGTCAGTCGGTGATTCATAGCGATTCTGAGTGCCTCGACCACTGTTGCTGGTTGCTGAACTGTTCCCAAACTGTATTTCAAAATTCGGTCAATCTCCGAGTATTTCGTTTCACCATATATATAACTGTAGTTGGGCTTTGCAACCCCAAGTGAGTATAAAAGCGTGACCACTTCACCACTTGTCTCGTTCGTGCTCGATTCTGCTATAACTCCCGAAGAAAGGCTCAAAGGGTACAGCAGAGTCTCGCCGCTCGGTGTTATCACCGGCAAAAGACAACAATTCGTCAAAGGCTTAAGCAACTTGCTCACGACCTTCTTGTCTTCATCCTCCGACCAATAAGACCTTCCATTAAGAAAGCTTGACAGAAAAGACCAAACTTTACGCAACCAGGGAAGGCTTTTTGTGTTGTAAGGCTTTAGCAAGTCATCAAGTTCTGATATCGGAAACCAGTTTTCTGCATCGAAAAATTCTGGTATTTCAACTAAATTAAGAAGCGCCGGTGAAAATTCATCGACAGTAAATTCTTTGCACAAAGTAACATCTACGTTGGGTTCTAGACTGAGCGCACTTTTGATTTTCAGATTCATGAACTGACCTGGAATGTGTGGAGCAACTCCACTGTGGATCGAAGCATACTTTACCATTCCGCTGTCGAATTGTGAAACCATCTCATCCACAGTTACAAGAAAGGGCATACCCTCTAGGCGTGTTTTGTATCCATGTGTCATTTTACAATACTCCAACAGCGTCACTAAAGACTCGATGTTTTGATACGGTGTGCTGTTGATCTTTTGGGGTAAATTCGTCACTTTGCATCTAGTGCAAGGATCTGAATGACTGGCAAAGAAGTCCATAACTGCTGTCGAGCTGACGATTAAAACGCCAGCGTCCTTGCCTGCGTCCAAAAAGTTCTTGCATATGTGCGCAGGGCACGAGAACATACTAAACCCACATCTTACGAGAACGCTCCGCAAGGTCGAGGGTTTAGTCAACAGCATCTGCGATTCCAAACCAACCAAGTAAATTAAACGACCCTCTTCGCCGCGAGGATGTTTCCACTCAATTTCTGAAACGGAAGTCGCATCTGACTGCACCGGAAGTACTTCTAGGTTTCTCGAAACGATATATGAATAGATTGAAACTGCCACGTGATTGACATAAAAGTCATCAGTGTTGTCCACTTGAGGAAAGACTTCGAAGTATCTCTTCATTTGAAGTTCCGCCTGCTTTACTGAATTCAGCTGTCTTATACGGTCGCGCTCCATACATAGAATAGCGCAATAAGCAGGGGCGATGATTCCAGCCATCAGAGATGTGTTCCACTTTGTGTTTAAGTCGTTGCATTCAGCTTTCAATAGGTTTCGTCGGTTCAGGTCGAGGGCAAAGTGACCATTCAGATGAACTGGGAGCCTAATTGGAACAGGAAGTGGAAGAAAGCAGAAGAATCTGCTTTTCCTCTCAACTGTTTTCGTTGTCTGAACAAGACGTGCAACTCCGCCTCGAGGCAGGAGACCCAGTTTTCCAGAACGTACTGCAGTAACAACTTCCGGACTAACAACACTTGCGTCCTCGAATCCAAATCTTTGTACAATCTGCCAAACATCGTCGTTTCCTTCACCGTCTGTGATTCTCATCTGGTAAGAAATTTCCTTCATTTCGACTTTGTCTAGTGAAATCGCTTGGCCAGCAAGCAATTTAGCACATTCTTTGACATACTTGTGAAACTCTGTCCTCAAGTGCCTAGCTTCCTCCGTCATTTCTACTTTAACCTCACTGAGAACATTGCGTAGTTCTGAACCACGCTGCCCCTCTGCTATTACAATCAGTTGTATTTTTTCGATTGAATTCACAAACAACATGGATTCGCTCAGGTCGCTTTTGAACTTTTCAAAGATACGTTCCACATCTGTCACAGTAACAGACTCCTTTGAAATTTCTGAAGCTTCTGCTGTGGCTGTATTTCTCAGCGGAAGTCGAAACAACGTTCCCGTCCGAGAAACGTCGTACTGCTTGTGTGCAAATGAGTACCCTTTAAATACGTCAGTGAATTGTAGCTTGAGTTTTTTGTCGACATTGAACATCGCTCCAGGGCTGTCAACAGTGGCTCCGGGAACAAATTTGCAGTTCGGATCAAACGCACACAAAACTGTACCTACTTCTTCGACAGTTGTGAGGAACGTTGGAACGTCAGTGAGATGGTAGACACAGTTGAATCCAACTCCGTACTGACCAGTTGTTGTCGGATCGTTGGATTTTCCACCTTCTCCGAGGCGCTGAATACCATCCAGATCGGACTTACTGAACGAGCGGTCGTTGTAGATGCACAGGGCTGGCCCTTGTAGCGGCTTCCAGGAATCCTCAAATACCTTCTCGTCCGGTAAGGTTCTCGTGTCGAGAATAAAGTGTATCTCCTTCGCTCCTGCATCGTCGGCGTTCTGCAGCATCTCTTTTAAGATGTCTTCGCTGAATGGATATCCCTTCAAAATACTCGTGATCCGACTGACTAGTCGTTCTCTTTGGCCAAACGGAATGGCGAGTTGGTGACGCTTAAGAATGTCTTGTCGAAACGTCTGTAGTCCAACCGTGGATGCAATTTCGTGTGAAATGCGACCGTGACAGAATTGGGATCGTTCGTTTTTCGAGGTCAACCACAAACAGTTGTTGAAGCAGAGATCTTTTGCTGGGCACATCCTGCCTTCAGCATTCGGAATTGGCATTTCGTTTAGCAGTTCACGATAGTTTAATTTAATCTCCGAGGCTTCCTTTGATTTGATTTCCTCGTATACACAAGTTGTGATCAGATCTATAGCAATGTCGAGTTCTGTCTTATTCAAACACCTGTTTCCTACCTGATCTCTTATTTCTTTGAGAATTCGGACATAATCGTCCACCGAGAATGTTTCTTTGACGCCGATCACTTTTAGTAGGGTGCGATAAGACATCATGCCCTCTGGAACCGCTGCTAAGTGGGTCAGAAGGGCATCTTTTCCATTTGGAAACCTCAACGCACACCTATCTGGAGACAAAAAGTAATTGCTGCGTAACTTTACACTCTTACTGGAAACTAACGGCATAACAGTCGAATGTTCCATTAAGTTCTTTTCCAAACGAAGATTCAGCCAGTCGAAAACTGCATCGTATACTTCGCTTAGTATTTTCAGACTTATTGAAGATAAACCTGATATGGTCCCATTTTTTGTCTCAGCAACCCTGATAACTTCCAAGACCTGCTGAACTACCATGGCAGGATCGATTCGTTTATTTTCCAAACATAGTTTATGCTTAGTCTTAGAGCAGCTGCCAGCAAAAACCTTCTCATCGATGATCGGGTGACAGCAACAGACTAATCTTTGATTGCTCTGAAGAAATCCATCTTTGCAGGAAATGATCGCTAAACCATCTCCTTTCCATCTCAGTGGGAAATTTGTTGGTTTCTTCATAACCGGCAGAAACTTGACAAGTTGTATCTGATCAAAGACTGCCTCAGTTGCAGGATTGTCGTCGACTGTCATTCCAAGTTTCTTCTCAATCAGCGCCAAAATAACAGGAGTCCTTACGGCAGCGGAGTCAGGATTCACTGCTACTAAATTACATCTACTCAGAATCTCTTGCCATGAAAGGTCATCTTTTTTCATTCCAAGCTCAACCATTCTATTATATAAATAAGGATCACCAACGACTGCGGAAGTCCATTTTGGAAACCTTCCCTCTTCAGAATCAAATAGTACGGCAATTTCAGACTCAGGATGGATAAGTTCTTCTATGGATTTAAGAGAAAAGCCATTTGGTGAGACTGGAATACAGTTTCTACCTTTGAGATGGCAAGCAATTTCTTTGTCCGATAGGGCATGGAGAATCAGCTGGTCCCTTTCTAGAGGGTCTATGATCCCGATGTTTGGAAGAAACAAACTCTCGTAGAAATCAACCTCGCTCACGATTCTTTCCATGATCACATCTGCACTACTCGTTTGCAAGATTGTCTGTGTAATATTATCGGGAATATCGACAACATGTATGTCAGTTTGCATACTTTTCAGGATTGTCGCAAACACCGACAGAGCGATCTCTCCGATTTTCATATTCCGAAACTCCCTGCTCAGCATTCTGCTCTTCAAAATTGTCGTCCAGTCAGTCAGAGTCTTTACGACGTTCAGATCATCTGGGATGGAACATATCCTTCTGTACACCGACTCCGTTAGGCGTCCAAGAAGTCCAGACTCACGTTTTGATGGCCACAGCGCATAGGAATCCACTTCAGGACAGAGTGTTGCAAGATCTTCCAAAAGAACGCAGTATGCACGTGTAACTGCATCGTCCAGCAGAGCTTCATTCCACTGAGCTCTGGAATCGACATTCTTGTCCTGCGGCGACCTTTCGTGCAAGTGCGTTCGACTGGAATGGACATCAAAGAAGCCGTTGATATGTACTGGAAAATACGTATTCATCGGAAGTGGGAGGAAACAGAAAAGCATTCCATCAACGCTTACCGCTTTGTACTGACCCTCCATTGTCCTTTCCAACCTAGCTGCAACACCACCAACTGGAACTCTATTTCTTTTCTCACTGTCTAACGCCATAGCTAAAGATGTTCCATTGCCCAAGGAGGATACTACCAGCCACTCAGTAACCTCGCCTGATGTGTTTCTTTGGAAATTCTCAGGAAATCTGTCCTCGCAAAATACAGTGAACTTAAGTACAGACGAAGAATCAAGTTCCTGAATCCTTGTTCCCGGATTTATCCTATAATCATCAAGAATTGCCGTAGCCCGCTTCAATACGGCACACTGTGCCTCAATTTCCGAAGTGGCTGCACAAGCACATGTGATATTGCGAAGTTCTCTCACGAGGTCCTTCTGAATGTAGAACCACTCCTGAATTCCATCTGGTGGAGAACTCGTCTCCGGTAAATGGTAGACGGTGATTTTTCGAACATTCTGGGTGTACAGTAGCAGACGGTGACCAGCATCATAGAGCAATTTCAGCAGCTTCTGAATTTCTTCGCGATTGTAACACACTTGACTAATGTCACTTCGTTTCGCCTGTTCCATAGTCCGGAGTGGAAATCTGAAAAGCGTCCCGTTGTATGATTTCATTGTAGAATCACTTCCCATCTGGCACCCAAAGATTCCGTTCATCGGCTTAAACTGATCCGTGAGGCGTCGAATCTTATTTCGGTGCTTATCCAAGTTCAGCTTGATGCCTGGCTTTGCTTTGTTAGGCAAGGCTCTGCCGAGGTACGTCGTGTGTGGATCAAATATGACAATGAACTGTCGGCTGATGAACATTGGCACATCGGTGAGATTATACACGGCATTGAACCCGAGTCCGAAACGACCAATCTTTTCAGTTACACTGTCCTTTGTGGCGCCGCTCAGTTTGATGATATTTTTGAAGTCATCGTCAGTGAAGACTGCGTTGTTGTAGGTCCACAGAGCTGGTCCTTGTAGGTCCTTCATTCCTTGATCAAGAAGAATCTTCTGAGCGTCTTCGTTACTCCTTTCGTCGTACAGAAACCGGATTTCGCTGGCCCCTGCGTCGTCTGCGTTCTGGATCAGCTCTTTCAGAACGGCCAGTCCGTCAGTGTAGTCATTCAGGAGACTTCGAAGACGTCTAGTCAACGGTTCTGACTGCCCGAACTCCATATCCAGCTCCTCCGCACCGATCGTTTTACTAATAAGACTTGGGATATTCAGCTTCTCCGCGGTTGTGAGAGGAATCAACTCGTGTATGAGAAAAATCTTATCTTCAAAATCGTCCACATCAAATCCTTGTTGGTACCATTCCTTGTCGCAGTATGTACACTCGTCAATGCTTTTCATTTCTAAGAGCTCATTATCTGTTTTGATTGGAACGACTATCTCCTGTCGTTGTTCGTCTGTGAGTGGATAATTTGCTATTTCATTCAATATGCTAATTGCAAGTTTTAAATCGTGCTCCTTGTTCTTCACAGCAATGTCATTTTCATCGTGAGCTTTTTTGATTGCTTGCAGAACTTCGATTAGGTTGCATTTCTCTCTAATGTTGCAAGTTTTCCACAACTGAAGAAAGTTTGCGCTCTCTTTCGGTAATATATAAACGTAAGGTTTCATGTCTATATCGTGATTGTCGTCCAGTACTATCTGATTGGTTCTGGCAAAACCATCTCCGTGCCACACCCAGGAATGGTTTTGCAGTTCACAAAGAACGCTCTGTAACTCACTGCCAAGTTCGTTAAAATACTTGTAAACATGGTTCAGAATGCACAGTATCTCGGCTTTTTGCGTGGCATCGTAGCTCGCAATGGTCTTAAGTAGGTGAAATAACACATCACTTATCTGGGGCTGTATGTTCCAGCTGAAGTACTCTGCCAAGAACGGAAAGTTGCTAATCTCAATTGTGCATCGGACAGAACCAATGAGGTAAGCGTTCTTGTCCATAAATACTTCGTTCGGGCGAACGAAGCTGTTTTCCGGATTCTCAGACATAAACGCCAACTTAGGTGGATACAGTGGTGGCCGAACAGAAGAAATTTTCACCCATTTGAGCTCAGTGAGCTTCAGCTGTAGTGATTTGCCTTCTGATAACATGCATGGTAGTACTCTGTGTCCGTGTTGATCAAGGAACTTCATCAAAGCCTCCGACTGTTCCAGTTCAATCTGGTTCGGATATGTACATCTAGATAATTTCTCAGCAACCGCCAAAACCTCTTGTGGCTTTACTGCTTCTTCGGTCTTCAGGCCGAGCCTCAACAATGCCACCTTGAATTCTTCTTCAGCGAACTCGCCAACTGGAAAGACATCCTCACCGACAAAGAGCTTGCCAAGTAGTTTGCCCTTCTCATAAATCTCTGACGGTCTCACTAGGTTACCGTTCTGCCTCGGCACGAAACTAATGTCAGTCGCAATGGGTATTATATCCATGTTGATCTTTTCGAATGTCATCAGGCTGTTGCAAACGTATTGCATTAGTTTTATAAGTTCACTGGGGTTGTAGTAGTTGCTGAACACAGCAGGAAAGTAAACTTCGATAAGATGATCAGGAACGTTCGGAGGTTTAACTCCAAGATTTCTCGCAAGAAGACATGAATTCTGATCAGATATGTCAAGCAGAACCTCTGGACTTGGCAACGGTATATCATTTCTAAGAGGAGCCACACGTTTTCCTTCGATTACAGACATAAAATTGACTCCTTGTCCTCCGCTGCCTTTAACAGTGTGGAAAATGGGCAACGTCTTCAGTAAATTTACATCATCAGTTGTTAGAGGTTTACCGCTGGAAATCCAATGTCCAATAGAGCTTTCAAAGCACTCTTTAGCTTTACCCGGCACATCTTTGAACAACTTAACAAGCTCGATATTCCCAATTCGCTTTTCCAACCTGTGCAAGGCTGTTAGCACTCCACGTGCATTCGGACGGAGAACGTACGTGTTCCAGACACTTGAATGCTGCAGTGCTTCTGGTTCCAGATCTTCGATAACCAGCACACCAACCTGTTTGCAGAGCTCTACTAGTTCTGCGTTAAGCGGCTCTTCATCCCTGTTATAACCATCGATTATGCTGACAACTGGTAGTTGTTGGCTGAGCTTGGCAACAAAACCGTTTCCCAAAGGAAGAATATGCAGGCTTTCAAAAGGCCGTAGATCAATGCGAAAATGTTCTTGCAGGTACTTCCACAACCTGTCCAACCAACTCTTGGTAAACCAAGACTCGTTTTCGAGTGCAACTGTTTCTGTTAGTTTCCATTTACTGAATACATCACCAATCAACTCTTGAAAATCTTTTGAATCAAGGTATTTCAATTGTGTTATTCCTAAAAACAGAGCAGTAAACGTGGAATCAAAGAATATTAAATTAAGTGATCGATTTAGGTAATAGTTTTAAAAAATTTGTTTTTATCGTGGCGTAGAACATAGTGAGGCACGCAAATGTCAGCAGCAACAGTCTGTAGGTGGCGCGATCTTCGTACTATTTTGGCAGAAAGGCAAGCATGACAAACTAGAGCCTATAAATGGAAGTCTTTTGTTGCGGGTTTTAGGTTTCCACAACAAATTGCGAATTTTTTAAGCCGAACTGGGATTCGAAAACCACTTTGTCAAGTCTTCAATTAAAAATTAATTTAAGAAAAGATACAGAAAATGTACTCCTGACTTGTAAGACTACATTTAAGGAAGTATGCACGAATTCAATTTAATTGATTCATTGAGTAACAAATTTACCTGTCCCAACCAACTGTTTGATAGTCTTTGAAATGGTCCCGGACTTAAGGAACCTTCCTTCGAGTCCAGGAAGCAAGCTCTGTGGATGTTCTTTTGATGCAATGTAGACTTTCTTAACTGAACTTGCCAGCTGGAATTCAGTCCACGTACCATCCTCCAGCGGAAGCAGTGCCAACCCCACTAAGTCCTTTTGATAGTCTGGGTCAATGGAGCATTCAAGAAGGTACTCGAGTAGCCTTCTCCGTTCCTCGTCTTCCAGATTTATCCGGTACTGCACATTTCTCAGACTCTCACGCACAATGTATGGCGTAATGTACTTGGCATCACGAGGTAAAAGGTTTTTAATGTGTCTCGGAATAATTACAAGGTTACTTTTGGCTTCGAAAAGAATCGACCTAATAAGATTGTTTAGAGGATCTTGCGAATCAATGCACTCAAAGATGCCATCCTTGTACTCTATCCAGTTTCCATGGAACGTGTGAAAAAAGCTCTGACTCCAGATGTTTTGGTAGAACGCTTCTGCAAGTCCTTTCCACTGCGGAGTTACCAGCTCAACGTCTGGAAACACTGCATACGCCAGCCGTGCAACAAACTCATCATCTTGTCGAAGACCTTCTTTAAGTACACCTAGGAAATGCGCAGGAATGTTATCTGCCGATAGTCGTAGTTGAGTCAAGTAGGTGACCGCTTCTAGAGCGGCCTTTGGGAGGACAGTGTTAACTAGGAAATCGTTCCAGAGCGCATCGTCGGTCAGGCGTGACGCGTCACGGTCTGCTGATGGCCACTTGATGTGACGGCGATTCTGCTCGACCGCGAAGTTTCCGTGGACGTGGAACCTCAGTCCCGTCGGACTCTTCCTCTCCAACGGAAGCGGAAGAAAGCAGAAGACGTGACCCTTCGGCTCAGTATCGCAAAGTGGCTGTTTGGTTGACGCTTTCACCGGTAGAGCGACGCCCACCAGAGGCAAGTGACTCTTGTCGCTTGACAAAGTTACAGATGGGCTCTCTTCGGCTCCAGCATAATACTGCGACACCAACCACACGCTTGTCTCTTTGACTGAAGTATCGACATCCCAGATCTCGAAGTTTATTGCAATCGGATATTGTACTGAGACAGGTGGTTGCCGTCTCCAGTCAACAGTTATATTGCGCTGGAACTCCGATCGCTTCTCTTTGATCAGCTTCAAGTACGACAGTTCGATGTTGATCTCAAGCAGCTTTGAAGTTTTTCCGTCCTGCGCCTTTTCGTAGACTTCAACGCTTTGAAGCTTTTTCAGAAACAGTAGAATGTGGTGGGCATTCGCTTGCAGGCTGTGCACAAGTTCAAGAACTTTTTCTCTGTCGTAGATGGTCTTTGATAGGTCTGACGTCATTTCCGCAGTACGAAACGGAAATCGAAATACGGTTCCGTTGAAGTAGGTGCTCTGGAAAGTCTCGGGGGTCACGCCAAACAGCGGCTGCAAGAACGGTTCGAACTGGTCCTCGAGTCTTGCGATCTGGTCGTGGTCCTTGTCGAGATGCCAGAAAAAAGCTGTGGTTTTCTCTTTTGTTCTGCAACCTTGTGGCTGGTACTTGAAGCATTCTTTATGTGGGTCGATGAAACCAATCCCTTTGCTGCTAAAGATACTCGGTAGATCTGCAAATATTTAGCAGCTTAGTTCTATTTTTGTCGCGTAAAATGGGGAACACAAAAACCACATCTTATACATACAATTTGGAACAGATAGAACTCTTACTCTTTCCGGACTAGTAGTTACTTACTGTACATCGGTAAGCGCGTACTCTAAGGAAGCCTGTCTGCGTGAGGATCCCCGATTCGCGTCCCGGTCGTGGCTTATTTCAGAGATTTGAATCTCGGGCTAAAACGGGGCGTACACAGGGACCTTAAATGACATGTAGCGGTGGTGAAGGATCTCACACGAGGCTATACGGTCGCTATAGAAAAACGTTTACATTGACGAACTTTTTGGTCTTCGTGAGTTTAATACCAGTTAGGTTAGTATATCGTGATGTACTTAACAGGTGCTATATTAAGTGCCTTGATGCATAAATACCTGTCATATGAAACACGGATTTGAATCCTAGACCGAAACGTCCGATTTTCAGCGGATTGTCAGCCTTGACGCTGTCGTCAAGCATTCGAATTCCTTTCCAGTCGGCATAACGAAAGACAGCATCATTGTAGGCGTAGAGAGCAGGTCCCTGGAAATCAAGGTATTTGATGAAGAAGTTGGTTGACAAGAATAAGAAAGAGGAGGAGGAGGAGGAGGAGGAAGAGGAGAAGAAGAAGAACAAGAACAAGAACATGAAGAACAAGAAGAAGAAGCGACACAAATAGCTGCCCGGGTGGGATTTGAAACCCCAGACTTTTCGATTGACCGTCCATTAGACTATGGCGTATCCCGAGCTTTAATTAAGGTTCAGAAAATTAGTGGGCTATTAGGCCTATCTCGTAACATTGGCTAATCCAGAGGGTGATACCTGCCATGGTCCTCCCATCTGAGTTTAGGAGAGGGCATAGCGGGTGAGGGCCCCTGGATCAGCCCTTGTATATTACTGGTAGTCATCTTTTCTCTGCTAGTCAGGGAACTTGGGATTACAATCGCTGGTTTACAAACCAAGCGCTACCGATATTTTGCACCTCTAGTCGATATCAGAAAGACTCAGATGTGGGCAAAAATCGGAGAATGTCGTCCAAAATCGAAAAATAGGTTTCACTTAGTCCCCGCTGTGTAAACTTCTGGACTCGCCCCTGGGTTCCACTGCCGGCGTGCCTTCCTCAGTGTCTGGAACACTGCCTCCTAAATGCTATCAGTATCTAAGAGGCAATGCTTGGACCCATAAATTGCACCCTGCATCAGGGTCACCTTCCTACTCAAGCGTCCTGATTCGACAGCAGTAGAATACCTGATACTTCGCAAGGTCTTTGTGGTGAAGTCTTGAGACATCCGTGCCGTAGGTGGTATTGTCTATCAGAAAAATAACTTTGGAAGCACCGGCGTCCTCTGCATTCTGTATGATCTCCTGCACATAAATTAACGAAAGAATAATTGCATACCCTGCATTCTCTCTGATTTAAACACTTGTCCTTTTATTGCCTGTGTTTAAGTAGTCTCTCTGTCTTCATGCAAATTTATCTGTTCTTCCTTTTGACTTAAGTGTCTTCCATCCATCCATTTCATCCATCCATCCATCATTCAATCAACCAATCAATCAGTATATCTGTTCGTCCATGCTTCAGAAGTAACGATTTGTGCGTGTGATGCTATGATTGCCAAAATTATTAATACATTTAGCTGTATGTATGTATGCATGTGTGTATGCAGCTACGTACGCATGTTGTTGCATACAGCGTATAGCATAGGACCGATTGGATTAAATTGTACGCCTTCTGCACATTTTTGGTTCTTTTCGAACCTCTTTTGTTACCGTCTGGTGGTGGACGTTTTGTTCTCTTCGTGAGGTGTTTCGCTGGTTTTGTCGCTGCTCTAGGCCAATCCTTAGTCATGTAAAATTAACAGTTTGAAAGTTATGCAACCTGTATGGAAGGGTTGAGTTGCTATTCAGCTGCGGAAAACCCCAAGTTGTCGATTCTGTTAATTGCTATTGATGGAACAGCACAATAGTTAACTGATAATCCCTTATTACATTTCTCTGTATTACCATTTACCTTGAGTATTTGTCCGTCATCCGGGTATTTCTCCAGAATGCTTCGCAATTGCAAGATCAGCGATGGAAGAAGTATCCCTTCGTTGAAATCATCTGAAGCAACAATTCGTATCAAGTTCACGCATTATGTAGCGCGAATGCATTGTTCAGGACATAGAATCACGATCCAGTCCTCTAGGGCATACAAAACTGCATGGCTTTTGCCACTTGCCTGTCTTGCGGAGGTTAACCGGGAACGAAGTCTACTGCTTGTTTTAAAATTAGCTTAATTACATCAGCATCAAATAGCTTCAATGAGTTGAAATTTTCAGTCACTTCGACCCTTCTACTAGTCTGAAGTTTTTCGTAGTAATAACTGTCAATTCACGTCGTCATTTCCGTTGTTTTGTTCTAGCTGTTACTGAGGCAGCAGACACACATGCAGAGAGATTATAGTGTCTAGTACTAAAGTTAACTGCGGTTACTGCCTGATGTTTTACCTCATCGTAACGCACCATCGTAATAAACCATCTGCTTGACTACATTAATGTCACTGCGGCTGTATGCCAATGTTCTGGCAACGAACTACGATCGACAAATGTAAATGTATACGTTTTTCTGTAGGCCCGAATGGCCTCGACCCTGCTTATTTTTCCATGAATTAATCGGGTGAGATCCTTCACCACCGCTGCCCCTTCTAAGGGGCGCCACGCCATTTAAGGTCCCCGTATACGGACCATGCAAGCCCTGATTGCTGCTTAGCTTTGGTGCGCCATCGGTTGATGTGCATCAGGCACTGGCTCGTTAGAAGTTACTAAGTAATAATAGCCCGAGATTAAAATCCCTGAAATATAGCCACCATCGGATGCGGACCAACAACCTCACGCTGAGAGGCGCCTTAACGTAGGGGCTTACGCTTTAACGAACGTAGCTAACCAGGTCAACAATGACCTGCGTAACAAAACAGTGGTGCTATAGAAGTTGTTACTGCTACAAGACATTAGTATTTAACAAACTACCCGGATCAGGTTCCTCAGAACTGGGAAGAACGACCTCGTCTTGCTGTAATTCTTTTTCCATTGTTCCCCGATTTCTTGCTTTTGCAATCAGAGCGTCTGACCTGCATCACTAGAGTTGAATATGTTTCATGCGACAAAATGTGGCTTAAATAACCGAACATTAACGTTGCAACTGTTTAAGTCTCGCTAGAGTTATTGAAAAGACAAGATCACGAAATCTTCGTTTACCATTCACTCCAGATATTTGACTCAGATCTACTGACTGCTTGTGTTTTATTAGTTCTTTTAAATAAAATACTAAATGAAGGCTAACATCGGCGTATTTTACAATGGCCATCGAACAATGTCATCAGAATTTCTTATAGAGAAATGGCCAACAATTAAAAAATCATGGCCTCAGGAATTCCTAAAAATTGCTTCTGAATCGGTCCCTGAACTGGCACCTAGACTGCCTGCCGACAGGCATATACCTATACCCTTGCCCCAACTGCTCGGACCACAAATGCACCCTGCCCCTTACTATATTACAGTCATGCTGCTACACTCAGACTTTCTGTAACCATTGCTGCCCCTTTCTGTCCTTCGATGACGGTTAGGCCTATTTTAAATAACCCCGGATAACTAAGAATGGCACCAATAGACCTACAATGTGCAGAACCATAATTATGATGGCTGTGGCCTCTTCTCAAAACCCAAAACGCCCTCAGATCGTCTCCGTTACAACACGGATGGGTTAAAGTAAGGGGCAACGAGGGAATGCAAGGGGAAGAAGGGAAACATGGACGGATATATATATGCGTATTTATGTAGAGAAAGGGGTTAGAAACCGAGTAGGTGCATGTAGAAAGGCATGTATAAAAAACCCGTTTTCAGACCATCGCTATCAAATGGCGCTATATAAATATGTCATGTTACATTACTCTACGAGTTATGACTAGA
The DNA here is from genome assembly GCA_964023275.1 of Norana najaformis. Classification (NCBI taxonomy): domain Eukaryota; kingdom Metazoa; phylum Annelida; class Clitellata; order Crassiclitellata; family Hormogastridae; genus Norana; species Norana najaformis. The sequence continues at coordinate 3,908,758 of OZ029921.1, forward strand.
CAGAATGTAACACATTTTGGACAGCGTTCTAGAGCTCGCATTACTTTCCGCCGTGCAAATAGCGACCATTGTTTGATGACTGTGCATCACTGGACCTATAGCTTAGAATAGATTAGCTTTGATTAGATTAGATTGAACTAGTGTCGGATGTTAGCAGACTAAATACTAACAATACTAACAGCAGACTGAATACTAACAATAGTCAATACTAACAGTCATCAGTGGAGTCAGAATCTTATAACGTGGATCCAACGGCCGTGGCACCATTGTGCAAAATCGTTCAGTTGCGTCATATTACATATATGTTTACCCTACCTGAATACATGTCGAGACTGAGCGAGACTTGCTCAACTGCTTTGCTCGCAAGCACGATTGATTATAAGCCCAAAAACGAGATGTCGCACGCATGCGCACCTGCCCATCTCGTAGGACCTTCTGGAAAAGCGAAACCGCTTCAGAAAGCTCTAAATTTTTCTGACGAGCGGAGTCTATAACTATGCAGTCCAGCGCCGAATGACAGTATTTGTCCACGACTCACTAAACACCAAATAACCTTAAAATCTTGAATATTCGTAGCACGAACAGTTGGCTGAACACAAAAATCTGCCAGTTTGCGTCTTACATACTGCCTGTGATGCATTACGGGGATGTGACCTGGACTGGGGAACTTATAAGCTACACCAGCACATCTGAAGCGCTCAGTACGAAATTGAGTCCATTTATGATGCGTGTTTTTGTGCGACTCATTTAGCCAGAGGTCCACCACCAAAAAAGTTTCATCGGAGCTTCACGTATCCCAAGGTTCATGGTTTCGGATTCTGGGATACGTACCCCAGGACCCCGGCCAGGTACGGCCAGGTACGCCACTGTCAATAAATGTGTGATTACAACTCAACAAGAAGATTGTTGATTGTCATAATCGTGCGCGCGCATTTCTAATAATAATGATCACGTAGCTGCCTCCACTGACGGTTTCTCGCAGACAAGTGGATACCAATAGAATATATATATATAATATATATATATTCATATACCGTTATATACTTCACCATGTTATAAATATATATATACATGTTATTAACTATTAACTAGCATGAATTTAGTAACATGACTTTACGTGCTGCGATCTTTGTGAAGTATCTGATAGCGTTGCACTGAGGATTTAATGGCCCTCTTAAACTGTCTATATATATATATATATATATATATATATATATATATATATATATATATATATATATATATATATATATATATATATATATATATATATATATATATATATATATATATATATATATATATATATATATATAAGGTATATAGGCCTACACGTTTCTCACAGTTATTTGCATCAAAATACATTTGTATAATAGCTGTTATTAGGTAGCTTGAATATACTTACAAAACCGAACGTGCTGCGATCTTTGAGAAGCCTTTGAAAACCTTGGTAGTGAAGATTCCCTGATACTTTTGAGGGGCTTATATAATACAGATCCACCCGATTTAATGGGGTGCACTAAGTGCTCAGCTTTGAATGCAAGTTGGCAATATTCTCTGTCATGCTTTACTGCGCATGCATGACCAGCAAAATAACAGATCGTGGAACAGACTTCATATGCAGTCTCAAAAAACCAGGTAACAATATATAGCTGACATTCCAGCGTTTTTGCGGTTCTTAGAAGGAGCTATATGTATATCAATATTCAGATACATGCATACATACATACCATACGTACATACATACAAATGCAGGTATGTACAGTAAACTCCTACATACACATATGCCACTGTGTTTTTATGTATAATCGGAAGCTGTTGATTATGTTCATGCAAAAACCATGTGCCCTAAGTGCAAGACTGCTGGACAACAAGATGTAATGTAATCTAATGTAATTACGTCGATTTACATAGCATCGACAGTAGCAATCTACTTCTATGGAGCTTTACACTGTCAAATTTCAGCGCAAGTACAGAGTCGTATAGTAAATAGAATTTCAGTTGTCTTTTTAAACGTGAAGAGAGAGCAAAATAAGAAAAGAATCATCACAACAGAAAGTAGCTGGCCTCGGAAAGTTGCGGGGCTCTCAAGGCCACCAAAAAAAATCAGAAATTATTATAGGCCTGTACAACAATCCTTGGATACGCAGACAACTCGGCTAGGTTGAGTCGTTCAATGAAGACTCCAATGGAAAGAACACAAATTGACCGAATCCCACCGAATGCATTACATGTAAGACGCGAAGGAAAGAGAAGCAACAGAGGATAACGTTGACTGCGCTGGATAAACAACATAAACGAGGACATCAAACAAGACTAGGACTAAACATGGGAACATCACTGAATCTGAGAAACAACCGAAAAGAATGGAGCTCATTTAACCGTACCCATCACTGCCAAACGTCAAGAACTGATGATGAAGATGAAGATGATGACGACGACAATTTAGGAACTCAGCACGGAATTGGATGGAAGGCTTCTACGCTTGCAACGGGAACTCATGTGGATCGTTCATGCAGTGTGGCGTCCTTAAGCGAAAGACATCGCAGTAGAGATTGGAAAGAACTCGCTAAGCAGAAGCAAAACTGACTGAAGTTTTGTCTTTTGCATCAGGTTCGGGGAAAGGCAAAAATTTAAACGTTGCCCTCGAGAATAAACGTAATTCTTTTCTTAGAGTAGGCCTACACAAAATGCTTGTCATAAAGTGCAGTTCTCTAGGCATCGGATTTTCTTGTAAAAATCGCTTTTCTTGGAAAACACTTAAATAACCATTTTGATCATTAAGTAAGTACAGCATCCCATATCCCATAAGTAAGACGTAGGGGAGACACTCATTTCCTTTTCTTTTGGCCCTTGAGCCGGCAATGGACGAATCCCAAGGTCCTGGACACGGGGCCACTGCATAGCAGGACTTGCCGTTTACTTCCCAGCTTAGCCGGTACCACATAATACTGCTTGGTGACAGTGTAATGGTGTTAATTGAACGAAATTGTAAGACAGGCCATGTTCGACGTTAACAGCTCTGCCTGCTATACAAAAATCATTAAATTGTAAACTGCAAGGCGCTATATCAAGTGTCTAAATCATACACATACTTATGTAGGGCATATATAACTGCTTTGTTGATTGTAGGTTTCTGCTTGCAAGACAAGCCTCACAGGCTGACGGCATCGGCTTTGAAAGTTTGGTGTTGAGTCCTGGATGCGTTCGATGTATTAACTAATCAACAATTCCTGACGACTCGAGGTAAATGATTGTCCTGTTTTTAGACTGCCGAAAGAGTAACACAGAGACATACAATCACACACATACAACATGCAAACACACACGCGCTGAACTCTACAAATGATTAACTGTAGCCTAGTAATACTCTTGTTTCAACTATTTGCTGCTTCTCTATGTGGCAAATGAAATGGCTTGCGCTTTGATAGTAACAAGCAGCTCTGAGCAAGCAGTCTGGATTTGTTCTAAGAGCAAATCTGGGGCCTTATTTACCACAAATATTAATATTCTCTCCAATTGCTCCCACTTCAACATCAAATAAACACAATGTGAAGGTCGGGAAGTGTTTAAAAGCTGTGAGCCAACCTCAGCCAAGTAAAGACCTAAGGTGGATAAAATTATGCCTAATAACCGATATAATCTTTAAGAATATTTTTGTCAGTTTTTGCAACCACTGGGAAAAAATATTTTGTCGCTCGCAAAATTTGTCATGTAATACCAGAGTATATATCACTGTATTATTTTTTATAGTATTAATGTTTGTTTAGTGGCATAGGTAGATATCTCCGTTGCCCAAAAACGTTGTGTGAGCATACTCCTGCCTTGAAGTCACAAAACCAAAACTTGTGTCAGCATCTGTGCCTTTGGGGCCATAGCTCCTGGGCCACTGAGGACATCTTTTTTCCACTAGCAGGTTTTCCTCCACTTGCAACAGAAGTTCCCTGGGGCAGTTTAGTTGACTGGATCCTGTAGCCATTACAACCTTAAGGATAAGTGAATTATTGTCCTCTTTTGGGCCTTTTTCTGCTATTGTACATCTCCTTGGAAGACCATAAGCATAGTCCCTTAATTCCTTCCCATATTTCATATAGCACCCCTCCAATACATCAGTCAGAGGCGCTCCTGGCCCATCCCAGGCGAAAAGAGAAATGTTGAAAGAGTCGATGAACAAAACATGTAGGATGTAGCTTCCCCAGCTGAAAGGACACACAGGTCCAGATGGAGGCTATTCCATGTACATGTATGTGGCCCAACCGCTGAAAAGGCAGTGTTGATTTGATCAAGTGCATTAAACAAAGAAGAACTGGCTGTGCCCATAGAGATAGATTTCTGCACCCAGACAAACCACAAACTGGACAACAAAGCTCCCGCAAACAGCTTGGAACAGTCATCAACTGACACTGCCACACTCGCACTAAAATCGTACATTCACTGCAATGTGAAACAGGCATCGAATTAAAGGTCAATTTAGGAGACAATTCTGAAAGGCAGTCTCTTCGACTTAATGGCACAATTTAAATTTCTATAAGAAAATCAACCATGAGTCTCAGCAGAATAGTCACTATATGGGTACAATTCTGGATGGCCCACACGATGTGTGAGAAATCTGAATGAGACAAGAAATTTGAAAACTGCACAGTTTTAATGGTTTTACATAAAGGAATGTTAAAATGCACAATTATTCTATCCCTTCCCTAATAAAAGAATGTCACAAAATGCAGTATTTTCAACCACCCATTTAAAACTATGCAATTTCAGCTGTTTCTAAAATACACCCAAACAGACATGCTCCAGAATCTCTCGATTAATTTCAGCCGTTGCCCATTAAAAAGACTGCCAAGAAACGCTCGCTTCTTAAACTCTTTTCAAGAACATTTAAAACTACGCACTTTTCGCTCCTTCTGCGTAAAACAATCCCCAAATGAATGTGCACTTTTTCCGTCGTCTCTCCTTGCACTGCCTAACAATTTTTACCTCACCTAAGGACACGTGTGCACATGTGACTTCCAACCATGAAAGGCACAAATCCAGCAACTGTTGAGCTACGCAAACACGTCAACACGCGCTTATGTAGCGCCACCTACGTAAAAAAGAACACATTCCTTTGGTCCAGTTTTTAGGCGTAAGAGTTTATAATACATGCACGACTAAGCCATGGTTGGTGGCGTTGAGGTCGACGAAGACGGTGACGGTGATGAGACTTTCTCCTTGTTGTCGTCGTGGAATTTTTGAACCTGCGTTAAGAAAAAGAATGCAAGTCTGTTAGATTCTAACATACAAGGTTTCAACAGTTTTGAGAGTGGGGGCCACTTGTAGGCAGATGCAAAATGTGGCCCAACAAGTTACTGGGCATCGAGGACTTCATCTTGGCCAACTCAAAAACACTATTAACTTTCGGTCAATTAGTGATTTTATATGAGCTTGGAGTGAAGGACTTACTCAAGGCCAGCGCAGAAAATGACGGTTCTAATCAACTGAGTGTGAAGGACATTCTCAAAGTCAATAAAGGTCAAGCAATGGCTCTAATCAACAGTGCCTGAAGGACTTGCTCAAGGTCAATAAAGATCAAATGATGGCTCTTCTCAACTGTGCCTGAAGGGCTTGCTTAAGATCAATAAAGGACAAACAATAGCTCTAATCAACTGTACATGAAGGACTTCTTCAACAAAGGTCAAATGATGGCTCTAATCAACAGAGCACAAAGGCCTTGCTCAAAGTCAGTAAAGGTCAAACAATGACTCTAATCAACAGTACATGAAGGGCTTGGTCAATAAAGGTAAAACCATGGCTATAGTCAACTGTACATGAAGGAATTCGCTCACGATTAAACAGTGGCTCTAATCAACTGTGCATGAAAGACATGCCCAAGGTCTTCACATGATGGCCATTTTGGGAAAGGTCATACCATTTACCATTGCATCCTTATTAAAAGGCAAATGATCTCCCTTTCACATACAGCAAGCAACAGCGAACTGACTATCACATGAGAAATGCTGATTAACATCTGTGTAAATAAGTTTGGTAGGTATGAGAGCACATGGTGACTAATATGACAGCTGAAGTAATTATAAGCCAAAGTTCAGCCTGAAATCAGATGGCAAGCAGTAAACACCACGAAGGCTAAATCTAGCGCCATCAATCCAGTTAGTAATAATTGGTAAAGGATCAAATGAGCCGCACAGCGCTAAATAAGGCAGATAAGAAAAAACTTATTTTGAGCCAGGGTAAACGGAATATTTTGGATTTTACTTATTAACATTTAATCTGTTTCAACTTGCTTACACACTGTAGCCTGGCTTCTGGTTTCTCTGACCTACTGCAATTTGACCCGGCTTCTCCAATGGATTATGATTTTGGATTGCGATTTTGACTTGAAGTGACCATCGAATGATGACTTGGGCATTATGATAATAGATGTCATTAGATTAGATTAGATATAGCACCACATAAAAACATTCATTCATACGTACATAAATACAAACATACATAGATAATTTTAGGAGACTAGAGCCAAGCTTGACTTACAATCTTCCTAACGTGATTCAGGCTTTGCCCGTTCTGGTAGATTTGACTGTCAGTGACGTGACAGTCCTCAACTCGGTAGGGCGGATTTATTATCACGTTTTTCATCACTAATATCTTCTCACCATTCCACTCCACTTCAGAAATGCTGTAAGTGCACACACAGCGACAAACTTAGCCAGTTATGCAACTCTAAATAAAACAAGTCGTTTGTGTATTGATGTATCTATGTATGTATATATGTATGTATGTATGCATGTATGTATATATGTATTTGTATCTGTTCAGATACATATTTACATAGCATCTTTTCAGGACCTATAAACTGCATTGACAGACTTAAGGGAGCAACTGTTTCAGAGGTGGAGCGGATTGTAGTTGGCAATACAAAATGAGCAGTCGAAACAGTCACTTATCAAATCAGGAAATGCCCTTCCCTTGTTAAAAAACTGGTGTAGATCGCTACCATTCCTACGGTTTTACTCATAATGAGTCCACATATTTCTGTTTTTTACTGTAAAGTGTATTTCATTACACATTACAATGTAACATGTTCTGTATGTTGATATGGCTGTAATGCATGTCATGTATTAACAGGACTTAATGAGCATTCTGGATTTTGCTGATCAGTAAATCTAGGATAAACGGATCTTAGAATAACTGGATGACAGCTTTTGGAACTGGGTGACAGTTCATCGTATGCCAAGTCAAAATAAACAAGAGGTTACCATAATGCCTTATTTTGAGGTCAAAGTCATCTTAATTCATCTGACAATGACATCAAAAACTGGTTTCACTCACGTTTTCACAATGGTGTCAACTAATTTCTGAGCAAGGGGTGAGACTCCGGTGCCAATGTAATTGAGTCTCCTCATTTTTTCTTCAATGTTCATCTTCCTTCTCGTGTTCAGCTACAAAACAGGAAAAATCAAATCCCAGATTACCATGGCAACCACATTACCAATTGTGGTTTGCAAAAGACAAGCTTAAGTAATTTTTACTCATAATCATAAACTCTGTAATTTCTAACAGGCCACTTAAAATCCAAGCACAGGGCATTACTTTATTCACGAACTCTGCTTCAAGTCAGAGGGGTTGTCCAGAGATATCCTACAGTGGGTGGTGTTCGCAACTGGATCTGCAGGTCAATTCCAAACAACACCCATCGTATTTTTTACTGCAGATCCAATTCTAAACAACACCCAACATAGCCACCTGACTGCCCGGCTGATTCTTGGATTTTGACCAGGAACCAAACTCTTCTTGCCTATCAATTTTGTTCTGACTTAGCGACTGTGAATAAGCTGGTTCCTGTGACTTAGCTGTCATTGGGTGCTGTAAAAATCTTGAGTTAAGATTACGATTACATACATACAGACATGCCTATTTCGAAGCAATTTCATCCCAGCCTTAACAACTAGAACATGGACACAGATGAATGATTTTCCAGGTTACCTTGCTGTGGTTGAGACTCGGTAGAGGTGCAGATGGTTTTGGAGGGTTCTGAATCTCCTTGACCACTTCGACGTTGCTAACGTTGCTAAGGTTGATTATCCTCATGTCATTCATTTCTGGCCGGCTGTTCACGGCTGGACATTCTAAACACGTAAACGTTATCAATCCAAGCAAAGCAAAGGTTTATCTACAAACTGTGCATTTATGACATGATTCAACAGCACAAAGGGTCATGGTGATATCGCATAGGTGATGGTGATAGCGCATGCAACTCCTGACTAAGTTTTAAAGTGTAATCACACTCAATCTTAAGTTGTACTGGAGCTATAATGATGTTAAGTTAGAGGCTGAAAAAGTAATAAAAACTTTAACTTCCAGTGTTCGTAGAATGATTGATTATGGCCAAGTAAACTTGTATTTTTCATGTTTGTCCTCTTCTGTTTAGCTTTTCTTGGGGTCATGTGCAACTTTGTGTGAAGTAGATTATTCTGGGACGGGTGTGTAGCAAATCCTCAGAACCCAATACTTGAATTCAATTTCCACCAGATTCCCGAAATCCATTTTCTACGTGAAAACACGCTTATTTGTGGAAATCCTACTTTTCAGGAAATTTTCCTAATATACTATCAAGAAGATTAGCCAACTAGTCCATAATAGTTTTCTGCATTTCGAACGTTTATTTTGCATTTTTATCACTCTCAGGCAATCGGTTCTCGGGGATTCGCGTAGAAATTTTCCGGGATGTGACAACTATAAAGGTAAATGATGCCAAGAATTTGGGATGCTGAAACAATATGGGTAAATCTCATAATAAATTTGGACGCGCAAATTCCGACTAGCCGCTGTACATTTATGGGGTACAGCCATCAAGACAAAGGTCTAAGGTTCAAATCCTGTCAAAGCACAGTTGACTAATAAATCTCCGTGCAGTAAAGTCCCATCAAAACTCATCTGTCTACTAGCCAATCACTGATGTGCCAAACATTTATGTAGCTCCCTCGTCCGGCTTTTATTCCCAGTCGAGTTGAGGTCCGTTACGTTAACAACAAAACATTTACAGAAAATGAACAGTTATGATTAAATTCTTACTTAACATCAGTATCTTCAAATGCAAGTCAAATCCCGTCACCTCTCCCTGGATCGTTTCGCCATGGCACGTCGTGCATTTAACGACCATGCCCGCATCAAAATAACTGTATTTCTCCGCCATGTTTGGCTGTACAGTACGTCTCGACGCCCGCACTAAATTTATACTTCCGGTAGCCAACGAAAGACTTTAAACGCTTGCGATTTATACACTGTGAAAATTGTCTTGTATGACCTTAACTAACACGGATAAATTAATAATAGGATTATATATTTCCATACTAAATGTAAAATCAAATGTACATGTTTTTTATAGCGACCTATGACTTCAACCCTGCACATTTTATATGAATTTATTGGGTGAGATCAGCTTTAGCACTTCGAATTTCACGTACTGCTAATAATGAACGTTTTGGTTTGTTTATTATCAAATTACTTTACTTTTTAACTACAATTTAGAAATACTAAATCATTCAGCATTGCTGAAGCTAAGGTGGGCCTATAGCTGGGCAGCAGTTTCCGCCAGTGGTCTGATGCAGGCCCAATCTGGGCCCAGTGAACTTAAATGGCCCAGTTGGCTACATCGGTAAACATGTATGCCAAGGAGCCTCCGTACGTGAGGAGCTCAGGTTCGCAGCCCGATTGTGGCTTATTTCGGAGATTTTAATCTCGGGCTATCACAGTCCGTACACGGAGACCTGAAAGGCATGGCACCCATTCTAACGGGCAGCAGTGTTAGAGGATCTCACCTGAACAATTCATTGAAAAATGAGCAGGGTTGAGGCCATACAATGGCTATAAAAACCGTGTACAATATACATTACATTTGACCCTGCCAAGAGCTGGCGACTTAGCTTTCTCTTGTAGCTGCAGAAATCTCAAGCTTTTTACAATTAACAATCACGGGGACTTTAAATGGCGTGGCGTCCATTCAAACGGGCAGCAGTGGTGAACGATCTCACCCAATTAATTCATTGAAATGTTAACAGGGTTGAGGCAATACGGTCGCTATAGAAAAACCTGTAATATTACATTTTAATTTACCAAACATCATTTATATCTTTCATTCGCTCACTTTTCCCGTAAAATGGTTGTTGCATTTTGGGATATGTGTTTGGAAATAAAAATGTTGAACTAAAATATTAAGTATTATTATAGAAAATACAGATATATTAAATAAGCGAAGTTGCATTACAAACCAACATTTTTACGTTGGATTATAATTACTACTTAACAGTTGTAATGATGATACTATAAATTTGCGAGTAAGGAGAAAGCGTTTTTTCTTTTAATATCGCCCAAGACTCGGTGTGCTCGGTTTTCGCTCTGTTAAGGATTTAACTCCAATATTTTTGCCAAACTTAAACTATCGAAATGAGCGAAGTTCAAGATACAAGTATCGGGTCAGAACAAAACCCTGCCAACCAAATGCTGTCGGCAGTCGGAAGGTGTTTGAACGAAGAGGAGTTCAAAATGCTCGAAAAACAGAACGACAGAGTCATTTCAAAGTTCAAGCAGGATAAACTGGAAGCGGAAGCAAAGAAAAACTGGGACCTATTTTACAAACGTAATACGACTAAATTTTTTCGGGATCGTCACTGGACAACGCGGGAATTCGAAGACCTCGCAGACCTTAAGGTGTATATATTGAGTCAACAGTCGTGTGTCTAACAACAGATTTCCAATTATTTTACACTGACGAACACACACACACATCCATACATCCGCACATACATACACCCATAAATAAGGTAAACTCTGTTGCATATAACTAAGGAAAAGACCACAGTATGCAGCATTAAACTCATTCAGTTATATAAGAAACTGTATGTGGTTCTTGCAGATGAGTATGTTAACACTCCCTGTTTTCTTCTAACTGACATCAGTTCTGTTCCATTCTGGTGGAGTAGCAGAATGGTTTGCCTAAATATGTTCTAGGAATTTCCCAGAAGGCTGTGACATATAAATCCACAAACATTCTTAAATCTGCCCCAGTTTCATTGCATAGTCGGATGCTGTTGCAGTTCTCACGATTTTCTAAACCTCCTTTGTAGATAAGGTGAAGGTAATGGTGATCTCATTTATTTTGTTGGTAGATTTTGAAGTTATAGTGGACATATGCCCCTTCATTTAACTTTTTGAAATTGCATTTTCCTTTCAGTTTTCCATTAGGTTCCAGGTTGCACTGTCACTTTGCACCCCCAAACTTCAAATCCTGGATTGACCCATAACATGGCTGTGTCAAAGTTTTCAGAGGCGTGGTTTTGGGTTGAAGGAAATCTTGGTTGATGCACAGACAATACCTGTTTATTTTCTGGACAAATTTACAGGTTGTAAAAGATGTAAAGATGAAGCTTCTAATACAAACTGCTGTACTTTCAAAGCTTGAGCATTCAGAGCAGAGCTGTCTTACCTTGCCTTGCTTTAGCTTACCTTACCTTACCTTATCAGGGAATATGTGTGTTGAAGTTGACAGGAAAGCGACTGACAGTCCTTGAAGTGGGATGCGGAGTTGGAAATTTCATGTTCCCGTTGCTTGAGGAGACATCCGACGTCTTTTTCTACGCCTGTGACTTCTCTCCAAGGGCTGTGCAGTTTGTCCAGGTACACTGTTAAAAGTAATCTCTGGCACATGCAGACACTTGTCACTATGATGTTTGTAGATATGTTTTAGTTCCCAGCTTGATAAGGTTTTGTAGGAAATGAGCCATTAACTTATGTTACTTTAGCAAGGGTTTTGGTAACTATAATATGACCAACACTTTTGTTCATTCGAAATAATTTTCTATAACACTTAATTCATCTTGGTACTTTTCTATTGTGACATTGATCTCTGGCTTTTTATGATGAACTGTAAATTGGTGCTTAATATTAATGAATTAATAATAATGAATTAATATTAATGAATTAATAACATTAGTAAAAAGCATTGAACACAACTAGAAACTCTTCATTAGCTTCATAGACTTCAGACTGTGTTTGTAATGCACTGTTACTTCCTGATAGGCTTTTATGATGAACTATAAATTGTCTGCTTAATATTAAATTATTAATAAAATATATTATCTTATGACAAGCACTGAACACAATCAGAAAGACTTAATCCACATCTCCGACTTCGAACAAGCATTCAACATCATATTTAATGTGCCATTTTTCTTCTTTCATGACAAACTGTAGATCAGCTGCTTAATAATAAATTAATAATTAACAATATTAATCAAAAAACACTAAACCCAGACTGAAAGTCTTCATCAACTTCATAGACTTCAGACAAGCATTTGACAGTATATGGCATAAAAGGATGTGGAAAAGATTCAAACTGCATGAATATCAGTGGTAAAATGGTTGATGGCTTGTGTTTTGCTGGCTTGTGTTTCCTTAGGAGAACCCAAAGTATGACCCAAGTAGATGCCACGTCTTCAGCTGTGACCTAACAGCAGATGCTCTCTCTGCTACAATTTCTCCAGGATCTGTTGACCTGGTTAGCATGATATTTGTCCTCTCAGCCATCCATCCTGATAAAATGATCAGTGTCCTACGTAATATCCATTCGGTAAGTAAACAACTTAAATTTATGTTATTCGTTCAAACGTAAGGTAAGGTTAGGTAACGTAAGATAATCACATGCTTGTTACACATCATTATCGGCAACGGCCCGCGCGAGACTTGGTCCTGGAGCGGAAGGATCTGTCCAGCCATAGTGTAAACAGTACTGGTGATGCGGGCACACTGCTTTCTCATGCTTTGGACTGTCCATTTGGAACAGTCAAGATATATACTTTTCCAGCAGCCCAAGAAACGGTTGTAATCTATCTAATCTTAATGACTTCCATAGTGCCGTATCATGATACCATAGGCATTAATTGGTGGTCACTTCAAGTCAAATCGTAATAAATATTCGTAATCCATTGGAGAAACCAGGTCAAATTCCTATGGGTCAGAGAAAGAGGAAGAGTTTCAATCTACATTAAATCACACATTTTAGAATGGTATGTTTGATTGACTGCATCAGACTTTCACAACGGCACCCAAAATCAAATTCTGGAACTTGAAATGAAAAAATTACCCTTGTCTTTACTTAATTGTAACACAGCATATTTTTAACACATCTTAAGAACTTCTTTCATGGCTCTCAGTCAGATGGAATAAGATTTCTTTAGATTTCTGGTATGCAGATCATCAGTGTAATATGCTGACACTTGTGCCGCATGTGGCAGCCACCAGTGCCCTTTTCTTGGCCTCGGCTGTTCTACGGGCCTCTATAAATCGTATTATTATTGTTATTATTATGAATGTTATTATTATTAATGTCATTATTATTATTTATGTTATTATTTATGTTATTATTAATGTTATTATTATTAGATTAAGCACAAAACACAATTATTGTTGTTGTTATTGTTATTATTATTATTATTATTATGAAATTATCAAAACACAATCGTAGGCTTTTGAAATTCACTATTGATATGTATTCTTACATTACAGCTCTTGTATGGCTCAGTAAGAATTCTGCGCGAATGCTTTTGATTTTTAGGTGCTACGAAACGGTGGAAGCATCCTGCTTCGTGATTACGGTCTCAACGATCATGCAATGATCCGTTTTTCCGCTGGAAGCAAACTCATGGATCGGTTCTACGTTCGTCAGGACAACACAAGAGCCTACTACTTTTCCACAGGTAAAATAGGATCAGCTTAATTCTAACAGCTGTAATGACTGAATTAGCTTTTGTGGAAAACTGGCTGAAACCTGTCAGCTTTTCAGCTCTGCTTTCCCGCTATGGCTTCTTGTGAAAAAATCTACCTATCAGATGTCTTTGACTGCAAAAATTTTCTATACTAATGTTAGGAGTGACCCAGAGGCGCTGAAGGTAGGTGTACCTGGTATGTGTAACTATGTGTTTGCCTGTATGTATATATGTATGTGTGTATATCTGTACATGTGTATGTATGTATGTACTGATATGTATGTATGTACTGGTGTGTATTTGTCTGTGTGTCTGGATATTTATATTTTGACTTATTTTAAGGACCTCTCAAAGGCACTCAAGTACGGCTCTGCACTAAACTGAATTGGTGGACTTTAAGATACAGTGAAAACATGTGGAATAGTTTTTAAAAAGCAGATGTTGTTAAGTTGCAAGTGAAAGATTAGTAAGAGATGCCGTGAAGCTTACAATTATCATTACAATTAAATTTACGAGGTTACAAGGAAGATCAGTGATGCGACTGGGCATGTTGATGAATGAGAACGCATCAACCTTTGGCTTCTGGGTTCAGATCTTAAATGTCGAAACCAGCACATCATGCAAAGCTGATTATTAGCTCAAACTGGTGTAACCTTTGAGGAACTATTGTCTTGTTGTTAGACTGACGTTGAATCTGCATTTTGTGTTTTATTAGTATTTTATGGTAAAGAATTTTAACCAAAAATCCCAGATAGCTGTAATTTGTTATGAATAAATTGTTCTTAGACGAACTGGCCAGACTGTTCACCGAAGCTGGATTTGTACCAGCGAAAAACGACTACGTTCTTCGGGAAACTATCAACCGCAAAGAAGGAGTTGCTGTTCCACGCGTTTTTGTGCAAGGAAAATTCGTAAAAGCTGAATCCACGTGATTGAGATCAGTTCCCTAGTTGTACACCAGAAACTCCTTACAGTGTGCTCCAGTATAACATGAGTTCTGATATAATGCGATCGGGAAGATGCATCCCAGACTTTGTTCAGCTTTAGAAACAACCTCATTATAACAAGCCTCACTATAACAACAATCGGACAATGGTACATTACTAATACATTTACCTTACACTTGTATATGTGACCGATGTTGACAAAGGAGTATTGTAAATGAACTGTTACCTTAGGTCTGTAATAACTATGTTAGTAAATAATTGTGCTTGTGGTATTTTGCGTAATTGCTGCACTCTCCTTCTGTTATCCGTGATCAATAGTTACCCTAAAGCTCGATCAAGAAGTCGGGTGTATGAAGATGGGTGGCCACAGGACTTGCAGGGCCCACAGGACCTGGTTAGCTACATTGGTTATAGCTACATCAGGGTGCCTTTGTGCATGAGGATGCCGGTTGACATACTGAGAGTGGCTATTCTTCAGAGATTTTAATCTCGAGCTAGCACGGTCTGTACACGGAAACTTTAAGTGGTGTGGCCCTCATTCAAATGGGCAGCGATGGTGAAGGATCTCACCCGATACGTTCATTGCAAAATGAGCAGGGTCGAGGCCATACGGTCGCTATGGAAAAACATGTGCATTTGCATTTACATCAATAGCAAATATTGTATTCCATCTCAGAATGACTATCTGAAAGGCTGTGATGAACCAGTATTTAAATGTTTTGTGCTTATCAAATCTAATCTCATCCCAAACCATCCTAGCACGGTCTGTACACAGGGACTTTAAATGGCGTGGCCCTCATTCAAACGGGCAGCAATGGTGAAGGATCTCTCCCGATATATTCATCGCAAAATGGGCAGGGTCGAGGCCATATGGTCACTATGGAAAAACGTGTAGCCCTACATTTACATTTACATAAAGCTTCCTTCATATGTTCATGGGCAAGTTGGCAGGGACTGTGAACTTTTTAAGCTGTAGAAAAACAAGGCTTACATGTGTCCCTAATGTTTATTGCCATATCGTATGATACTCACATGTTTCTTCTTTAGGTTCGGGTATTTTGAGCTGGTTTCTCTGGCATGTCTTTCTTCTGGCTCATGCCATACGACCCATGCTTGTCAACGAAATCGAATTTTTGTCTCGGAGCAAAGAGTGCGACTGTCGGCAAAGATGTGAGCGCCAATCTCTGATGCTTTTGCTGGTTTCTGTTTCAGTTTTCATGAAATGAATGTCTAGTGACAGCGGCTACTGATGTGGCCAGGATGCTGATAAGCATAGTTTGTTTAAGAGTAGAGCACACATTCTCTGGTTGAAGGTCTTCTATTCAACTGACGTTAACTTAAAGAGCAACAAAATGTAATGCAGGAATTGATATAGCGCCTTTAAAGCCCTGACAGTCAGACAAAATATGTGACATGGCTACAATTCCATACAACACATACAATGCAGTGTAGGACAATACAGTACAATGCTAGCTGCGTTTATATAGCGCCACTGTCACCTATAGTAACCAACAGAGCGATACGTAGTCAGTGATCAACCAAAAAGCTACATTGGTCATCAGGTATTAATTTCAAGAGCAGCGTTATGCAATGCCGAGATTTATAAAGCATGTTACAGTCGGACAAGCCACATTATTTGGTAATTTCATAGGCATGATTGGCAGACAAATGTGTCGTGGCTACTTTGGTCACCATAAACTAATCAAACGAGAGGAGTCCTGTACTGCGATGCCAAAATTCATATAGCTCTTTTTGAATTACTCTGAAACATGCGTGTAACGGAGCCTGACAAAAACATATGTTGCATCTAATAACTTTTGCTGACGGTTCGTGTTGCAACAGAGACTTGCTTTTGGTTAGAAAAAAATTAATGGAGCGCTTCAACTGTAGGAAAACTGGTACCTACATTAGCCACTGCCACACACACTCTCCCTCTCTGTCTGTCTGTCTCTCTCTATATATATATCTGGATCTCTCTCTATCTCTCTGTTTGTCTTTATATCTCTCTCTGTCTGTCTCTGTCTGTCTCTCTCTGTCTGTCTGTCTGTCTGTCTGTCTGTCTGTCTCTCTCTCTCTCTCTCTCTCTCACTCTCACACACACACACACACACATGCAAATGCACAAGTGAAAGGCCAGGGTCACTGAAAGAGAAATACGAAAAGAAACGACCACCAGACAGACAGTCTAAGGGACAGTTGACACTCTAAAAAATAAATATCTAACAGTGGCAGACACTTATGCAGCTAGAACTCGTGTCAACATTAACTGTCTGGAAACTAAGCATGTATGTGTGTTACTGTGTATGTATGTTCGTATGCACTATGTGTGTTGTATTATATTGTACTGTATCGTTTTGCTGTTGCTGCTGCTGATGATGATGATGCTGATGGTGATGATGATCATGATATGATGATGATGGCGAATACGATGGTGACAAGTTAAAGCAGACCAGATTACAACAATTTTATCAGTTTATTTTTCGGTGCATTATGTAGCGCCGCTATTCCTTGACGCAAATTGTGCGCGCAAGGCTGGATTTCAACCAGCATACAAGGCAGGCAGTCAGCCTCCGTATCCCTGTAGCATCCGCCACATCCATTGGACATGATTTTGCCGACGGCAGACCCTTTATAAGCATCACTTCCGTCTTTCCTTTTTAGCTGATGACGCAGCGCATTCGTCGTTTTTTGTCCCTCCAAATTTTTTCTGTCGCTTCCGTTCCACTTGCGCGACAGTCGTTGCTATGACGACGACCCACGTTGGATGATGAGGTAAATTGCACCTGGTATGGTAAGAGTTTGTGATAAACAGAAACGGTGCGGTGAATTGCACCTAGTACGCGAAGAATCAGGCAACATTTTAATACAATTAAGCGGCGAATTATACTGGGTACCATAAGAATCTGTTCTTATGTTCATAAGAATTTGTAGATGTACAATACGGAAGCAGCGAAGTGCCAATGCAGGAGCTGTAGCTAAATCTAAACCTCTGTGAAAACTGTATTTAAACCATATACGGAATCACAAAACAGTCATAGTACGTACTTTAGAAATTGTACGGGTGTTGGGACCATGAGCAAGTCTTTGACTCACAAGTGCTTGCGCTTCAGGTTTAGACTTACTTACTTTGCGCGAGTAATATGTGCCATATATAGTAAAATAGATAATAATAATGTCTGTCTGTCTGTCTGTGTGTCTGTTCTTGCCGGCCGTTACTAGGTCATTTTATTTACTGCGCACGCGTGACCCATTTCGATGAATTTAATGGCGTTGAGACGCTGATTGCTTGATCCGCAGTTGGCGGAATCAATGGCAGACGCGCAGATATACATTTAGATACACAGAGACACAGGGTGACACAGGGAGAAACAGACGGAGAGATATAAAGGTAGACACACATACACAGGCAAACACACGGAGACACAGGCGTACTCAGAGACAAAGGCAGCAACACAGCAACTGCGACAGTTTTCGGACCCATCATACAAACTCACCGATGCTCCACCGCTTGCAATTTCTGCTTCGGCCTTTCACTCAAAATTGAAAACATTCCTCTTCCACAGATCCTATCCTGACACCCCTTATTCCTCTTATCTGCCTCTGCTCTCCAGCCCCAAACATCACCCACCGTAGCTGCCACGCTGTCTCTAAGCCTGATTCTTAGATCTTGACCCGGAACCGAATCCTTTTGCCTATCGATTTTGTTTTGACTGAGCGCCTGTGAATAAGCTAGTCCCCGCGGCGCGGCTTTCGTTGAGCGCTGTAGAAATCTTGGGATTACGATCACACAAAGAGACAAACGTAGACACACAGAGAAAAACGCAAACGCACAGAGACAAAGCAGACGCAAGTAGACCGAAGGTCACGACCAGGCCTGGTTTACTTAATATGTCGCTTCATCAGTCGTTGCTGGTTTTTGTCCATGGCTTTCATCGAAGACCACACCAGCTACAAACGCGGTCACTTGGTTCGCTTGCCTGTTTCTGTGTGTCTACGTCGGTCTCCTTGTCAGTCCCTCTGTCTCTTCAGCCACGTCTTCGTCTCCCTTAGTCTCGCTGCGTCTAACTGATGCGCTGGGTTCAATAATAAAATAATGGAGTCGGCGTCAATAAAATTAATGGCGTAGAATCCAGTAACCATGCACTTCCTCAGAAGCTCAACGACTTCTGCGAAAACTCTGGTCGTGGTCCAGGTCTGGTTCAGTCATTGACTTAGGTACGCCTCTCTGACTGTCTCTCTGTCTCTTTCTCTCTCTCTCTCTTTAAGTCTGTCGGTCTTCGTCTGCATGTATGCCAAGGTGCGCGGCCTTGTTTGGTTGTCTGTTGGTGTGTGAGCGTGTGCGTGCGTGTGTGTGCGCGCGCGTGCAGGTCTGACTTAATTTGACGTCACCATGACAGCTGAGTTGATCTGTCTCCATGTATGTCTCCTTCCATCCGTATCTCCCTTTGCCTTGATCGTCCTGTCGGTCTCTGCGGTGACATTGCGTCGAAATCTAAGCAGCTAATGACGTAGGCGAAGCTGTATCAGATTTAACTCTTGGTTTGAAAGCACAGACAGGCAAGGAGGCAGGCAGGCAGACAGTTTCGCTTGGCAGCCACGGTCGGTTGATACCTTTTCCATTACGATAACGGCGCTATAGAAATCCCACGTTATAGCAGAGATAAAGAGAGAGACACTCACAGTGAGAGAGACAGACATACAGACAGACAGACACAAACAGAGAAACGGAAACGGAAGCGGAAAAAGACCACGAGCATCCATTTAGTCTGATCCGTTGCCACCTAAGTGACGTAGCGATTCTCCATTTCGAGGACAAGCAAAACAGACCGATGTAGCACTGCGGCCTTGTTCAGGTAGAAGCCTAGATTCTGCTCATTAATTACAACCCAAGCGAGCGACTGCTAATGACATCCACGCGAATTTCATCCTGACTGTCCAATTTTCTCTGCATATGAATTCGAATCAATGCAGCAAAGGCATGTAGCTAAGTATTTATATAGCGCATTTGTTAACCTGTCAAACGCCCCGAGAAACTAAAGGCCAAGAATCTACGGCGAAAGGGCCGTTGATGCGCGGAAGTAGTCATCTACATGCGCAGTTTTAACACAGCACTTGAAAACTCCTGTCTTTCGCTGCAGGGAGCGTAATGTGTCAAGGGGCTCTACATAAATGCACTGAATGAATGAATGAATGAACGATGGATGGATAAATGGACGGACGGAATGATGGATGGATAGATGGATGGATGGATGGATGGATGGATGGATGGATGGATGGATGGACAGATGGACGGACGGATGGATGGTGGATGGATGGATGGAAAGATGGATGCATGTATGTATAAATGGATGAATGGATAGATTGATAGACGGAAGAATGATGTACCGAAGGATGGATGGATGGATGAATGGATGGCTGCTGGATGCACTGATAGTTTAATGGATTGATGAGCGGATGGATAGACTGACCGACCAAACTAACGAACGAATGAACTAGTCTATATATATAATATATATGGTTTGATGGATGGATACATACATGTATGCATGGAATAATGGATTGACGGACGGACGAATGGATGGTTGGATATATATATATATATATATATATATATATATATATATATATATATATATATATATATATATATATATATATATATATATATGCATATCCACCTTCACGCATACATACACACATATGTAGGCTATACGCATGCATGCACACAAGATGGCATGCGCAGTGTCCCAGAATCGCAGAAGTCGCTAGGTGATTGGCCTGTAGGTTAGGTCAGCAGAGTCAAGGCCATACAGTCGCTGTAGGAAAAGAAGTACAGTTCCATTTGACAGATTCTCATCGCCTTTAGATTATTTCGTCCGTCGACCTTCTTTGATAGACGTGTTTCCGACGCCAGATGTCGTTCTTTGCAAGGTCAAAGGTTAATAGCTTTGCCTGTGAAAGTTTTTTTCTCCCAGCATTCAACGGTGCCCTCACGTGAGGCGGTGTTGCTACATCGCGATGACAGGTCAAAGTCTCCCTTCTGCTGCTGGGTTGAGGTTATCGTTTGCGAGAGACAACTTTTGGTCAGATACTTTTTGATGATGATGATGATGATGATGATGATGATGATGATGATGATGATGATGATGATGATGATGATGATGACAATAACAATAACAACAGTGAAAGGAGCTACTGACTGACTGACTGACGGACTGATAAATGGATGGATGGATGGAGAGATAGATAGATGGATGAACTTTCTTTATTTCCCTTTGGTAATATTGTAAATACAATCAGAATTCGTATAGCGTCATTAAAGAGAGAAGCTCTCTATAGATACGCGAGTCTAATTGATGTTCAAGTTTAGTAACAAAGTTCAACAATAAGCAAACACTTCGTTTGCAGACACTGAGAAAGTCACCATACGTTCTTTGTGTACTCTTCGCTTTAAGAGGCCTTTGACTTTCTCTGTACAAAATAAGGTGAGAATGTGTAAATACTCACATATGAGCTCCATATGTCCTATATATGGGCTCATGTGTAGAACATATGTAGGCCAGATAGAACCCATATGGGAACACTGACATATTCTCGCCATAGTACTTAACATATCTCTTTAACCATGCTCGACCGTCAAACCAACAAATATTGCACTCGATCAGTGGACATTACAACTCTTCTTGTCCTTCGTACCAGAACAGTATTGGGTTCTAGAGCGTTCTCGGTTGCTGTTCGACGGCTTTGGAAATCGCTGCCAAGTTCTATTCTTTCAGTCAGTTCTGTGGTGTTATTCAGGTCTTAGCTAAAGACGGGGGCTCTTTCAACTCGCTTACCCACCGTAGCTTGGCTTCTGGTTTCTCTGACCCATCGGAATTCGACCCGGCTTCTCCAAAGGTTCATGGTTTTTGACTGCGATTTTGACTTGAAGCGACCATCGACTGATGCCTTGAGCATTATGATAACGGCGCCTGAGATGTCATTAGATTAGATATAACTTTCTCCTCGAGGTGGCGACCTGCCCGTCCTCATGTAGCAAATGTTGCGTGTTGACGTGTCTATGGTGAATGATTCAGATGTTCGTCGAACGCCAGATACAATTTGCTAACGAATTCAGTCGTCAGAATCGGGTCTTGTAAAACGCGACCGTAAATATTTGAATTCGTCACGCGTCAGTAAAATTTCCGCTAATCAGGGCGTAAACCGTTTCGCTCCTCCACGCTTGAAGTGAATTCGTCAGACCATTCAGTGTTTGTGTCCTAGCTGTTGAAAGTGGGCCTCTCATGCACATACCTGACTTGGCTTTGGTGCGCCATCGGTTGATGCCTTGTGCATTAGACACCGACGCACTAGAAAGTACTCATTATAATAATTATTATTATCAATATTATTAATAATAATAATAATATTATTATTATTATTATTATTATACACAAAGAACTTACAACAGAAAAGAAGAGGAAGAGCAGAGAGGTAGTTAGCAGCGTTACCGACTGCATTTTTCTTAGCCTCGGCATACGACGATAGCTCCCAGCGCTCTCTCGCCGCCTGATCGACCCACAGACACACACACAGACAGACAGCAGATGCGACTTGTAAATATCAATTTTATTTAAGTATTGCAAGAATTCCATAATAGTTTTATAATTAAGTTCTTTCGTTCAATTTAATTAGTTGCTTATATTGTAACTATTTATTGCTTTAATTCAATCTAATAATTAAGTCCGTATTTTATTTCGATACTCCCCGCTGTCCAATAATTGCCTACGTTGAGAGCAGGAAGTCGGTTTAGGCCAACAGCCTAAGTTTAGGCCGATAGCCTATTTTTAGGCCAACCTTATTAAATAATTCGCATTAAGGGCCTCCCATGCATTGAACGAACGATAGTGTTTCGCGCAGTACTAATTAAATAGTGCGGAAGACAATCGTATTCGTAATCCCGAGATTTCTACCGCGCCCAAAGAAAGGCACTTCACAGACGCTCAGTCAAAACAAAATCGATAGGCAAAAAAGGTTCGGTTTGCGCATCGTCTTAAGCAGACAAAAGAATATGCACGTAAGTTCATTTTTTAAATGTCCTCAGATTTTGGTCCCACCTGCGTGTCCTCAGTTTTGTGTCGCCACATACGTGTCCTCAGTTTTATATTCCTGTTGGCATGTCCTCCGGTTTGTGTCCTCATTAGCATGTCCTCAGCGTGTGTCCTCATTAGCATGTCCTCAGGTTTGTGTCCTCATTAGCATGTCCTCAGGTTTGTGTCCTCATTAGCATGTCCTCAGGTTTGTGTCCTCATTAGCATGTCCTCAGGTTTGTGTCCTCATTAGCGTGTCCTCATGTTTGTGTCCTCATTAGCGTGTCCTTAGTTTTTGTTTCCATTTGCATTTTCACTTTTCTGTTCCCACGGTCCCATTTATGTAGAGCGTTCGGCTTTCAGTCACGTGAAATAATATAATTCCGTCTTTTTATATAGCGCAACATGAAAGTCCACTTGTTCTGTGTGATTTCACGCTCTTACAACAGTAAGCCGCCATCGGTCAAGGTAATGTACAGGAAACGAGGCCAAGGACAGGAGCCGGACACTCCAGGCCTATAGATTATTCGACCACCTGTTCGAGACTCATGTGCCAATCACAGCAAAACGCCAATACCTGCAGTCCAGTAGAGCCCTGAGTGGCATATTTAATTTCACACAACGCAGTGGAATATACAATACAATACTGTACTGTACTATACTATACTCTACTAAAGTATACTATACTAAAGTATACTATACTAAAGTATACTATACTATACTATAGTATACTATACTATACAATACAATACTATACAATACTATACTATACTATACATTACTATACTATACTATAAAATGCCATGTATTGCAATGCAATACAATACTATACTATACAATGCAATACAATACAATACTACTGTAATTTGATATTAAAGTCCTCCTTTCAAATATCGCAAGTGCATGCTGAAGCTGGAGAAAAGGAGATACTAGAAATAATAAGCAGACTGGAGGTAATTTTTCAGTTTAGTGCAAAAGACAGTCTCAGTAAGCGATATGATACGATACAAAACAAATATACGCAATAAAATACTGTATGACATAGTTAACCGAGACAAAAAATAACTTAGTATAACAAACTATAACAAAGTAATAGAATGTAATGTAAAGAAGACAAAGTATACAGTGCAGCTCAATATAAAGCAGTTTCAGTGGCACTTATGAGAGATGCATGAAAAGCACTCTATAAAAGTGCCTGTTACATAACATTACACTGCACTGCATTACATTACATTACGTTACAGTCATGTGAAGCAGGCGCATGTCAGACATATGTCTGAATGTGTGCACATGTCTGAATGTCAGGCATATGTCTGAATGTGTGCATCTGATCAAATATTTATAGGCCTGTCTCGCCATAAAGGACTTCTCAAGGTGCTACTGCACACATAACGTAGTCCTAACTGATCTAAACAGGTTTTATGATCAGATACATTTCCGTTGTGTACAGTTGGCGAGCAGTGTGCCTTGGCAGGAAATCGGTCAACCCATTATGCCGAAATTTTAACAACTGTTAAGCGCTCTGATAAGGACGCCATGGCTAACGGCGTCAAAGGCCCCTTTTAATCAAGGAAATACAAGCCAGTGTTTATATCCTGCGTGTGTTTATGTGTGACAGACGGACAGACAGACAGACGGACGGACGGACGGACGGACGGACGGACGGACAGAGAAGATAGGGAGAGGAAGGGAAGGAGGGAAGGACAGACGGGCAGAGTGTGAGGAGACAGCTTTTTCAAAAATATTGATCTATGAACGTGGCCCATTATATCTAACCATCACATTCATTTATGCATAACATTTACAGCATATAGTATATTTTTAACTTATATCTAGGGACTTATTATTATAGCCCACTGTTTACGTACACAAGTTTAGCAGGCCTTGGAGGTCATAAGTTTATGTATGTAGGCCTAGGTGTCACAGTACACACCCGGTTGATAAACTTCATTTGCCTGGCCTCATTCGGGTGATTAAAAATTCTCCTCGTTTAAAAAAACCGCTGCACATTCGTCCGTCAGATGTCGTCTGTGACTTCGCCAATTCCAACGATTTTTAAAGCGATTCGTGACTCGAAATCGACAATCCTCGACTATCGAGATGTAATTTAATTTTTTTCGGACGCTATAATTGGATTTTTATCAGAATCGAGGGGTGTGCGATAGTTTAGTGGTTAGCTTGCTAAACTATCAACCACGAGGTGGGAGTTCAAATCACCCCAAGGCAGAAAGTTTTCAAAAGTTCTACACCACTAGTGCCCCTAGTGAACTCATCCATAAAACGAGTTAACTGACCTTACGCTGTCAGTGCAAAGGTCAGACGGAGAGGGTAAAGACTGGCCACGCGCCCACATATGCCGAGGCTAAGAAAATGAAGTCACTACGCTTCATACCCATGGCTCTACTGAATTTAAAAGTCCCTTCTGGCTGTTTAACTGGGCTGTTCCGCTTCCAGAAGAGGGAGAAAACTCATATACTCGTCAGAATTGCAGTTTCAATTGGGGGCGTTGTCTAAAGCTGAATACATCTGACATAAACAAGTTTTGAATAACCATAATATTGTTGTCATCAGAAATTTGCATTTTTCGAAAGCGCTCCATACCAGCGTAGCGGAACTTTTTGCTGCCAAATTTCACGTTTAAAGACACAGCCAATCATAAATCCGTTATAATAATACGGTAAAAATGCCCGTTCGTGGCTGGTTACATCTGCATTACGAAGCGTATACACACACGCGGTGCGAATTACGTCTTTTCCCGTTGGCCCTCCGGATCTTGACCGCATCTTCATAACACGTGACGCAGTGAACCAGGCTAACGACAATGACCTATATAACCTGCGCTGCGTGACGTCATGCGACCTAGTTACGATAACTCTCGGGTTAACGATCGACAGAACGACCGTCAAAGTCGTCGTTCGTTTTTGGTTAATGATCGAATGATTTATTTCTAACGGTTATTATCGTAATTTCTGGACTTCGTCGCAAGGTTTAGGGTTCAGTTAACGGTGAGTATTGCGATTCGAATCGACTGAGGATAAGACTTTGATTCGATTTGTTTGTGGAATTTTCTTTCGGCGTGCAAACGACCGACATTCGTTGAGCCCTATTTATGGGACGCGCTTTTCATCAGTAATTGTAATCGTAATCGTAAAGCCGATATTTCTATAGCAACCAAAGAAAGCTAAGTTGCGTGAACCAATTTTCTTCGCAGGGGCTCAGTCCATACAAACTCGATAGGCATGTAGGTCAGATTCGGTTCCAGGTCAAGATCCAAGTGTCAGGCAGGCATACAGAAAGTGGTGCTCTATAAATAAATAATGTATGTATATGCGCATCAGAAATATTTATACAGCACCTCACAAATGCAAAGGGGCAAAATAACATAATAAATAAAAAAACGTCTGGCACTGGCGGACGTAGGGTGTGGCAAAAAAGCGACAACATGAATCACATTGGCCACATTCATGAAGCGTGTGGGTATTGTTAACACTACTGTACTATAGCCTGGTGAGGTTTTAATTTTTTAATAATATTGTATTTTAGCGGTGAAATTATTGAGGAAAATAAGGTATTGAAGGTATTAGCGGAATTATTAGTTGATATTATTGTGGGAATAATGTGTTGAAGTGTTTTAAAACAAATTATGTTTACTGGATTGTTTAACAAGAAGTTGCTCTCCAGATTAATCGTTTAAGAAGTTGTTCTAGTAGTTTTTGGTAGGTATTATTTAAATTATATATTGCGATAAAGTGTAGTTTTTTTAGTGCCCTTTAATTGATTTGTGCTGGAAGCAGATAACTGAACAACATGCAGTCACTGACAAAATGACGAAATTGTGTGACACAAGTTAATAACGTGAAAAATAAAAATAAAATAAAAATTGTGCTTTTGCTGCAGGTAACTTCCAAAGAAGCACCATATTTGGCTTTTGGCCAGATTGCCCAGCCTTACAAGTTTTAGTTATGGTAAAGTAAGAGGTAAGGTAAGATAATGCATGGTATGGTAAGAAGTCATGTATGGTAGGGTTAAAGATAAGGGAAGTTAGGTAAGGTAGAGTGTGAAGTAAGGTGAGGAAGCTAAGGTAAGGTAAAGTAAGAGGTAAGGTAAGATAATGCATGGTATGGTAAGAGGTAATGTTTGGTAAGGTAACAGGTAAGGAAAGTTAGTTGAGGTAGAGTGAGCAGTAAGGTGAGGAAGCTCAGGTAAGGTAAGGGAGGCAATGTAAGGTTAAGTCAGTGGTGAGGAAAGAAAGGTAAAGTAAGGTAAGAGGTAATACATGGTAAGGTAAGCGGTAAAGCATGGTAAAGTCAAGGTAAGAAGGTAAGGAAAGTATGGTAAAGTAAAAAATAAGGTAAGGAAGGTATGGTAAAGATTTACTCATTTCTTGCGCGTTTCTTTCAGTTATGGTTCTGAGAATTTTTGGGGTGAAAGATATTTTGGGTGAGTTGCAAATATGGCAGCAGCAATCTTAGCAAATTTTGGGGCAGTTTAAATTCATGTTGTTTAAGGTTATTTGGCCAGAAATGTTTTTGTGGACTTCCTGTTGAAATATTCTATGTTTTGGGCTCTAATTTTTTGTGTGTGTTTATATAGCACTACTGTTTTACAGGAAAGCATCTTTGAGGGCGTTTTGTACAGTTTTGTTGTGTTTTTGTTCTCTGTTTTTGCTGGTTTTTTAAAAGGATCATGTGATGACTGTTCATGCACTGTGCTGAATTTCTATTCAGCGTTCTTGGTGGTTATTTGTTGTGACTTGGTGGTTTTTAGAAGATGAATGGGTCGGAATAATTTATGAGCAGTTTAGTGAATAATTAATGAATTATTAGCCAGCATTGACCTTTGTCGCTTAATAAATGCCAGTGGCAGATAGTAATGTGGCTGTTATTCGCAGCCGTTAGTCATATCACCACAGTTTACCTTTGTTTAGGCCCCACTGTGTGTGGAATAATACACAGGAACTTCTTATAACTTGCTGAATTATAACGGGGGTTCTGATATGGAGTGGTCAGACACTTGGATTCTTGATTTAGAACGCAGAAACTCGAGGCATTTGAAATGTGGATATGGAGAAGACTGGCCAAAATCAGCTGGAAGGATTATAAAACCAATGAGGAGTTGTTACACTTGGTACAAGAAGAAAGGACACTGGTCAATACAATAAGGAGGAGACAAATGAACTGGATTGGTCACATACTGCGTGGAAATTCTCTCCTGAGGACAGTGATTGAAGGAAGAATAAAAGGAAAGAAGGTTCCAGGAAGACCAAGAAATATGCTGTTGGACTGGATGATGGATAAAGAAGGAAGACGGGGGTGCAAAGAAGTTAAAGAAAAGGCACAGAACAGAGAAGAGTGGCGTCGTTGGATTCTTGCACCTGCCTAAGGGCAGAACACTGAAGAAGAAGAATCCGTTGAGCTATAGAAAGTGACCTGATTATAATACAACCTCATTATAAGGCGATTCTCAATATGGCTTCCCAAGCCAGGGTCTTAAGGAGGTTCCAGTGTATTTCATTATTGACACAGCACAACAGTCTAATCACAAAGCGCCATCTGATGGTGGTATGGTAATATTATTACATGCAGTGTAACAACGTAATGTAGTTGGTTGCATTTTAGAGGTGCTATATAAATATTTGGATACACTTATACATGTATTATTATTTTCTTTATATAGCGCCATTATCGGATGAACTGATGACACGGCATCAGCTGATGATGGTTAGCGGCTGTTTGAGAGGGACTTTGCTTGGGATAATTATGCAGTGACTGTTCGGTGGGGGCTTGAAACAGCGATTTCCACATTGCAAGGTGAGCAGACATCATGTTGGGTGACTGTGCGATTTCAGATCCTTTGAAAGGTTATAAAAGGTGCTATCTAAATGTACAGATACTTACAAACCTACATACATACATACATACACACATGCACGCATGCATACATACATACACACACACATGCATGCTCACATGCATGCATACATACATGCATACACACATACATGCTTATATACACACATACATATTCATTCATACATACATACATACACACATGCACGCATGCATACATACATACATACACACACATACACACATGCATGCACACATGCATACATACATACATGCATACACACATACATGCTTATATACACCCATATTCATTCATACATATATACATATCTACTTATATACACAAATGCATTCATACATACATGATTATCTACATGCATACATAAACACATACATACACTCAGTACATTCATACATACATGCATACCAAGACTCTACTCAGTTACCAGATGAATTATGTATATGCATTATTAGCAACATCAGTGTTGGTTGTTACCAGACATTATCTGCCAGCGTATAGTTAGAAATCATGTGACCTTTGGTGGTTATGAACGTCAGAATGTGTGGAAATTTTCCGTGGGTCACGCCGAGTGTTTATGAAGTGTGCACCTTAATTGCTCAGGAAGGTTAATGACTTCAAGTAGTAGTTGCTATTTACGACACTGTGTCATAACAATGGTGCTTAACGTCGCCCTCCTCCTTTTTCCAGGCTTGGGACTGGCACCACCCGAGAATATAAGGCAGTGGCGGAGTTAATGACTTCAAGGAGCTTTTGTCGTGAATGTAGTCGCAGTTTCGAAGTGTAGATCTTGAGATGGTCTCGAGATGTACCCAAGCTCATATCTCGACCTCGTCTGAGACAGATTGGCCAACTTCTTGATCTCTGGGCGGGGTGTCTCGGGTCTTGTCTTGGTCCTGGGGCAGGACGTCTGTGGTCTTGTCTCTGGTCTTCTCTTGGTCTCACCTGTTGCGGTCTCGTGAGCTAGTCTCGAGACCTGAGTTTTGTAACTAGTTGAAAATGTTGCATTATTACTGTCCATTGATAGCAGTCGTGAATTCTGAGTAGCCGGAAATAGCCAGAATTCTGAGCAGCCGGAGACGTTTACCATAACGATAGTTAATTCATCAGCTCTTAACCACAGTTCTGTGTTGTGCATTTCAAAGTAGCGTCGCATTTTCAATACGCCATAACTTCTTTCGGTTTCTGTAAGAGCATTCAGCGAGTTAGCTTAATAACCATGTGGTCGCTATCTTGAGCACATCTTCAACAGCACTGTAACTGCTAATGGCTAGTTTTAGACAGTGACATTGAGAATACAGAAAGCTTATTACTTTGTCGGAGGATAGTAATGATACATTCTGTTTACTTGACATGTGGAACTTTTCATTATTCGTACTTTTATTATTATTATTGTTGTTGTTGTTGTTGTTATTGTTGTTATGTATTTATTATGCACACAGTGTCAGTAAAACTTTGTGAGTGAAGGACTTGCTCAAGGTTTCTACATAGTAACCATCTAAGGAGAGGAGGCTTGAACCCGTATTCTCTACATTACAAGCTGAGTGCTCTATCCAGTCAGCTACCATGCCTCACAAACTTGTGATCAGCCATGATCTTGAATACAGATGTAATGATTGATTTCGACAGAGTAAATGATCTTTGGTGCTGAGTTGCTAACTACTGGTAGATGTTTGTCAAATTGTTGTTGTGTATTAATTTATGGATATCAACTAAGTTGTTAACTACTTTGCAAGAAGTAACCAAAACCGAATTAACGTAACTTAACAACATTCATCATAAATAGATAGCAACCTTCTTCTTCTTTTTCTTCATCATCCTCTTCTTCTTCAGCATCTTTTTCTTCATCTTCCTTCTCTTCCTGCACCTCCTTCTTCTTCATCAGTGTTCAGTCTTCAGGCACTTCCAGGAATCCAACAAAGTTGTTCCTGTCAGTTCTGTGCCATTCCATTAACTTCTTTGTTGCCCCTTCTGCTTCCTTTATCCGTAATCCAGCAGTTTCGCAAGCGCCTGAAGTCTGTATTATTTGACAGTGGTTTCACTGGTTCTGGTCGGGAGCGCCTCTGATGATGAATCTATTCTTGAAGGGGCGCTTTATAAATGTCCGGATTACAATTACAATCCACTCCCACAACTTATTGTTCTTGGCCTTCTTACAGCTTTCTGTTCTTCCTTCTGGTGTTGTCTGCAGAAGTGAAATCGCACGAAGTGTACGACCAATCCAGTCCAGTTGTCTCTGAATTGCATGCACCAGTGTCGTCTCTTCCTGCACCAACCACGACACCTCCGTGTTTG
The DNA here is from genome assembly GCA_964023275.1 of Norana najaformis. Lineage (NCBI taxonomy): Eukaryota > Metazoa > Annelida > Clitellata > Crassiclitellata > Hormogastridae > Norana > Norana najaformis. Next base: position 3,939,694 of record OZ029921.1, read on the forward strand.
GTTTACGATCTCTCCATCTGATTTCAGTTAGTTTTCTCCATATCCACTTTTCAAATGCCCCCCAAGCTCCCGTTGTCTGGGTTTCCTATAGGTATGGTCCATGTCTCAGATCCATATGGTGTTACACGCCATAATAATAATCATAAACTGAAGATTTCTAAAGCATCCAAGGAAAGCTAAGTCACGGGAACCAGCTTATTCAAAGGCGCTCAATCGTAACAAAATCAAATGAAGGATTCGGTTCCAAGTCAAGACCCGAGAGTCAGGCAGGCAGGTAGGTCAGTCAGTCAGTCAGTCAGTCAGTCAGTCAGACGGCTACGGTGGGTGGTGTTTGGAACTGAGGCCTTGTGAGGCTTTACACCGTTCTCTTATAAAACATAGCAAGCAAATGTTGAATTTCATTGTCACTGCAAACCTCGCGAAATGACAGTCAACTTCCTCAAGAAGACCAACAGCTGTCCTGTGTTGCTTTTCATCTGCTGGTTAGATAAAACATCCGGGTTTATCTGAGTGAACCGGGGCAGAGTACAGTGTACCACTTTAAAGTGAAGGACTGCTTTAAAACGGTCCAAAAGCTGCTGAGTGCTGACAATTAACGCACTTCAGGCAGAGGGAATTAACTAGTATGTGACGCACGCGATTGCATTGGGCTCCCCACTTGAAGTTCTCCCTTGACTTAGAATTCGTTTTACCAGCCATTTGCTTATAGGAAAGAGTCTCTTTGTATAGTTGTCGTTTTGAATAAGAATTTGCCTCATGACCGTCCTGCAAAATTGAAAAAGTCAACCATGTAAATAGAAGCCTTTGCATAATTTTCTACACTTTGATAATAACTTGTATTCACGTGGCATGCCATCATCCCGTGCACAGTGGCCATTTTGTGTGGCCCCTACCCCGCCGAGGGTACAGAGGGCATTCAGGGACTTCTCGGACTTGGTCTCCTCTCGGTTTCGTCTTGGGGGGGAGGGAAGTCTCGGACTAGTGGCGGTGTTGCCAGGACTTGGTCTGTCTCGGTGGGGGAAGTCTTGGTCTAGTGGCGGTGTTGCCAGGACTTGGTCTCGTCTCGGTGGGGGGAATGTCTTGGTCTAGTGGCAGTGTTGCCAGGACTTGGTCTCGTCTCGGGGGGGGGGGGGGGTGAAGTCTTGGTCTAGTGGCAGTGTTGCCAGGACTTGGTCTCGTCTCGGAGGGGTGTAGTCTTGGTTTAGTGGCAGTGTTACCAGGACTTGGTCTCGTCTCGGTGGGGGAAGTCTTGGTCTAGTGGCAGTGTTGCCACGACTTGGTCTCGTCTCGGAGGGGGGAAGTCTTGGTCTAGTGGCAGTGTTGCCAGGACTTGGTCTCGTCTCGGAGGGGGGATGTCTTGGTCTAGTGGCAGTGTTGCCAGGACTTGGTCTCGTCTCGGGGGGGGGGGGGGGTGAAGTCTTGGTCTAGTGGCAGTGTTGCCAGGACTTGGTCTCGTCTCGGAGGGGTGTAGTCTTGGTTTAGTGGCAGTGTTGCCTGGACTTGGTCTCCTCTTGAAGAACCTAGGTCTTAATCTCGTCTTGGACTGATTGGTATAAGTCTTGGGTGGGACGTCTCGGGTCTCGTCTCGGTCTTGGTCCGAAGGGCTTCGGCGTCTCTGGCTTTAGTCATAAACATTGATCCAACGATTGTTTTGCTTCATTCACGGTGGCTCAGTTTTTAGTTTGAGTGTAAACCGGTTGTTAAGCAGCGTTCGTTTATGTTGTATGTTCTATTCAGTGGAGATAAAGGCTTGTGCTGCTGCTGTTTGATGAAGCAGGTTTTATATACTTTTTATGTCGGATGCTGCGTTATGTCGCAGCCTAGTTCCTTGTCCTTTGTTATGATTGCACCTAATTTCTTTTCCTGCTTGATGGTTTGACCTAGTTTCTTTTCCTGCTTGATGGTTTGACCTAGTTTCTTGTCCTGCTTGATACCTCGACCTAGTTTGTTGTCCTACCCTATGCCTTGACCTAGTTTCTTGTCCTGCTATATGCCTTGACCTGGTTTCTTGTCCTGCTATATACCTTGACCTAGTTTTTTTGTCCTGCTATAAACCTTGGCCTAGTTTCTTGTGTCTGTTCGCCTTGGCCTGAGGACCATTAAATTTTATGCCTTCCAAGATCAGGCCTCTGCCTCATACTCTGAGACTTTCACATGTGGGCCTGCTCATGTCTGTATACAGCATATACCAGTGTGGATGACCTCTGTTAGTACTTTGAATCGTGAACGCATATACTGTCTGATAGAAGTCACTGCCCTTTTATCTGCTGGAGATAAGATAAAACTCGTGGCCTTTTTATGTGAATTGATAAATTACAGGTTTAGGCAAGGGTGTCTAGTGCTAGCCTAGTAGAAGGCGTGCTGGAATGTGAACTCAGAGGTTACGGGTTCAACTCCCTGTCAGGGCAAAAAGGTAATTAAAGATTTCGGTTCCACCGCCGGGACCTTGTTGCCATGGAAATCTAAGTACTAGGACCTATATTTAGATCTCCTTGCTCTAGCTAACCTAGCTGGAAGCTGCAGGCATTGAGTGTATAAATACATTATTATGGGGAGGTTAAAATGCCAGGGGCAGTAGCGGCCACCCACAGTTATACCTGGTTACCCGTCTAGTAATTGGCTTACTAACATGGGTTAATATCTGACAACTGGTGTGTAGTTTTGTGGTAGCTGTGCTTTGCTACCAGGCAAGTTGAGCTATATTGCCATGTTAGTGTCTGCTGTTACCAGACTTTAATTGTAAAAGTATAACAGTGTGGTACACTGTTGGACGTGAAGTACCATGAGTTTGGAGGAAGCAGACAGTTAGTGTGGTCTTTTGGCAGTGTGTGGGTGCATGCCACTGTGTCTGTGGATCATCGCTAGACTGCATGTGGTTGTGGTGCACTAGTTAACCCACAGGTCAAAGGTTAGAACCCAGTTTTGTCTTGTTATTCACCTTTTTCCTACACTTGTTTGGTAACGCTGTGACTTGTTATTCATCGTAGTTCTCTTATTCAATATTTGAAATTAGTCATCCGAGCCCAGTTATACTATTACCCGGTGTTATTCGGCCTAATTTTCTTAATCCAATATTTGATTTTAGTCATCCGTGTCTTGTTATTTCAGTTTTTGATCTTATTTATTGAAATGCTGTTATTCCAGTATTTAAGATATATTATTATTAAACAGACATTTATAACACGCAACAGCCTCAAAGGCGCAAGCAACATTTCTAAAAAAGTTCTGAGTAATACTGAGTGTTGCACAGAAACCTAGGCAGAACTATTAAACGTGTAAGTTTTAAGCTTCTTTTTTCTTCCCATATTCTGATATTTGGTGTATTCATCCAGCTCCTGTCATTCCAGTATTTGGTGTTATTAATCCAGCTCATATTTGGTGATATTCATCCAGATACCGTTATTCCAATATTATGGTATTAATCATAAAGTCTTGTTATTCCGATTTTTGGTGATTCTTATCCAACACCTGTTATTCCAGCATGTGGTGTTAATCATACAGTCTTGTTATTTTAATATTTGGTGTTATTCATCCAAATCCTGTTATTCTAATATTTTGATGTTAATCATCTAGTCTTGTTATTTTAATATTTGATGTTATTCATCCAAATCCTGTTATTCTAATATTTTGATGTTAATCATACAGTCTTGTTATTTTAATATTTGGTGTTATTCATCCAAATCCTGTTATTCTAATATTTTGATGTTAATCATACAGTCTTGTTATTTTAATATTTGGTGTTATTCATCCAAATCCTGTTATTCTAATATTTTGATGTTAATCATCTAGTCTTGTTATTTTAATATTTGGTGTTATTCATCCAAATCCTGTTATTCTAATATTTTGATGTTAATCATCTAGTCTTGTTATTTTAATATTTGGTGTTATTCATCCAAATCCTGTTATTCTAATATTTTGATGTTAATCATACAGTCTTGTTATTTTAATATTTGATGTTATTCATCCAAATCCTGTTATTCTAATATTTTGATGTTAATCATACAGTCTTGTTATTTTAATATTTGGTGTTATTCATCCAAATCCTGTTAGTCCAATATTTTGGTGTTAATCATAGTCTTCTTATTTTAATATTTGGTGTTATTCATCCAAATCCTGTTATTCTAACATTTTGATGTTAATCATCTAGTCTTGTTATTTTAATATTTGATGTTATTCATCCAAATCCTGTTATTCTAATATTTTGATGTTAATCATCTAGTCTTGTTATTTTAATATTTGTTGTTATTCATCCAAATCCTGTTATTCTAATATTTTGATGTTAATCATACAGTCTTGTTATTTTAATATTTGGTGTTATTCATCCAAATCCTGTTATTTGAGTGTTTGTTGTTATTTATCCAATCGTGTTTTCCAATATTTGGTGTAATTGATCCAGGTCGTGTTACTTGGTACTTGTGTTAGTTCAGCTGTCGCAATGTTACCGAGCGTGGCCTTGTTGTTCGTTCCTCCTGGCGTTGTTTAATGTTGCTTTGTAGCTATTATTGTGTTTGTTGTTATTGGACCTGGCACTCGTTCTCACACATTAATAGACTGCTGTGTTTAGCATTTATTTAGCGCCGTTGTAAAACGAGAAGGCACCAGGTGATGGTGCTATGGATTTCTTTACTCAGGTTCCTACATAGCAACTGTCTTATAAGACGAGGTTTGAACCTGCACTGCTGCGCTGTGGGGTGTGCACTTAACCACTGAGCCACTTTGTCTTAGCTTAGTTGTGTTTTGGTTGCACGGATCTGTTGGCTTCCTCTTGAGTTGTTGCCATGGTAACCGTATCGCTGGTATTGTATCCGGTGGCAACATCGCCACTGGCAACCATTCATCCGTGGAATGCACACTTGTGTTTAATTCAATTATTTATTTATAGATTTCCTTTCTGCGCTATAAATGTTGGCCTCGTTAAGATTTTATTCAGTCTTCACTGCTAATCGTTTCTTGTGAATCACGTGACATCAACCAAGTGCAGCTGTTGGCTGATAAAGTTGTTCTTGTTGTCGTTGTCGTTGACCTTGTTGTCTTTGTCGTCCTGGTTGTCCGCTGTTCTTTTAATTACTTGTGAAAAATATTGACGGCAAAATATTTCGGCTACTGCTTCTCTGGTTCCCACCCACCTGAAACTGGCCCCAGCCCTTGTGCGTTGGACCGCCCGAGAGTAGGGGAGGGGGTGAGTGGGCAGAGGCGAGAATGGGGTGGGTGGGAGTGGGAGCGGAGACTTGCGAAGCGGTCGATCGTTGAACCCCGCGGTATGCGCTATAAATAGTCACTGACGAACGTCATCGTCGTTGTGTATTATAAACAACTTCTTTTAAAGGAACCGGTTCATTTGACATTAACTGCCTTTAAGTGGACCATATCTGAACCTGCGATTTATATGTAGTAACAATAGATAGCGTTGGGCTATAATTATCTGGTCCAGTTGTTCAGAACGTAACCTCTGTAAGGTAGTTTTACTGTATGTGTGAAAAAAATTACTGCATTTTATTTAAGGTTATTATTCTGCATTTATTAAGCGCCACTGTATAATGAATAAGCATCAGTCCTTGGTGTTGTGCAACTGTGATTGAAGGACTTACTCAAGGTCCCTACACAGTAACCGTCTTAGGGGAGGAGGCTCGAACCAGTACGCTCCACGTCACAAGCCGAGCACTCTAACCAGTGGGCTATCGTGCCCCTTAAGGGTGCAGGTAGTAGTAATGGTTCCTCAGTTTAACGACAGCTTATGGCATCAGAGGCCGTTGCCGTCGCCTCCTCCTCCTTTGCCCAGGCTTGGGACTGGCACTACCCCCAAACAAGGCAGTGGCGGAGTTAAGGGTGCAGGCATCCTAGATACTATGCTATGTATGGGATAGTTACATGAAAACGTTATATATAATTATGTAGTGAAGCCGGTATATTAGGATTTCACTGCAGATATATCTTTATTGACTATATATATGTATGTATATGCACATAAATTTATATATTGTATTTGTACATATATATGTGTATTTGTAAAAGCAGCAAGAAAAAATTGTGCATATACATGTATGCATATGCATAATTTACATATATATTACTTATACAAAGTATATATGTATATGCATATATATATACATAAATATGCATATATTTTACATAGATGAAGTACATGTATATGTACATATGTATATACTGTATATACATAGATGAATGGTGTTGTGGAGAAGTGCCTTGTGGTCTGGTTGTCCTTAAGCTGGACTGATACGTGTTCTGGGTCCAGTTACCTTATTCTTTCCCAAGGAAATATTAGACGGATGGCTAGAAAATGTAACTGGGTCCGAGTATCGTGTGCGCTAACATGTTCTCATAATTACATCAGTTCGTGTATGTGATTGTAAGCATATGTGCATGTATGTACAAGTTTATGTATGCATATGTGTGTATGTGTATGTGTGCATGTCTGTATGAGTATAATAATAAGACAATTTATAAAGTGCCGTAACACGACCGAGGTCGAAAAAAGGGCGCTGTATGCTTGTTTGTGTGTGTGTGTGCATGTGTGGATGCATGTGTGCATGCATGTGTGCAAGCATATGTGTATGTATGTACAAAATTATGTATGTGTATATATGTGTAAGTGTTTGTGTGCATGTCTGTATGTGTATGCTTGTTTGTGTGTGTTTCCTTGTGTTCATGTCTGTGTGTTAGTGTGCTTATGTATGTATACACGTCTGCTTGTGTGTGTATGTGTCTGCGTGTGTGTGTGCGTGTGTTTGTGTGTGTGTGTGCGTGTGTACTTGTGCCTGTATCTTAGTATCTTCATAGATGATTTCTGGCATGTAGCAGTCTGTGCTGATCCTTGTGACACCAGCTATAGATGCAGAAGATGCTGTCTGTTTTACAATCAAGTGTCACCCTTGTGGCCTGCAGGCAGATATTTCTCTCAGGCCAACACAGAAAGTGGCATCAAGGGTCTGGCCATGACTGCCTGGGAGGTTAGAGTAAGGAACTGCACCTTTCTTACTGTTAAAATGGTAAAGTACTGTGACTCACTGGGGGATCCAAAAGTTAACAAAAGAGGGGCCAGATTTTTCCATTGTGGAAGTGTTGTAAATTATTATGACATATGTTTTTTACGCACTGTGATTTGTAGGGGGCAAAGGCTAATTTAAAGTCTCACAAAATTTTGCTGACTTTAACATAATCATGATATTATATCATATTTTTTATTGATAGTGACTGTCATGTTTTTAATGATAGAAGATTTTGGGGTTAGTTTTCAAGTCATCAAAATGGTCCGAATCTGTGGCAGTTTTTAATGTAAAATTCTGTGGGCAACCCTTCATCGAAACTTGTTTTGGGGGCAGCTCAGTGGCATTCCCTAAATCACTTGGGGGCTGATTTGGCCCACCTGGATCCGCTTTTACTGTAACTGGACGTGTATTGTAATTGTAAAAGAGAAATTTATATAGTTTCGTTAGTGGAGAGCTACTTTTAGGGTGCTGTAAACTATCAATATTAGTGCAGATACGTTTATGCTGCGCTTTTAATCGTAGATCATAACCTCTCCAGCACCCAAGAAATGTAACTCGCGGAAACCATGTTATTCACAGACCTGAGTCAGAACAAACTAGGTCGGCAGGTTCGGTTTCAGGTCAGGTTCCAAAAATCAGGCAGGTAGACAGACGAACACCTGTTGTATGTGGTGTCTGGAATTAGAGCGGTGAGAGAGAGATGAGAAGAGAAGGAATGAGGACAGGATTTGTTGAAGAGGAATGCTTTCAAGTTTTAATAAAACACTGCGCAGAGACTGTAATATTTTTGGAGTCTTTGACAAGTTTTCGAGTTCGTTGAGGTCAAGGTGGCGTCTGGGCTGGCGTTCTGACGGGGGAGGAGGAGGAGGAGGGGTAGGGTGGGGTGTTCTCTGTAGCGGAATCCTTATCGATTGGTGGTGGGTGTCCTTTGGGGGGGGGTGTCCGTGCGTGCACGTGACAAAGCGGAAATTTGTCGGTCGAGTGGCCTGGCTTTCGTCCATCGATTTATTGAATTACCCTGTCTGTCTGTCTGTCTGTCTATCTGTCTCTCTATTTGTCTGGCCTCGTTTCCCGCTGTGTGCATATGTTTGAATTGAATGCAGCTGTCGAATTCGGCATCGATACATCGTCCTGTTTCAGTGAGCTTAACGACGACATAAAAGCTCTGCTCGTTTATACTCGGTAAGGTCGGCGTCAGTGGCCCTGACAGCCACAAGATGTCGTTAACCACTGGAAACTATTACACGGCTAAAAACTACGCCACTACCGTACTGGGCGGTGCCAGTCCCACGCCTGGATAAAGGAGGAGGGCGCCGCTAATCATCTTCGTTATGACATAGCGTCGCTAAACAGCAACTGCAAAAAACGGCTAAAAGTTAATGTAGGTCGACAATCGACAGAAATTTTGAGTTAGTAAAACTCGGGAGCGGACGCCGTTGTGGCTTAAATTCTGATAATATGTACACCGATACCTTCTTATGACACGTAACCATATAATTGATTCTGATATAACAAGCTTCTTGTTATATCTATATCGTTATAAAGGGGGCTAACCCAATTAAAGTGTGTTCCATATCCCACAAGTGAGACGTAGGGGAGGCGCTTGAGCCAGCAATGGACGAATCCTAAGATCCAGGACACGGGGCGAGTGCATTGCAGGGCTTGCCGTTTACTTCCCACTTTACGCCGGTACCAAATCATTCTGCTTAGTGACAGAGGCACGGTGTGCGCGACCAACTTTCCCGGGGTCGTTACACGGAGTCGAACCCGCGACTCATGATCACTGACCAAACGCGTTACCGATGGACCACCGTAACACGCTAAGCTATTGTCATGTAATTGGCCAGACAGCGCTACCAGTGGATCACAGATGCACGCATCTAAGCTAATTATTACATAGATGCGGTCAGTGACATGGAACCCAAATTGAACCGCCGTTTGATACCATGTTTATGCTGCAGTGGGGTTCGATGTACGACGGCCACATGTAGCGTTTCAACGAGGCTCCAGTGTACTCTGCCTGGGAGTAAATTTACAGCACAGGTACTGACTGCCTCGCTAGGGCTCCGGTGCAAGGCCGAGCCGGTAACCTTCAGCGGCCTGATAACCACTGTGGGATTTTTACCAGGTTGTGGGTAGATATCGTTTTGCCCGCGATAGATACCTTGTGCGCTGCCACAGAAGTTACAGAGTAGATTTTGTAGATATGAAAGAACAATACGCTAGCATTAGTGCAATATTAATTATTAATTAATACTAATACAATACACCGTTCCTCAGATTCAGGTGTACTGACATTGCGTGCGTTATAAGTGCTGTAAATAAATAAAATAAATTTATCTGAATCTGATCCTTGCACTATCTTTTTCGTAGCGGGGAAGGGTGAGGTGGGGTCTCTACCTTACCCCTCCATACTGGACTACTGAGATACTTTTACTTCCTAGTAATGTTTTGTTGTTTGTGCTGGTACTTTTTGAGGTACTTTTCTGTCATGCATTTTGCTCTGTTGTTACACTCTTGCTCTTGGCTTTTGAATTTGTCTTTTTCACCAGCTTGTAGGTCGACCGTTATAACGTATGTGTGTATATCTGTATCCAAAAGCTTATATAGCTCATTTTAAGAACCGCACAAAAGTGTTGCAACATGACTTTCAAGCAGTTCCACAATGGTGTGTCTTGTCATGTGTTGCATGTCTCCCTTTTGATCTGTAAAACATGGTTTGCCTGTCTGGAATCTGCTGATGTAGTTTATTCCTGTGCGTTGACAATCACTTCAGCTGCCCCTCCTGCAACTTATTGTGATTTTGTCTGTTCCGTTCGACGTTGAAGTATTGGTAAAAGTTTTGGCTTCGTGTTCGGGTAAGTTCTTAATTTTCGCAAATTTGCATATCTAGGGATTGGTAAGGATACGCCAGTGAGCTCCCCCCAGCTAGTGTTGGGGAGGGTTCGTCACAGAAAGTTACATTTTAAAGGGCTGTAGTTGTACTCGTAAAGGCAATACAATTAAGTAAGTAAGTAAGTAATGCAGTTTGCAGATTTGTGGAATTAGGTGGTGGGCTTGCCATTGAGTTATAATAATAATAATTGGTCTGTGTCTTCTGCACGAGGCCTCAACCGATGGTGCACCATTAGACGCCCCAGATGGGTTTATCAGAGGGCTGCCAAGCAAAATTGTTAATAAGAATGAGCTATAATTATACTGGTAAAATAAAATAAGGAGGTAAGATGGTAAAACTATAGTTAGAGTGGCAGAAATGTGTGAAAGTGCAATGGAGCAGAGCCAGGGTACGCTATGGAAACTGGCAGGGAAAGGGCAAATGGATATAAAAAGAAGAAGGTCATCAGCTTCAAACCAAATGAACATGGATATAAAAAGGTCATCGGCTTCAAACCAGGTGAATATGAATATAGAACGAAGAAGGTCATTGGCTTCAAACGGAGCCTAGCACCGAATCTGATCCTAGCACAGAAAGGTCTGTTCTCCCCCACTGACTTAGGGACTGAGGCCAGTAATAGAATGAGAGATTGCCTTCACATTAGCCGAAGATCCACGTAGGTAATCCGAGAGCTTTACCTATTCAAACAGGTGTAGCGCCTGGTGAAGATATCTTCTCTGAAGCGCTCCCAGCTCAGTCGTGGCTTACGAGAACTGTTTTGATGTGTTGTATGATTAATCCATGCATTCACCTCCCGTACATGCTGCTCCTTTTGTCTGCTTTTTTATGATTTTTGGAAAAGTAACAGAACACGCGATAGTTTTGTGGTTAGAATGGTGGACTGTTAACCTAGATGTTGGGGATTCAAGTTGGAAAATATACTGTTGGCCCCATTCCGAACACCTTTGTCAGATAAGTACACCAATTGTTGATCTAAAGATCAGATGGCAAGGGAGAGGACTGCCACCTGCCTTCATATGCCGAGGCTGAGAAAATGAAGTCATTAACACTTAATACCTATACCTGCCTCTTGGGTATGGCTTGAGGGGAGTATTTGCTTCTTCTTAAGAGTGTAGTCTGAACCAGCTCTTTGTCATCTAATGCCAGACAGGTTTTGTCCGATTGCTTAAAGAGGCCACAGTAGATTCTAGCAATGGGCCACAGGTGCATTAATGTCTAGAATTAGCTGACACTGATGATGGAGATATGCGCTGTTTGGTAGTAAAGCAAAAAATCTGTCTGGAAACCACACGGATGTAGGCTAGTCTGATGTTCCGATGTGTAATCCAGTAAGGACATGTTAGAAGGAAGATTTTGTTTACAATTGAACTTCGTTATCACGCACAGCGTCTGTGTAATAACAGCTTTAAACACTTGGTCCACTTAGTACAGTGATTCAGTGTGGTTGGGAAAATGCATCTCAGATTTAACTATTCGGCTTTATAATACAGTCCTTCAAACAGCTTGGAAGGTGTTAATGGTGGCAATCGTAATCGTAATTCCGCGATTTCTACAGCGCCCAGCGAAAGCCATGTCGCGGGGACCAGCTTATTCACAGGCGCTCAGTCAAAACAAAATCGATAGGCAAAAGAGTTCGGTTCGAGGTCAAGATCCATAAGTCAGACGGAGGGACAGCGTGGCAGCTATGGCGGGTGGTGTTTGGGGCTGGAGAAGAGAGAGAAATAAGAGGAAGAAGGGGTGTCAGGATAGGATCTGTGAAAGAGGATTGTTTTCAGTTTTGGGTGAAAGGCCGATGCAGAAATTGCAAGCGGTGGAGCAATGAGGTCCCAGTGTACGTAGCATGGGTGATGTTACTTGGAGGTGTTACAGTTCCACCTAACAGAGTTATGGTCGACAATTCATAGGCAAAAACGCTAATAGACCTTCTGACGGGTTATAAATTTATTTAGCTCCAATATTGTGGAGTATTTTCTGCCAGTTTCTGTTTCTGTGCCTCAGCTGGACCACGAAGCACAGGTGGCATATTGGCTGGTAGTGAATGCATTGGTTGACCTTTCACCTCTGCATCCAGAGTTCAAATCCTGCTCAGATAACATCCCCAAATAGCCGCATGCGTTGGGCCAACACTGGACCCACAGCGGCCAACGTTTGCCACCAGGGGCCAGCGGTGATCTCGATGCTGACTGGTTTGAGAGCTGGCCTGCTGTCATCATTCGGCTCTAGTTCGAAACCTGTTGGTTGGGCTCTGCGTGCGTGTGTGTGTGTGAGCTTGCCACTGGTGACTCCTATGTTTACTAATGGACGAATGTTCCCTTCTTAATGACATTTAACGTCGTTAGTGAAGAGAGCAGCTCTGATGGTTTATCTTGAAAAGGTGATATGCAAATTTCAAATTACAATTACAGTTAGAAACTAACCAATGACTGGAGTCCGAAATTGACTAATCCTTGTGAAGCAAGGTGTTCAGAAGAGCCGTCTGTGGATTTCTTAGGAAACTGTTGACATGGCTGGTGGAACCTAATAAACCCTGATATGAAGCATTGCAAACCACGAAGGCAGACAGGCAGTCATGCAGGCAGGCAGACAGACAGACAGACAGAAGTGTAGGATTAGAGTAATCACTTTAAGGGCAATTCTAGGCATGGGTAAAGTACGATGCCAATGCCTGACCTATCCATAAAGGTTGCCCTATTGCCTGTTTATTGTTATCGTGTTTGACCCCTCTTGAGCTGTGTAAAAAGTTAGACTTTTGAACTATTGTCTTATACTCTGCCATCTTTTACTGTCACTGCTTTTTCTGTTTACTGGTTTGTATGCTCTGATGCCGATGAACTATGTATGGGTTTTAGTCTCGCAGTCGTAAAGATTACTTACTTTACTTACTTTCTTACTGAACAGTAAGCTTGATAGAAGAATAGCTGTCAAGTTAGCCAACTCCAAGATGCTGCTGTAGCTATGAAATATTAGCGACTTCATTTTCTCGGCTTTGGCGTATGAGGGCAGGTGACCAGTCTTGATCTTTGATCTCCCCACCTAAATGTACAGTCGATGTACTCATTCTTTGGCTGAGTTTGCTGGGGGCGCTAGTAGAACAGTAATGTCTTTATGTCTAACTTTTGAACTAGAGAGTGACACGGTAATGGGGATTGCGGTAATACCGTGGTTACTGTGGATTTTATTGCGGTCATGGTGTCAGAAGCAACTGTAATACCATGGTGATGGAATAGAGGCTTGCGGTAATACCGTGGGGATGGGAATACGAGCATGGTTATTCCCGCTGTAACAGTTGTGATATTACCAAAAATCCCCTTTGCATAGATAATTGCTTTTTATTCTGAATTGTTCTGCCTATTCAATGTCACTAATGAAGCGCTATATTGAAATTCTTTAGTATTCATGGTATATCATTTATGTAAATATTCCCAATACTGTAGTTCCGGAGTTAAAGTCTAAAAAATTGGCTTTGCGACTTAGGACTCATTTTGTCAGAGCATTTTACATACCTATGTGTGAGCATTTCATTTTTTTTGGCTTCACTGTGACGGGAATGGGGACGGGGATAGGACTGACCTGATGGAGTTGGGGACACACCTGATGGGGACGGGGTGGAGACGGGGACAGCCTTATGGGATGGGGTGGGGATGGGAACAGACCCACGGGTATGGGATGGGGGTGGAGCAAATGTTTGTCCCCGTGTCACTCTCTAATTTGAACCCCTAACTTGAGAGTTGACATTCCAGCATGTTGACCACTAGATTATAATGCCCCAAATGTTGATGGAGGCATGTAGTAGATGAGTGATTACCTTATCTTACCTTACCTTTTTAATGTCTGCAGTTTTCACACACTACATCTCCTAGTGTCCAGTATGAAGAGCAGTGTTTTGGACGCAACGCTGCTTAAATGCACAAGTGTCTGCTTTTATCAGGTAGGTGTAGATGTGTCTGTGCGTGCGTTTGTACCATTTGGGTCTCAGTCTGTCTTTGTTCAGGTGTGTGTGTGTGTGTATGTGTGTGTATGTGTGTGTGTGTTTGTGTGTGTTTGTGTGAATTTAACAGATATGCCCATTTGTGGTTTTCGTAGGAAACTGTTGATATGATTACTGAAACCTAATAAACCCTGATGTAAAACTTTGTTGCAAACAAGGTTGTGGGACAGACAGACAGACAGTGAAGAGAGAGAACATGAACAAGTCAGATGAATCATGGAGGCAAAGATGGGGAGAAACACAGAGACACACAGAAAGAGAGAGGGAAAGAGAGGGAGAGAGAGGGAGAGAGGGAGAGGGAACAGGTTATAAATAGAAGCAAAAAATGAGGCATCAGATACAGAATGCGGGCTAGCCATACAGACTCAAAAATATGTACTGCTATGAATATAAACATCTGTATATATATATATATATGTGTGTGTGTGTGTGTGTGCATATTGATGTGTGAAGCAAGCATATGCATTCAAAAGATTATATTATATACATATATATGTGTATATATATATATATGTTTGCTGCCACACACACCAGAAATACACACACACTTTAACATATACATGTACGTGTATGCATATATATATATATGTAGCTATATACAGATACTGTGTACTGTACTGGTATGTGCAAAATGTTATGCCCCGCTCGCTTGTGGCAGAATAACTTGGTTTTGGCAAAGGTGGTACTCAGCGTTTCCTTGTAAACTGTTAGCATCTCCCTGAGCTTAGTCTTACTCACAGGTGCTGGAGATCACTTTGAAAAAGGCCCGTCTGTGATAACAGCAGACATTAGTGTGGATGAAGCTTGGATGTCTATATACATCAACGGTCGGTTCCTATAGTCAGTGCCACACTGAACTCTCATCTGCTTCTAGACCACAGTTGCAACTTTCACATAGTATGTATGTATATATGTATGTATGCATATGTGTATATGTGTATATACATATGCGTATTTATGTATGCGTATGTTTATGTATACATGTATGTATGTGTGCATATGTGAATTTCTGTATATACATATGTATATGTATGCATGCATATGTATATGTATACATACATATGTATATGTATGTATGCATATGTATATGTATATATGTATGCATATGTGTATGTATGTATGTATGTACATATGTATATTTATGTATGCATGTGTATTTATACATGTATGTGTGCATGTGTGTTTCTGTATATACATATGTATATGTATGTATGCAGATGTGTGTGTATGTATATATGTTTGTATGCATATGTAAATGTATGCATGCATATGCTATTGGACTGGATGATGGATAAAGAAAGAAGACTGGGCTGCAAAGAAGTTAAGGAAAGGGCAAAGGGCACAGAACAGAGAGGAGCAGAGGTTGGATTCGTGGCCCTGCCAAAGGGCAGAACACTGAAGAAGAAGAATGAAGAATGCACGAATGTATGTATGTATTTTATGTATGTGTGGTCGTGTGTATGTTGTATGTAAGCCAAGTAAGTGTCCGTGCATTACGGTAAATGTACGCTAAGCACCGCTGCATTAATTGTAAGTGGAGCTTAAATCCGGGGACTTTCTAGTATAAGCAGATTCAGTTGTAGACAGAAAACTCAGCTGCTTAGTTTCGCAGTAAGAGATAGAAGCTGAATGTGGCTGCTTTTTATGTTAGCGTAGTAAAGTGTCTAGCTTTAGGCCACAGTTGCTGGTCTGTTGAGATTGATAGCATATTTTTATTTATTATTAATGAATGTTTTATCATTGTTATGTGTTTTAATTTTTTACCCAAGGTAAGAATGATACATCATTAGAAATGTATTGCGATTATTATTGTGGTTGTTGTTGTTATTATTATTATTACTATTATTATTATTATTATTATTATTACTACTATTATTACTATTATTATTATTATTATTATTATTTCAGGTAATAATGATCCTTCAAGAATAATGGGAAAACAATTAGGCTGGGAGTCGAAAAGTAACCTTGGGAAATTCTGGCCTTGTTCCAGTTTTAAAGCATGTATTTTATGTATGTATTTATGTATGCGTGTATGCATGTATTCATGTATGTATGTTGTATATATTTCTCATCTCAGCTTCGTTTATTGATCCCGACATCGTTGAGAAAGATACAAGATTAGCATGAAGTAAACACGTTTTCAGGGGACAAGCGACAGACCCAGATAGGACCAAAGTCCCCCTTAACGAAGGCCGTCTATATTAATAAACAACACAGGTGGGGTAAAGAATTTCACTGAATTTTTACTATATCTTAACTAAAGAAATCCTCCTAATTAAATGCAGTTGTGTGTAGTTTATGTTTAACGACGCTGTCGTTACAAAAACTGTTAGCTTTGTCCTCCTCCTTCATCCAGGCTTGGGACTGGCACCACCCGACTAAAGGCAGTGGTGTAACTTAATGCAGCCAAATGAGTCATTGCTATTCATAGCCTAACAAGTGACGGATGAAACTAAAATTTAAAAATATACAACTTTGAACGTATTACAGCCTCTCTCTGTCCTGGCTGGAAGTAATCCCTCCTAGGGGAGGATCAGCCGCACGGATTCCTTCTTTTCCATTTGTTTCTATCTCCAGTGTCTTCCTTCTTCAGTCTGAGGAGCTTTAGGTCTTGTTGAATCCTGTCTTTCTGTCTCTTATTTTGCTTTTCCTCCTCCCTCCTCATCACTTGAACATACCATCTCAACACGGCTTCTCGTACACGGCTTCTCGTACCTATTAAGTATTACAGTACATATTACGTATTACAGTAATTATTACATATTACAGTGCTTAGTAAGTATTACAGTACATATTATGTATTACAGTAATTATTACATATTGCAGTGCCTATTAAGTATTACAGTACATATTACGTATTACAGTACCTATTAAGTATTACAGTACCTATTATGTATTACAGTACCTATTACATATTATTTTACGTATTACATATTACAAGCGTTTGTCATAATTAGAAAATTACACAATTGTTTCTTGAAAGAAGAAAAATAATAAGACATAGCATGTTGAAGACAAAAAATACTGCAAAATAGGCAAAATTTCAAATGTGCCAGAGTAATGTATTCCATATGACAGTCCAAGGCATTTGAAATTAAAATACCTGGTATTTATTTGTGCAAATGTGGTAAATAAGTTACCATGTAATCTGGTAGAATGAATAGTCGTGAAGTTGATAAAAACATATAAAAACGCCATCGAACACACGAGCTACTAACTAATCTTTGATCATCCCGATACTTAAATAATTCAGCAATTTGAAATTTATGTGAACCTGCAGGTGTTTTAAGGTATAAATTGTTAGTTGCTTTGATGTGGAACTACGGTGAACGACTCATGTGTACAATCTGTTAATTCTGCCCCTTTATTGTCTGCTGTTATCAGACATCAATTGGAATCGAGTAGAAGAACATTTCTCTGTGCTTTCGAGGCTTCTAGTGAATCTACTAGGAAGCCACATCGACTTATGCGTCATGTATCATAAACGCGCTTTGCGAGGTAGTGTGTGTTTGTGTGTGTGTGTTTGTGTGTGTTTGTGTGTGTGTGTGTGGGTGTGTGCACGCGTACGCAGTGGTCATTGTGCTGAACAGAAAAGCGGTGGTGTTTCACTGCTATGGCTGGGGTTCGATTATTGGTATGTCATCTCAGTGACTGACAGTCTGACGCAAGTGTCTGGCTGTCGGCCACAGTGTTTTACAGAATTGTGCTGTTCAGAAATGAAAGTGGGATTGGCATTTCTTTGCAAAGCTTTGCAGCCCAGTTGTGCATGCTGGTGTGTGAACGTTTATCCAAGTACGTGTGCGTATGTATGTATGTATGTATGTATGTATGTACGTGTATGTATGTATGTATGTATGTATATACGTGTATGTATGTCTGCATGTATGTATATACGTGTATGTATGTATGTATGCTTGTGTACATGTATGGGTTATATGTATGTATATACATCGGTATGTATGGATTTATGAATGTGTATGTATGTATGTATGTGTATATATGTTTTTATGTACTTGTATGTGTGTGTATGTGTGTATGTATGCCTGCATGTGTGTTTTTGGCTATAGGTGTTTATGTTTATGGACATTTCTATAGCGCCCGTGTGAGCCTTTGAATAGCCGTGTTTACATGACACGGATGACATCGATTGGAAAACACTGGACTTAGAGATAAGCTGAAGAGATGTTATCTTGGTCCGGCTTCCGCACTGAGAACACTGGCCTACTTGCAGACGTCTCCTGTGCCACCGGTGTCGTGGCGTGCACTTAAGTTGACCCTAGAGAACCAGAGGTTTATCTGTTGATTAATATATTCTTCAGGATAGCACTCAGTGTCTGGTTGAAGCTGTCTCGCTTTAACTGATTAATATTATTATTTTGCCCCCCGCCCTTCAGGTAAATATTATCCCTGGAGATGTAGCAGATTACTGTGATTAGGATTCGCATCTGGAGCGGGCAGTGGCTGATCAAGTTATGGCTTCTTATGATTAATATGAATACTAGTAGGCATAATGATATTATTTTTATCAATAATAATCATAATAATCATAATCACAATCATAATAATCATAATAATTATAATCATAATTTTAAAAATAATAATTATTATTATTGTAATGATGTAGGAAAATGTCTGAGGGAAGTGATATAAACAAACTTCTGAGAGAGAAACTTGATCTGGAATGGCTAGGCTTTGAAATTAGCTATTTTTATTAATAATTTTATTATTAATACTTATTTTAGTCATGCTGACAATGGTGGTGGTGATGTTAATTGTGAAATTAAATTATAATATGATTTTCACGATATAATTTTATAAATAATTAACTGGTGATAGTGGTGGCGGTAATTTTAATTGTTAATAAATCATTTAGATGATCCCTCTGGATTTTTAAGAAAATGTACCGTGTGTTGTTTCTGGAACGGCCAGGCATCGCTCTAACTGAACTCTATTGGTTATCGTCTAATTATAATCTAATTGTAATAATTACCGTGGAGGCTGGAGGTAGCGGTGGTTGTTGACGCATGCGCAGTGATTCCGGATTGTACTTCGGTCGTTGCCTTTACTGGGCCTCGTTCGGTCTCTCGTTTCTGGTCTTTAGCCCACTTACGACGACGCTTGGCATGCTCTCGGCTGCGCTCTAAATATATTTGACAAATGTCGTTATCTAGGCCGCCGATTGAAGAGGAAGGAAGGAGGGAGGGAGGGAGGGAGAAGGGAGGAAGGGAGAGAGAGGGCCGACGCTGTTTGTTAGGACATTGACCCAGCTGCCTGCCTCCTGCTGTGATAATACAACAACGGGTCGAAGAGAGAGAGAGAGAGAGAGAGAGAGAGAGAGAGAGAGAGAGAGAGAGAGAGAGAGAGAGAGAGAGTGTGTGATGGTAGCGGTGTCTAGATGTGTGTGTGTGATGGTAGCGGTGTCTAGATATGTGTGTATATTTGGGTTATATGGATTTATAGACCTGTGTATATGTACTTGTATGTATGTATAGGAATATTAATACAGCGCCATCAAGAGCTTCGTAAAGAAGCTGTATAACTAGTTATTCAGGTACACTTTTGGATGCAGAATAACAGATGTGTGTATATATGTATGCATAAGTCTGTATGTGGTATATATGAACGCCATATGCATGTATACATACATACTGTACGTCAACGTCAAAAGCTTTGCACCATTGTTTATGCAAGTGTGTGTGTGTTTGTGTGTCTGTGTTTGTGTCTGTTTGTGTGTCTGTGTTTGTGTGTTTGTGTCTGTGTGTGTGTTTGTGTCTGTCTGTGTGTCTCTGTGTTTGTGTCTGTGTTTGTGTGTATGTGCTTGTGTCTGTTTGTGTGTCTGTGTTTGTGTGTATGTGCTTGTGTCTGTTTGTGTGTCTGTGTTTGTGTGTCTGTGTTTGTGTGTGTGTTTGTGTCTGTCTGTGTTTGTGTGTATGTGCTTGTGTCTGTCTGTGTGTCTGTGTCTGTCTGTTTGTGTCTGTTTTTGTGGTTTTGTGTCTGTTTGTGTGTCTGTTTGTGTGTGTATGTGTTTGTGCGTATGTGTTTGTGTGTGTGTGTGTGTGTGTATGTGTTTGTGTATGTGTGCATATGTAGGGCCTGTTTTCTCAGGAAGCCATTTTTGTGCTTGGCTGTTTACGGCCTGGTTTAGCCAGGTGTTTATTTTATGCTTTTGTTATTATGTAGCGCCTGCAGCTTTATGAGAAACCTTTGAGCAATTTTGCAGAGCGTTCAGTGACTCGGTTGCACTGTGTTCTTGGTGACGATCAGAATTGGGTCGATTGTAATTGTAATTCAACTGTAAAGAATTACAAATTGTTCGTGTAATTGTCATTAAAATTTATTTGTGAATCTTTCAGTTACATGTAATTGTAATTGGAATGGTGTAATTGTAATGTTGTAATTGAATTCCTTAAAATTTATCTTACTTATTTGCTTCCTTAAATCTTATCTTACTATAATTATTAGACTGACTGTCGCTTTAGCTTTGACAAAATAAACATACCAGTACTTGAATGTGAATTTACTGCATAAGTGAAGAGTAATTGTAATTGTAATTGGCACTAATGTAATTGTAATTTATTTGACCAAGACCGAACAAGATGTTATTGTAATTTAATTGATTAAATACAAAATTAATTGTAGTTTGATTGGATTTTTTTGATGTAATTGACTCAGGGCTTGTGACGATGTTGCTGCTTGGTATTAGCAGATTAAGAATTTGTTTTTTTACATGTGTTTGGACTGGACTGTATTTTTTGGATGAGTGGGGTGCCCTGGAATGGGGTGCCCTGGAATGGGGTGCCCTGGAATGGGGTGCCCTGGAATGGGATGCCCTGGAATGGGGTGCCCTGGACTTCGTCCTGTGGCGTCTGTGTGTGTGTGTGTCTGTTGTATGTCTGCCTGTCCTCTTGTTGATTTATTAGGTAGGAAGTGAAGGATATCCTTCTGTTTAGGAACTTTAGGTAGCATTAACTAAATATAATTATTTGAAATTTAGATTTTGGTAGTGTATTTTATTTTTTATTTTATATAAATATGTGTAACAATGATCCCTCAGGAGGAAAAAAATTACATTATGGGGTAAAATTTTATTTCTGGGAAGTCGGATCTCGACCTTAACACCATCTGGGGAAGTACTTCTGAGGACAATGGCATTGTGGTGCTGGACACAGATAACAATAATAATAACTAAATACTAAACTAATAACTAGTTAATAATAATAATACTTTAAACTTCTATGATGCCATAATAATAATACTAATTAATAGTACTACTACTAATAATAATTCAGCGCTTTGAATCGTTTGCTCTCTGGGGCACTTTTGAGGAGCCAGACATTGGCAAAGACTAGCCATCTAAGAATTTAATCCAGAAAATGATGATTGATGATGATGATGATGGATTATCATTATTATTATTATGACGACGATTTATAGAGCGCCGTAGTACAAGCGAGGCCGAAAAAAGGCGCTGTACATGTTCAGTTATTGGCTGACCTTAAAAACAAATCCTTGAGGTAGACCTATTAACTCCAAATTCTTCTCCTTCGGCCTCCATGCGGCCGAAAGTTTCCATACCAATAGCAATAAAAAAATGTGCTGCAGGCAGTCCGGATTATCGGGTTATTGCGAAATGTTTTATTTAATTATAATTGAATTTTACACGTATGCGTATCCGGTGTATAAATATCGTTATGCTATATTTATTTTATTAAAAATTTATGTGTGTATATATGTACAAATCCAGCCTCTATGAGGCAACAAAGCTTCAGCCAATCAGAACGTGCCACAACACCAAACCATCAAAAAGGTCCCACGGACCAAACACGAAAACGGTTCCTATGAACCAAACCGAAAACAGTCCTACCAGACCAGGGACAGCAAGCTCTCACTCTACGCCGCTAGAGGTAGTCTTTTTTCCCGCGTAAAGTGACCACACCTGTCTCATCCTATGATAGAACGACACGTGTAACAGTATGTAAATATTTATATAAGCATATGTGTATGTATGTATATGCATATATGTATGCATACTATATATATATAAGAATATGTGTGTATATGTATGTGTGTTTGGGGATTAGATTGTTGGCCATGGACGATGCGTGGCTTATGTTTGGCTACTGTTTTTACAAGCATGAAATGCAGTATGGTGTGATTTATACTTTTCGGTAGATTTGTTTTCATCCGCCCGGGGTAGGGTGGATGGAGATAACCCGTCTCCCCGCCACAGCCTTTTCGGGCGCGGAAGACAGGCGCGGGCGCACAGTTGCGCTATCTTGGCCTACATAGTTTTTTTGGCCGTGGCTTATAATAATAAGGGCGTGGGCCTGATTTAGGTCGGCACGTGGAGCGGGTGTTGTTTCAGTGCGTTGACCTTTCATCCATGTAGACGGCGGCAGCAACGGCGGAGGGCGTGCTAAGTTACGGCGGCGGAGGGCGTGCTGAGTTACGGCGGCAGAGGGCGTGCTAAGTTACGGCGGCGCCGCCCCTCCGGCGCCGAAGACGGCCGTAGCCTTGGCTATCGTTGCGCGTAAACAGGTTAACGGTCGATGGAGGAGGGCATGGTCTGCGATGACGTCGACGACGACGACGGGGATTATGATGATGACGACAACAGCCATGATGACGACGACGACGGTAATGATGACGACGACGAAGATAAGGATGAGGATAACGGTGATGATGAAGTCGACGATTATGATGACGACGATGATGGTGATCGACGACCACGAGGATGATGATGACGACGTTGATGACGTGATTGATAATGACTATAATGACGATGATGATGACGACGACGATGATGATGACTACAATGATGATGTAACTATTTGCGTTCGCTAATTACTCGGAACTGTCTGTCGATATCACGGAGAATGAAATTCCCAGCGCTATTGAATCATGCACACTGAATCAGCTCTTGGAAGACCTAGCCCTCGGGAGCGTGGTTGACTTACGCGGTGAGGCTCCCTCTGGCTGGGCCCCGAATCAGGCCGAGCGTGTTGATGCGGCGCTAGATGTTTAGACAGTGATGCACTGAATCCGATGGTGAATCATCCGAAGCCGATGTTTGTGCGGCTGGAACGGACTGTACCGACTGACACATCGACCGTCTCTCCCGTACGACCGTGTTATTGTCGCCCTTTGTCGTGTGAACTTTGGCCTCGATTTTGTGAAGTTTGGTCCACATGAGTTTCGTATCTTTCTAGCTTAAAATTTCGTATATTTGACAGTCTTTTTAGGGTCTGTCTGTCTGTTGCTCTGTCTGTCTGTCTGTTGCTCTGTCTGTCTGTCTCTTGCTCTGTCTGTCTGTCTCTTGCTCTGTTGTGCCTCTCTGTCTTGGAATCTTTCTATATGTCTTTCTGCGTCCGTGCCTGTGGCTTTGTCTGTCTGTCTGTCTATCTCTCTGTGTCTCTGTCTCTTTCTGTCTTTCTGCGTATCTGGTTCTGTGTCAACTCGCGTTGTTCCCCTCAGTCTGTCTGTCGGCTGTAAATATGAAAATGCTGCCGTGAGTCAGTTGTTTGATTATCGTTCTGTATGGCTTCGCAAAATTACGAAATGCTATCACCCACAGCTGTGCTTCTGACCGACAATGGTCACGTGCTACACAGTGGTCACGTGTTACTAGACGACGCCTGCATGCAGCTACCTATCAGCCTATGGTGTGGGCGTTGGTGTGTGTGTGTGTTTGTGCGTGTGTCATATGCATCTAGGTCCAATTATATGTATTGAAGTTGTATATACATACATATTCATTCATTCATTCATTCATTCATTCAGAGAATTTATGTAGCGCCCCAACTAGATGACTATGTACCCCGAGGCGCTCCCAGCCCAGCTCCTGCAAAAGAACACGTTTTTCAAGTGTTGGTCAATGGCGTATGTAGCGTCCCTAGCCAGAAGAACACCGAGGTTGGGAGGAGGACCTTCCGGGTAGACGAATCAACCACTAAAAAACACGAGGAGGCATTGTTGAAGTTGAGGGCAATGATATATATATATGAATGTATATATATATATAATGCATATGTATATATATACCGAGACATGCGATATCGATTGTGCTTCCTGCTTCCTTTAATTAATTTGCTATATATATATATATATATATGTATATATATGCACTTATATATAGCCCTGCTAATACTTACACTTTATTACTATAAAAGTGTGGTATATACTGTAACAGCACAATAGCTGTTAATAAACGATATGTATGAGACGAGTGAGCGAGAAAAAGCGGGGTTCCGAGAAATCTCGGGAGACGGATCGAGCACACAGGTCTTGTCTTATCAGAGGGTTGCATCGTGTGGTAATAGGGGCATCGTCATTCAGTCTGGCAGTCCCGGGCTGTGCTGTGCCGAAGCAATTATTCTTTCGTTGCTGGCCGCGTGCAGGGCCCTTGCGTACGTGTGTATGTACGCGCGCGGGCCGGCGGGCCTGCGGGCCGGGCTATTTAACCGCTAGTGGTCTTTGACGCCCTTTCCCGTGCTTCTGAACGCGGCCAACCGTCGACCGTTCGTAGCTATAGCTTTCGTGGCCGTCGAGAGCCCTGCAGGCAGGCCTTTGTAAACAAATTTCCGCTCGGCCCGCCTCTTGTAAACGCGACGAAATCAAAAACACGTCAGATTGTCTCCGCCTGTAGAGGAGGCTGCGCGCTTGGAACAGTCTTCAGTGGATTAAGACTTTGGAGCTGAGCCGCCGAAAAATAAGCGATAAACTGTACTCGAATCTTCTGGATGTAGTCGCGAAGTTAGGTCGGATTACGAAATAAGTTTTTGGTCGACAACCGTTTAGGTTTCTATCGCGAGAAAGGCAAGTATTCATTTGGTCCAGTTTTTCATTTCTTAGATACGGTCGATCGTTTCTTCGTAGCGATGGTGTTGAGCAAGTTAAGTATACGGAGCTGTGCGAGAGATTTCTACTCACGACCAGCTGTTGTGAGACTTGAGAGTAGAGAGGCCGAAGCTTTGCCGGGTGATAACGCTATTACTTTTTCGACAGCGTTGTAGGCTTCTATCTCGAGAAGTGTAATTTAGCAATTCTGTTTCGTTAAGTTTGAACTCCCCTTCATAGTGGTGCATGCATATGGTTTTTGGGTAGTATTATGTAATGATTTGTATAGCGCCGTTGTAAGAATGATAAAGACATCAACCGATGGTAGCTGCAAGTGAAATCGTAATCAAAATCTATGACATTTTATATTATAATTGAATTTTATGTTGTACTAGAATTATAATTGCGTGCGTGATGATGATGATGATGATGATGATGATGATGAGTTCTCTGCCTGTAGGCAGGTCCAGTTGGCTTTATGCCACACGGGGATGAGATGAGTGAGGTGGTTTCCCGTTGCCTTCCTCACAGACAATTGTGGGTGAGCAACTTGTCCAAGGTCGCTACGCAGTAGCTTGAGGCAGATTCTAAACCGCGACCCTCCGGTTACGAGGCACCGACCATACCACTACACCACCGCGTTATATGTACTTTAACAAATAAATAAAATAAATTCATTGAAGAAGCCAGGTCGAATTGCGATAGTGGTGGGTTATCAGGATCAAAGATGCGAGTCGTATTTTAGACTGAATAACATCAAAGAATTTTTTCAGTGGTTTCTCTGCCCTGCACAAGTAGTTAGTTGTTGACTGCAGCCGCAGGAGCCTCGGCTTACTAGGCGCTATATAAATCGTCATATCATCGTCGTCGTCATCAGTGTGCACGTGTTGTTTATAGTTGCCTAAAACTGGAAGACATGGAACACGTGCTACTTGACTTCCCCGCCTGCGGTACTTCAGTGAGGTTTTGGCGACGTGATTGGAGTCATAGGTATGAAGTATTAGCGACTTCATTTTCTCGGCCTCGGTATATGAATACCCCGACCCACCGGTTCGATCTTCTAACGCGACAACCACTAGAGTATTACGCA
The DNA here is from genome assembly GCA_964023275.1 of Norana najaformis. NCBI lineage: Eukaryota > Metazoa > Annelida > Clitellata > Crassiclitellata > Hormogastridae > Norana > Norana najaformis. The sequence continues at coordinate 3,965,514 of OZ029921.1, forward strand.
CAAGAAACCTTTGAGCAAAATGTCGTGCCTGCTCTGCCTCGGAATAGTAAATCCGAGCTTTGCCGGCGGGGAACACCCACGAGATGCATACAGGGAACTAACTAGGCCGTCTCGTCCACGCTGCTTTCTCGGTTAAATTGTAAACGATATCAGATTGCCTCAAAATGTATGCATGACGTCATTCGACTGCGCTTGGGCGCTGCTGACGTAAGCCGGGTAAGGAGATGATCGCATCGAGTGCGCTGCGATTTGGAGTCGACGGGGCTGATTTTTCCGTTAACGTGCTAGCTGGAATGGCACGAGTACGCATGCGGTGGCAGGGCGCATCCGGTCAGCGGTGACGCGCCAAATGCGTCATGGTTGTCCGGGTAACTGCCCCAGAGTTCGGTGTCGTCTGCGATTGACGGAGACGGAAAGACAGAAGGACAGACAGAAAGGCAGGTAGAGACAGACATCGGAGAGCCTAGCAAGAGGCGCTGTGTATAATTCATTTTTACAAGCGTAGAGAGACCGACTGAATAAGATGCACGGAAAGAAGGAAGTAGAGGGTTTTTTGACAGGCAGCTGATGCTTTTTGCCCAGCTTATCAACGTGTGTACAAGTTCTTAGAAATTATCTGCAATCAGGAACGACGCGGCAGGTGTTACTCTTCTGAGTTTTAATGAATTCTGCCGCCGGTTAAAAAGCTCCACATCGCTGGTAGTTCGGCTGGGCGCCACGCCGTTCTAGGTCCACTTTACACTCTGAAAACCTTGGGTACGTATCTCTTAAAAAATTACTGACAAAATGAGGTCTTGTCCTCCATCGTATTGCAGAGCTATGACTCGTTACCGAAGTAATTCTCCAGAAGTTCCTGGGTTAAGATTTTTTGCAAATTACGGCTGTGTCTCAACAAATGGAGTGTGATTCGGTGTTGTGTATTACTGACCTTCAAGTATTGTGATCGCGATTGGTAGTGGTATATGGGTTCAGCACCCGCTGGAAACTTCTGATTACACTTTAATAGAGTAATAAAATAAAAGAAAGGCGATAAGAAACCGTTGAAGTTGAAAAAGTCAAAGAAACCGGGAAATACAACATTCAGAAACTATTCTAAACAGTTTAGATTTAACAGTAGGTAAGAGGGAAGGGGATCCTAGTACTTGTCTTCACGAAGGGGTGGCAAGAACCGAGGAACACGCTGAAAACGCTTCCATTCCGCTCGAGCAACTGGCTCTTCTGCAGTACGGTTTTTCCAACATGTTTGCCATATGCGAGCCTTTTTACTAGTCATAATTTTTATAAAACGTGCATGAAGTTATAATGAAACTTACAAATAATCGCGAATTTTGTTTGTACACGGCCCAGGATTAAGGTGAGATAACGTCGACGTTAAACCAGCCCACGGAACCAGTATGTGTTGTTGAACACGGGATGCTACGACTAATAAATTATTGCCTCGATCTTACGAGACTCGATGCGCATTTCCTGTTTCGCGGTCCGTCCGTCCGTCGGAGCGTCGGCTGAGCGGTTATTGGACCAACGTCCGGTCGTTGCTCCGGACGAATTATCGAACAAGCGCGTCGCGGTTCGGAATAGCAGCGCTCGGTACAGAGGCGCCCTCTAACGCCTGTGGTTGTTTACAAGCCGGGCTGGTCGGTTTTCTGGGGGGTGTGCAGAATAGCCAGCCGTAGAGGCGGATGTAGTCGGGGCCCTGGTCGAAGCGAAGGCGCAGTGGACTTTTTCGAGCGTTTTCTTTGTAAGAACGAAGTCCGTGGCTGTAATTTTTGCTTGTTTTTACTGCCAACATCAGGAGATCTGCGTAGATGCATGCTAAACGTATTTCGATACATATGCGCAGATTTCGAGGATATATATGCTTAACAAGTGAATGTTTTATTGGGTATGTACGCACAAAGTATGGTGCAGTGTATGTGTGTACTGTTTATTTGGGTACAGCTTATGTACGTACCGTGTATGTGGGTATGGTGTATGTATGTGCGTCATGTGTGTACAGTGTTTGTGTACAGTATGTATGTGGGTATAGTGTATGTATGTGCATCATGCATGTGCAGTGTATGTGTGTACAGCTTAAGTATGCACAGTGTATGTGTGTACAGCATATGTATGTACTGTGTATGTGTGTACAGCTTAAGTATGCACAGTGTATGTGTGTACAGCATATGTATGTACTGTGTATGTGTGTACAGCTTAAGTATGCACAGTGTATGTGTGTACAGCATATGTATGTACTGTGTATGTGTGTACAGCTTAAGTATGCACAGTGTATGTGTGTACAGCATATGTATGTACTGTGTGTGTGTACAGCTTAAGTATGTACAGTGTATGTGTGTACAGCATATGTATGTACTGTGTATGTGTGTACAGCTTAAGTATGTACAGTGTGTGTGTACAGCATATGTATGTACTGTGTATGTGTGTACAGCTTAAGTATGCAGTGTATGTGTGTACAGCATATGTATGTACAGTGTGTGTTTGTGCAGCATATGTATGTACAGTGTATGTGTGTACAGCATATGTATGTACAGTGTATGTGTGTACAGCATATGTATGTACAGTGCTGTATGTGGTGCAGTGACTGCATGTATGTGTGTGTCTGGTGCCATGTGGTGTTGAAGACAGTTGAAGACAGGAGGTAGGTCTGTGGCCAGGAGCAAATGTTTGACGGATTGCACTTTGCTTTTGTCCAAACCAAGGAACACTGTAAGTGCATTGCGCTTTGCTACACGTAGTTACAGTGCTCTCCAAAACTGTACAAATTACACTACGTTCGCTGCCTCCCTACAGATGGCTTGCTATGCTTGTGTGTGTAAGCGTGTTTTTGTATTATTGATAATAATAACTGTAATCGTAATTAGTAACTTCTGTTGCGTCAGGGTCTAATGCACAAGCATCAGCCGATGGTGCATCAAAGCCCAGGTCAATATCCAGAAGGTCAGTCCAACGAGGCTATAATTATAACAATTTATGTAGTGTCACAGCAGAAAAAGGGCATTGTACATAAACACTTCAGGGTTCTGCCCTTTGAGAAGTTCACCATAAGTTGCAAGTTATGCACATAAGCCTAAGATCTGCGTGCATACAAAAATGCTTAGATTTACGCGCAAGGACGGAACTAGAGGGCCAGTGCGGCCGTGGCCCCGTTTGATTTAAGGGCCACGCGGCTGAGTTGGGCTGAGTAACGGCTGACTCATTGTTCAACTGAATGAAGGGTTAATGACCAAAAGGCATTTTTATTGTCCGTGCATTATGTAGGCCAGATGCATGCTGGACCGTGAGGAGGCCATTGACAAGCAGGCATTTATGTTTTAGTTAGGAATACTTACACTGCCCAGGTTTATGATGGGGGCTACACCAGTGAAGAGTCTTGATTTTGTGGACCACCTACTTTTATGTGGACTAAGTGAGGGACACAGTTAAAAGTGATGTGCTTATGACTAGACACTAGAGTGGCTGGAGCGATTGCCGGCATAAACTCTCTGGCCACAGTGATCGTGCCTCGCTATTAGACAGCTGATGTTGACGAATATTCTGGCCACATTATTCGCTTGCGGATGAACTTGTCATTCTTGCCGAACTCTGACGTCATTTAGACGAGTGAGAGGTGTCTAGAATGCGCTATGAAATTGGTCAGTTAACTAAATGACTAACTAGCATTAGTGTCTGCCGTGTCCAGACATTACTGTACAAATGTGAGTTACTTAGAGTGCTTTATCGAATGTATTGATTTATGCATGCATGCGTAAACCCCGGTTTGTCTTGTCTTGTCCATAGGTGATTGCCTGTAAAATTGCCGTAGCTTGTCTTATCTTGCCTAGGTTATTGCCTGTGCTCTTACACTGTCTTACGTTTTATCAAATGCATTATTTACTTACCTGCCTACTTGCTTACATATATACTTACATGCTTACTACTTACTTATCTGTCTACCTACCTACTTACTGACCTGCCTATCTACTTATTTACTTCCCTACCTACTGACTGACTGTCTGTCTGTCTGTCTGTCTGTCTCTGTCTGACTGACTGACTTGCCAGTTTGCCTAACTACCTACTTACCTATTTTCTTACTTACCTATCTGCTTTCTTACTTATTTACATACCTACCTATCTTACTTGCTTACTCACTCATTCACTCCCCAAATTGGATGTACATGTAATACACGTTGTGTCAGAGAGGTAGCAACGAATATAATCGGAAAGGGGCCATAATATTGTAAGTGGATGTTCTCAGGACCAGACCGCGTGACCCTCGACACGCTTCAGTGATCTGATGTTGATTCTTGGAGGTCATAGACTTCACGGTTCCTTGGTGCTGAACTAGCAGGTAGCTAGCCGCGTGCAAACACTTTTGCCGCGGCCTTTCAACACAACTGCATTGCTAAAGCACATTTTTGCCCTTAACAAAAATGGATTGAAAAAGTTGTATGTTTACGTATATGCATGCACATACATACATCATGCATATGTCTGATGTGTGTTTGAAACACCTTCATCATCACTTCATCTGTTGCATTCTCCTCTTTGTGGAGCATTGACGTTTCCATAACGTGCAGCCAGCCGTCTCTATTCTGTGCTCGTCTCCAGGCCGTCTGTAGCCCGAAGTTCAGTGGACGCAGGTCAGCTTCCACTGTTCTTGTCCATGTATGGCTAGGGCGTCCGACGGGTCTTTTCTGGCCTCTCGGAGGGTCGGAAATCATTGCTCGCTTCTTGCGTTTGTACATACATAGGTTCGTTAGATGCCACTTTTTATTTGCATGTGTTTTGTGCGTGTTTTGAAAATTGCTTTGTGGATTTATAGATTTTTCTTAACCTGATGTGTGAGATGGGAAATAGAAATTGAATTTAACTGTGTACCAGATGTTTATGTGTTGACCTATTCGCAATAGCGCTGGGGTTATTTCAATGCAATATACATGCTGTTGCAGTTGGATAGGATGGCTGTATGCCAAAGGGTATAAAGACTTAGAAGAGGGAGAATGTAACTGACTGGATAAGGTAATGTAACGTAATAGGCCTTTTTTATATGTCTCTGTCATCATTAGTCTTCAGAGGTGTCTCACTTAAGGGTTACGTGATTGGATTTGAACCTGGATGCTGAAAGGTGTTCTGCCACTGTGCCAGTTTTTTAATGTCTGGTGGGAGCAGGCATTTATTTGGCCAGAATGCTCTGATGTGCTCAGATGTGGCTGAAATGTCTAGTTACCATGAAACATCACTTGGAATGATGGGCTGGTGCAATGCAAAGAATTACTACTAGACAGTATATGTTACTGGGTTTGGAAGGTGATGCGACATTTACTCATACGGTCTTATCTTGTTGCATGCATTTTAGTATCTGTGCGTCTGCTTCTGTTTGATTATGCATCTGTGTGTGTGTGTCTCCTCACGTGTGTATGCATGTGTGTACATGTGTGTTTTTGTCTACTTGTGGATGTGTTGTGTGTGTGCGTGTGTCACATATGTGTATGCATTGTCTGTGTGTGTCTCCTTACATGTGTGTATGTATGTGTGCACATGTGTGTTTTTGTCTACTTGCTATGTCTTTGTGTGTGTGCGTGTGTGTGCTTGTGTCGCATATGTGTATTCATTGTCTGTGTGACTCCTTGCATATGTGTGGGTATATGTGTATATGTGTTTTTCTGTACTGGTTATGTCTACATAGAGTTCTGTATGTGTATATGTGTCACATTGTGTGCTTAGTTGTCGATCAGCGGTCTTGTTTATACGCGGACGAGGCATTTTCCTCGGGCTTGAAACTTTTTGTCCGAAAAGCTTTCGACATCTCCATGGCGGTGTGCAAACAAGCATTCACTTTGCTTCGATCATCAGATGCAACGTCATTTCAATATGCCGCCTACGACGCGGTTGACTTCAGGTTCACACTGAGCTTTTGTGGCAAACGGTGAGAAACATACATGCCAGTATACACACAGACTTATGCACACGTGTACACACAGATGTAAACATATGTGGGCATATACGCACATATGCACGCACAGAAGCAAACATATGTAGACATACAGTATATGTGTGCAGACAGACAGAGTTAAACACACACGCACAGACACACACATGCACACACCCACACACGCTTAGATGCAAACACGGATACATATACAGGCACAAACAGAAGCGGACATATACACATACATGGACAAACATAGACACATAGACATATGGAGGCACATAGACACAAATATATGTACACACGTGCGTAGATATACATTTATACAGAAAGGTAGATTTATATACACGCATGCATGTAAAAAACACACGTGGGTTAGTAGGTCAGCCGTTGACTGAAAGGTTGGCAGTTGAAATCAGTGCTTATACAGATAATAAAGTAATGTCTGGCAAAAGCAGTTACTAGTGCGGCCAAAATGTGACACCTTAGCCAAATGCTTTTTGCTGCTTTAGTTGGACTCTACGTGTGTGCGGGAGCCCGCCGGTAGTGACTTTTCCAGTTATCTGAGCATTATTTGCTTGCAGGTGACCTTGTTCTTAATGAACTTTTAACCCCCCCCCCACTTAGACTAGTAAGCGCTGCATTCTTGAGAGGTACTCAAAGGATGCTGCATTAAGTGGCTATACGTACATGCATGAATACAAATCATACATACATAATACATTCATGCATATATACAGAGTTACATAAACACTTGCATACATACAGACATACATAATATAATAATACATAATAATGGATACATATATACATACATTCATTTATACATACATACATGTATGTACATACATATATAAATACATTCTTGCATACACACAGATACATAAATACATGCATACATACATCATACATAAATGTATATACATACATTCATTTAGACATACATGCATACATATACATACATACGTACATGCATGAATACATTCATTCACACAGACACAGTTACATAAACACATGCATTCATACTTACATGTACATACATACAGTACATACATAAGTACATACATACGTACGTACATACATACGTGCGTACATACATGAATGATGCCATATGCGGTTATGATCCTGTCGTGAGATGATTACTGTGTGGGCGCCTTGGTCCAATTGTTATCCGATGACTGCTTAGCGTCGTAGGTTGCCTTTGAATACATGAATAGGTGAAGAGCTTCACTATCACTGAAAGCTGACCTTTCTGTACCTGTTTGCCTGTTGGATTGCAATCAGTGGGCCAGTCCCGAAAACCACTGACCTTTGCCCCGTGAGAAGGCATGGTTAGATGACGTATGAATACGTCACTCGTCATTTTATACGTCATCATGGATGACATGTGAAGCAAATGTGCAGATATTATGACTGGGTTTGAATTTTTCATCTCCCTACATGACTGGCTGTGTCTTTGATAGCCCCACCAGAATAGAAAGATACCCCAAAAGTTCTGTTCTGCTGGAGGACCTCAGCAAACTAAAAAACAAGGTGGCGAGAGAGAGGATTGATCACTCACCCTTATATGCCGAGGCTAAGAAAAAGAAGTCGCTAACAACCCTTCATGCCCATGCTTCTTCTCAGGTTAGCTTAAGGGCCAGTTCTTTTTTCTTGGAATTACGCAGGATCTCCATTTCCGTTTCGTTTGAGGCATGTAGCCGAGAAAAGATTGACCTCCTGGTCATGAACCTTGTTGCACTGGTTTCCATGGCACTGCAAGGCATTGGGAAGAGGATGAGGAAGCACCTAGCGAGATGCTGATCAAGGTGAACCCGGAGAACTGTACTTAAACTATCGGCGAGCGCGGTAGTACCTGTCTGAACGTCACATCGAAGAGTATTGATGGACTGTCGCAGCCAGCATGGGGTCGGCGCTGGTCCAAGCGTCCGCGGGAGAGCGACCGAGAAGGCGTGGGTGAACGTGGGGATAAGACCGACGCCGCGAAACTGTCGACAAGGTGTTGTCCGCAGTTTTGCGGTACGTTGAGTAGTCGCAACGAATTTAGGTCGCGTTGGATTGTGTGGTTCACCCACGACTGTTTTTCGATCGGTTCACAGGGGACTAAACTGACCGTGTTTTCTCCCGGGGATCTTTGTGTCGTGTCATTGATAAACGCTGCACGTGACTGTTACGTGAACTGACGGTGGTTTACCTGAATTGATTGGGCACTGCGTGTGACACGTGTTATTTCGTTAAGAAATGGACTAGGCGCTGAGTTGCGTCGATGGTGTATGTTGCGCTGCGGTTGTGATGTCGGTGTGTAACACGTGCCGTCAGTGTCGTCACTGTTGCTGAGACAGAATTATGAAGTGTGAAGAACAGACCACGTAGGACAGTCTTGAGAAACTAGTAAGTGGACTGGTAAATGGTGTGTATTTAAAAAAAAAATTAAATGTGGCAGTAACTATCGTTCTGGAGAAGAGGGAAAGGATCGGTAAGTCGGGGCATTTATTTTCTGCTGTAAGGATATGTATGTGAGTACTAGTAGCTCCATTGTGTAACGACATCTTATGGCATCAAAGGCTGTTGACATCGCCCTCCTCCTTTAACCTGGCTTGGGACTGGCACTACCCCACTAATGGCAGTGGCGGAGTTAGTATGTCTGTGAGCTTTTGTATAGTTCTTTTTAAAGACATCTCAGAAGCTTTGTATTTGCCTTTTTTCTCTTGTTAAGCATTTTTGAGACATCAGCCGCTTATGTAGCTAGACTGTTCATCAACGTTAATTGTCTTGTGATAAAACAGCGACTGTGGCCTATAGGCGGACATTACTGACCGTTTGAAGACACTGATTGTGCCTTTGACACCAGGTATTTATGTCTGTGAGTGTGCTAGCCACAATGATTGCCTGCTGTTATGATGCAGTAGAGTTGAAATTTTCAGTGGAAGATCGTTCCACAGTGAACGTGCCTCGACACCAGACAATTTTTGTCTGCAAGCGTTCTATATCCACACTAATGTCCGGTTGGTACTTTAAGGCTTCTACTCGTGAACACTACTCATAACACTTCCCTACAGTTTTCAGCTCTGCATTGCAGAGCAGTAAACATAAGCCCGGTGCTAGATATTTTCAGCTCGCTCGCTGGCACATTTTCCATTCTCTCCGACGGCTGTGAACATACCGCTTATGAGAGGCCGTTAAAAGGCGCTATTATACGTCCGGTTGTGTTTGCATTTTTAAGCCACAGCATGGCAGTACATCGTCAGACAGTTGAAGCCATTGAAAGAACATCCATCACGAGTTGGTACTTGAACAATTCGGTGTCGGTTGGAGCCCAGGGCAGGCAGTTACAGACTGCTAATGGATGCTGCATTCAGATGTTCTTTATAATGTAATGTAATGTAAAGAAGGAGGTTTATGTATAATATACTTAACACGGTAGCATACTGGAGAGAGCTCTAGGCTTGTAACGAATTCGACCTCGCTTCCCCAATGGGTTGTGATTTTGACTTGGGCATTATGATAACGGTGCTGTAGAAGTCATTAAATTAGATTTTCATCTGTGATCTTGACCTACTGAACTAGCTTTGGCGTTGTGCTCTGAATTGCTGCTGCGGCTTTGACTTGGTGGCCTTGACCTTGTGTCGCTGGATTTGAACCCGCGGATCGTGACACAGGCCCAGCAGAGGACAAAAACCTAAGTCCCAACTTCATCATTGTCCTCAGTCGAAAGTTGTAACACAGCCCCAGCAGAGGACATAAACCCAAGTCCCAACTTCATCATTGTCCTCAGTCGAAAGTTGTAACACAGGCCCAGCAGAGGACATAAGCCTAAGTTCCAACTTCATCATTGTCCTCAGTCGAAAGTTGTAACACAGGCCCAGCAGAGGACATAAGCCTAAGTTCCAACTTCATCATTGTCCTCAGTCGAGCGGCCTTGAACTTCGGGCTTTGCTGTGGTGGCCGAGTGGAAGCACCACTTGGAAATGGTAAATACTTCATAGTGCGGACATCTTCGTTCGGTTTATCTAACTCTTGCCGGGAGAAGCCATTCCGTTGATGCGCTTGACAGTTGAAGAGGACCTTTGAAGCACCATTTTTCATTTTCATTCTCTAACCTCTTATAAGAAGTTTGGCTTGAGCACACAGACACACAGTGTCTGGTAAAATTGATGTCTTGCTACTGCAGACACTAATGTGGCTACAAGATTCGTTGTGTGGCAGCTGCAGACACCAGTGTGTCTAGAACATGCATTGTCTGGTTAAATTAACGTCTGGCAACTGCAGACACTAATGTGGACAAAACGTATACAGTGGAACCTCCTTCTAACATGGTGTGGCCTTTTGTAGAATTTAGAAAAAATTATCTTGTGCTAGACATCACTGAATGTGTGCATGTGAGTGCTCTAACTACATTAGTGACTGCAGGTAGTGGTCATAACTTTTACGAGTATAGGCCACACTGAATTAAACACCTCAAGATAAGTATGGTATTACCCATGTAGAAAAGCTTGCATGTCCAACATAGGGCTAAACTAATTTTTTAAGGCGCTACATGTATGTCCAGAACATACCTACTCACCAGTGTGTGCTGTTAGACACTGGAGAGGCCTAAACATTCAAATTTGTGCCTGGCTACTAGAGCTCTAGGCCACACTGTTTGCGGATAACCGTGGAGCGAGGGCATACCTGTTAGCCATCTGGATAGGGGCTTTGAAGCCAGTGCCAGTGACTGGCTTCGGCCAATTTTCGTGGGCGTTGGCTGTTTGTATTCTTTGCCTGAAGTGTTAGCGGCGGTTTGCCGGAAAACTTTGACCGCATTCTCACTTTTTTCCGACGGGAGTTCGTCTGTTTGTGAGTAGTTGACGGGTCTGTCTGGCCACTGGCAGACCGCTGCCACGTCTCAGTTACGTCGGAGCATTCTTCCTCTTCGAGGGCGTTGTTCCTCCGATAAGAAAGATGCGGGTCCTTTTATCACAAATGCTTTCGTCAACACTTGTGGGCTTTAAGAGACCGGTGGCTGAAGATCTTTTGGCTTGTACCCACAGTGATGACAGCAGTCGGGTAATCGACAACGCGCCCTTATTGGTAGCATGGCTTGATGTATGTATGCATGTGTGTACGTATGTATGTATGTATTATTAATTAGAAACTTCTGGAGTGCCGGTGTCTTATGCACAAGGCACTGATGGAACTCCGTCACTTCCTTTAGCCGGGTAGTGCCAGTCCCAAGTCTGGATAAAGGAGGAGGGCGACGTCAGTGGCCTTTGATGCCATAAGATGTTGTTACACTGAGGAACTACTACAAATGCCAGTGTCTTATGCACAAGGCATCAACTGATGGTGGCCTCTCAAATTTAGTTATGCCGCATTCAAGTCAGTATCCAGAAGACAACCCACTAAGACAGGGAGACAGGCAGCCTAAGGCAACTGAAAAAAGTAAGTCTGAAGTTGAAGAACAAAATGACACATGTATGTATGTATGTATGTAAGTAAGTATTCATGTATGTATGTATTTATTTATTATGTATGTATTCATGTATGTATGTACGTATGTAATGTAATGTAATCAAAAATTTATACAGCGCCACTTCGAGGTAAACTCCTCAGAGGCGCTTCCGTCCCTACAACCCAGAAGAACTGGGGAATAAGAAGGTCTTCAAGCGCTTGCGGAAAAGAGGGGGAGGTAGACTAAGAAGTTCCATTCCAAAAGCGGGACCAACCACAGCAAAACATGTATGTATGTGGGTGGGTGGGTGGGTAGGTAGGTATCAAGACACGTAATATAGTAGCTTTAAGTAGCATACATAGCGCTGCACACAACTCTCTGGACACAAGATAGGTACAGTGGGCGTGAACATGCAAACTGGCGCCACCTGTAGTGCATTGTTGGTGGATGAGGTGGAAGGAAGCAGTGTGGAAGAAGAGTAAGAAGTGCAGTACGTGCCCTTGGATAACCCCGAGGGCAAGCCAGGGGTATGAAGCGTCAGTGGCTTCTTTTTTGGTAGCTTCAAAGTATAAGGATAGGTGGCCATTCCTTGTCCTTGCACCTGGCCCTTCTATCGGCATCTCACAGTCACAGTCCTCCTCTGATACTTGACTTCGCTAGGGCACGAAAGATGTTAATGTCCTGGTAAGGATTTGAACCTCCAACTCTTTGGCTAACAGTTCAGCATGCTAACCACTTGACTATCATTTGCAAGTGATGTTGTTTGTGAGTCGCTTAATAGGTATTTGAACTTAGTAATAAATCAAGTAAGGTACAATAAGCAGCTCGCTTTTAAAATAGGCCATTGTTCTTCTTGATCATAATCATGAAATTTATAAAGGGCCACTTCAAGATAGACTCATCAGAGGTGCTCCGGTCCGTCCGACAGTCCAGAGCCACTGCGGAACAAAATGGTCTTCAAGTGCTTGCAAAAGTGAAGATGGACACATGGCGTGCTAACAAGTTACTTACTTACTTACTTACTTACTTACTTACTTACTTACTTACTTACTTACTTACTTACTTACTTACTTACTTACTTACTTACTTACTTACTAAGGGGAGGAAGGCAGAGAAGGTCATGTCACAGGTTGTTGAGGTGTTGCAGTTTTATTTTCGCTTCAGTTGAAAGACCCCAGAACTACATTTCTGCGATGTTTCTGTGGAGGTGTGCAACCGAGTACATACCTTTAGCTTTTGCCTTTATCATTTGTGGAATGGCTTTGGTGCGGCATCGGTTGATGCCTTGTGCATCAGACACAGTTGTTTTAGAAGTTACTGATTGCAGCTACAATTATTCATTATCAAAGTGATAAACGTTTACCTACGGTAATGTTTCATTGTGTCCCTTTTAAAAACCTAGGCATATAGTGTTCGTGCATTGGTTAGTTTTTTACTGATATTTCATATCCATTCAAAATATCTCAATTTCTTTATTTTCAGAAGACTGGATCAATCGTAAACTGACTTCTGCTACTGAAATGCTGAGTCTCGAATATCAGACTAACTGTGAATCCGTTGCGTGACTTACGTCTGACGATCCTGCAATATTTGTTCCTTCGCTAAACTAACGTCCCAGAAATGTTGAGTTTTCAGTTCCGAGCTGACTCCAGACTCCGCATATAACTCGCATATAACTCGCGTTCGATTGGAGTAACATCCTTGGCTTGTCATCAATCAGGGTTTTCTGATCTCTCGCCACAAAGACATATTTTGAAGTCATCTCTGCACGAAATTCGTCTTCGGAATCTTCTCTTGCCTCGTCTCTCGGCGTGTGAGATGCTCAGGTGACTTTCTAAACTGATTGTGATAATTGAATGTGATCATCGAACTGCTGTAATCCGCTCGGCAGAAATATGTGGAACCCCTACACGAATTGTCCCGTGGTAGAGCCGGGCCACCACGAGGCGACCTGCATCGACATGCAGGGTGACGGGTCGCTGTCGAAATCGTCTTCGGATTACTACCCGGACGGCGGGGCGAACAAGACGCCGACGTCGAGCTCGGTTTCGATCGGGATGAAGCCCGGGGAGGACCTGTGCACGATCTGTGGAGACCGCGCGTCTGGCTACCACTACAATGCCCTCAGCTGCGAGGGCTGCAAAGGTTAGACACCCCTTGATTTGGAAGGCCCTACAGGGATGTAATGTAATGTGATGTAATAAGTAAGTAAGTAGCTTTTATAAGCGTCTGACCATTGATTTGAAAGGCACTACAGGGATGTAATGTAATGTGATGTAATAAATAAGTAAGTAGCTTTTATTAGCGTCTGACCTTAGATTTGAAAGGCACTCCAGGGATGTAATGTAATGTGATGTAATAATTAACCAGGTAGCTTTTATTAGCACCTGACCTTTGACTTGAAATCACTATAGGGATGTAATGTAATGTGATGTAATAAGTAAGCAGGTAGCTTTTATTAGCACCTGACCTTTGACTTGAAATCACTATAGGGATGTAATGTAATGTGATGTAATAAGTAAGTAAGTGAGTAGCTGAGATCTGACAAGTGCACATGCATTGCATTGTATAGGTCAGTTGTATACGTATTTAAACTAGATTATAATACGGGCAAATATAAAAGACAGACATGCACGATTAAATATGACTAAAGATAAATCGATTCACAGAACTACTTTTACGCGGTTTAGATTTGACAAAAGTTGACACGAGAGGATGTACTCTTTAGGAAGCGAGTACTCGTCCTGACAAAGAAGAGGCATTGCTTTGAGCCTGATGATCAGTATAGCCTTTAAAAGTAATTGAGGTAGCCTTTATTTGCAGCTGATATGGTGTCTGCCAGTAGAAATCTAAATTCAAGAGCATGTGCCCGATTATCAGCATAATTCAAGTCGCCCTCTGGCCTACATGTTGGGTGTTAAGTAAAAGTTCAAGGCAAGTCTGACTGGCTTCCGTGCCTATGTCGTTGAACTGTCGTAGTGTTTTCGATCATTTGGCACTGGCCTTGGAATCTGAAGGCTGCAGTGGGTTAGATAAAGGTTCAAGGCTGATGTATAGAGGCTTTCGAGCCAGTGCCGGAGTAACTGCTCTCAGAATCGTGTGATTCGTCTCTCCCGTCAAGGCAATGAATTTATTGGGTCATTTACCATTGCTGACTGTTTGAATGGGCGCCACGGCATTTAAATTCTCTGTCTGCAGGCTGTGCTAGCCCGGAATTCAAATCTCTGAAACGAGCCACAATTGGTATGCGAAACGGCGTCCTCACACCCAGAGGCGCTGTGACGTAGGCTTTAACCAATGTAGCTAACTAGGCCAGCAGTTTTAAGCTTTCCGACTCACTTTTTTGGGGCAGATTCTTTTGTTTGGGGTTTTCTTGCCTCTGGTGCTGCAGAACCCTTTAAATAACTTGATGGATTTGGGTGAAGGATTTACTTTCATAACTGGCACTGTGTAGTGAAAGGTTTAAAATCTTTGGCTTACCTTGGTGTGAGTGGTATGTAGGCATATTTCTAGATGCAGTACAGCTCCTTTTGAGTGCCTTACAGAAGTGCTACCCTCGCTAGACTAGGTGATGTTAAGGTTCCTTACAAAGTGCTACACTTGCTGGACTAGGTGATGTTAAGGTTATGTTTGGATAACTAGAAAAGTCGCCACTGGCAGGACCCCACATACATGTAGAGCCGAACCAATGAAATCCCATCCAGAGTTCAGCATTATGACTTTCAACTTTTGATGAAAGAGAAGCAAAGAAAGTCTAGAAGCTCACATCACGGAATTCTTAGCGGAATGTTCCAGAATGGAAGACTGACCATTGCAAAGCTAATGTGTTGCAACAAGGAAGCATAGGGACTTTGAAGAATAGTTTGTTTCGTGTTCAAAACAGTTTTGCTGATTTTGGAAGCACGTTTATGCCTGTTATGAACGGCCATTGTTTATGCCTGTTGTTCGTTTGGATAAATTGGTTTATCGTTATGTTCGTTGATTGTTGCTTACTCTTTGTCATGATTTTGTGATTCTTGTAGGATTTTTCCGGCGGAGTATCATGCGGAACGCGTTCTACGAGTGCAAGTTTGGTGGAAACTGCAAGATGGACATGTGGATGAGGCGGAAGTGTCAGGCGTGTCGGCTCAGGCAATGTCGGGACGTAGGAATGAAGGAAGAATGTGAGTTTGTCAGTCGCTTTCACATGCAGTTCATGCTTGTATATGTTGCGAGGGTCAGAAGAGGTCTTTGGATAAATGTCTCTCAGTCTGTATGTGTCTATTTGTGTGTGTAAATATGTTTGTGTGTATGTGCTTGTGTACATATGCATGTGTGTGTATGCTTATGTGTATGGCTTGTATGAAATATATGTGTATGTGTGTATGTATCTATATGTATGTATACATGCAATTATATATGTATGTATGTATGCATGCATGCAGACCTGTGTGGTTTGTTATATTGTATGTATGTACATGTATGTATGTATGTATGAAATATGTATATATGTTTATATGTATGTATGAAATATGTATACATGTTTGTATGTATGAGTGTATGTATGTATATATGAAATATGTATGTTTGTATGTATGTGTCTGTGTATGAAGTATGTATATGTTTGTATGTATGTGTGTGTATTTATGTATGTATGAAATATGTATATATGTTTGTATGCATGCATGTATGTATGTAGGAAATATGTATCCATGCTTGTATGTATGTATGTATGAAATATGTGTATATGTTTGTATGCATGCATGTATGTATGTATGAAATATGTATCCATGCTTGTATGTATGTATGTATGAAATATGTGTATATGTTTGTATGCATGCATGTATGTATGTAGGAAATATGTATCCATGCTTGTATGTATGTATGTATGAAATATGTGTATATGTTTGTATGCATGCATGTATGTATGTATGAAATATGTATCCATGCTTGTATGTATGTATCGCTGTTATATTCTTTTTTGGATCAATAAAAGAATGTTCATGTTCATGTATGCAATATGTATATATGTTTGTATGTGTGTTTGTGACGTGACCTGGTGTAAATGCCTAGAATTACATCAAGAAGACTAAGTTGGTTGGCTGTCAGCCAAGCCCACCTGACTCAGTTCCTGACTGTCTCGGCTACCTGACGTCACCCGACTTGACCTGGTTTTCACTAACGAGTTTAGTCTGTCTTTAGTTGCTATGCGGCCTTTGCAATTAATGCCACGCGGCGGTTCCATGCCACCAATCAAGTATATCCAAGAATTGATGTCATGCTTCCGCGAACTGCGCCTATCGAAAACACCATTTGTAGGCCTCAAAGCAGCAGCAGGAGTCTGATTCGGCGTCACGTTTTGGTTCACGAAGGGCATTTATGCCACGTGGTCTAGAAGAGGCATTTATGTAGCGCCTGATGGAGATCTCTGAAGGTGTGTGATATAGTGGTGGTCCAGTTGTTGAGCTTTGGCTGTAGAGTCTGGGGTTCGAATCCCATTGCGTTGTATGAATTTGGAAATTTTTTTAAAACTCTGCAGTGGTTGCGTTTTCGTTGCATTGTTGCTGCATATCGTTGATGGACACATTTGTCTGACTAACGTAGGTGGCCACACTGGCCTTTGGGTGGGACCACATACTCAGTAAAGTAATGTATGGTCTGTAATACAACGATTTTAGGTTCGAGCTTGCTGAGGTGACTGTGTGTAACGACCCTTGACAGTTGTTTTCAATCCAGCAGTTGTGGGTTTGAGCTTGCTAAGTGGACCACGACTTCTCAGTCTCCTTGTCTTTCCAACAGGCCCAACAACAAGGCTTTTAGCACTTCCTGAATTTATATGTAAACACCAGGAAATTTTAACTCTAGGGTCAAAAGTTGGCACCGAAATGTTCGAGTTGAGACGCCGCGGCTCTTTACCCGCCTTTGGCGACGCCCGTCAAGCAGAGGGGTGGGGAGTCGATGCGTTAGTCTGCGTGTGGTCGAAGAATTGTTATGGTGTCCGTGTACGTCATAGGACGTAATGATATTTGTCTGATATGAGAAGCCGGCGTTGCAACTGTCAAGACTGACGTTGTTTTTCACGAGAACAGATGGGAGATTTTGTTCAAACTGGACCTGGATTTGCCTGGCGACACCAGACACTAATGTGGCGAGAACAGCACTCATGTTTGGATGTATTAATTATTTATATAGCGCCTTTTAGGAGCCTTTTAAATTTCTGTCGGGATGCTTGAGAGTGCAGGTTTGAGTCTCCCCAAGAAGGTAGTCGTGTAAGCAAATACTTCACACACACGCACTTAGATACAAACATGGGTACATATACAGGCACGTTGGAGGAATGAGACCTGCTTTTCAAGAAATAACATTTCTACCCCTTAACGTAAATTTTTAAATACCTGAGGGATCATTCCTGCCCTGAGGAAAATGATGATGATGATGACGACGACAACGATGATGATAATGTGGATGCTCCAGACGTCGTTGCTCTTCTCCAGTAAGTTTTTAAGCCGTGAGGGATCAAGTCTACCTCTGGGCACTAAAAATAATAATATAATAATGGTAATAATGACAGAAATAAATAAAAATAATGATGTTGAGATACACTCTTTAAATGTCCGTTGCAGTTTTCAATTAATTACCAGACAAAATATGCTTTTACACATTTTTAGCCACATTCGTGTCTGTTGTTGTGAGACATTATTTTTATCAGGCAATACCTGTTCTGGCCACATTAGTTTCTGCAGTAACCAGACATTACTGCAGATAATATTAGGACTTTCCACATTCGTGTCTGTTGTTGTGAGACATTATTTTTATCAGGCAATACCTGTTCTGGCCACATTAGTTTCTGCAGTAACCAGACATTACTGCAGATAATATTAGGACTTTCCTCATGTGGATTTATGGCTGCGGGTTAATATTGTATCGGGGGGGAGGGGAGGTACAAGAGAAGTGAGTAGAGACAGAACCTGATTTGATCGAATAATGTGATGAACTAGGGTAGATGGATAGCTGGCTAGGATAATATATGGTAAGTGTATCATGTGATGTTGTATATTATGCTCTAGACTGTAGTAACCGTAAGTTAACATTTATATAGCGCCTCGTTAGGGTGCTCTCAAAGTGACCATGATGGAATAGAATGGTCGTTAACTGCTGGTGAAATAGTTAGAGGAAGGGCAAGAAGCGGCCTGTTCTTTCGTGGTACTTTCACTCATCTGCTCATGTTTACTGATTTCCATGCAGGTCTTCTATCAAAACTGAAAAAACTCCTCTTCCACAAATCCTAGCCTGATTCTTCACCTTCCCCTTATCTCGACTTGAGAGATAATTGCGACTTGAGCTTCTTTCTCCCCCCCCCCCCCCCCGGCAGTGTTCCGCAGGCGCCTGAAGACTGTGCTGTTCAACAATGATTTTACTTTTTTGGGTCGGAAGCAACTCTGTTAAGTTTATTCTCTAAGAGGCGCTTTATTAATCTCAAATTACAATAAAATTCTCTAATTACAATCTCTTTGTGGTTCATTTCCAAACACCATCCACCAACTTATTTCCAGGCGCTGGAGCGTTGACGATTCCATAACGCGTAGCCAGCCGTCTCTGTTCAGTGCTGGTCTCCAGGCCGTCTGTAGCCCGAAGTTCAGTGGACGCAGGTCAGCTTCCACTGTTCTTGTCCATGTATGGCTAGAGCGTCCAACAGGTCTCTTCTGACCTCTAGGAGGGTCGGAAATCATTGCTGGCAAGACCCTGGTATGGTCTTGGTTACCTTTGCAGCACGCAATGTATCCAAACAGCCAGTCTTCTTGTTTGGATCATTTCCGACACTGGGATTTGCATTGTGTGACGATGTTTAAAAGCGTTGTTTAGAATATCACCTCGATTTATTCTGTTGAAATTGTGCTGCTTTTCATGTTGTGTGTGCATTATTGTGAAGTGTGGGCGTTTATCTCCCTCTGATAAAGATTACTTAGTTACTTATCTACATCAGTAAATGGGCAGCCATTTTGACGAGTGCATGTTGCGTGCCTGTAAAATGAGTTGCTAGGCTTGAATGATCTGCCGGTTCTTCGAATCTAGATCAAACTGCGTGCTTTCAGTTTACAACTTGGCTGACACAAAACCCCAATCACGCAGATGCCAATAATAAATTGGCCAGGGCAGATTGGAATTCAAAAGGTCAGAGAGATGAGGAGGCAGGTTGCTGTTGATAAGCAATTTGGAGAAGATGGGCTTTGGGTCTCTATCCGATTGGCACTGCTATCTAAATGATATCCATCGATGGACACAATTCTATGAATATTTTAAAATCGATTCTTGCAACTGTAGTGTCTGCATATAAATTTCTGAGGATCAGTTCGTGCAATTATTATTAGTTTTCCCCCCAGGTATCATTATATTATCCCTTGGGATTTTAAATAATTAAATATTATAATGATTATTATATACCCAAAGGGTACAATCCAGACATAAGGGAAAAACTATTCCATTATTATTTTTTTACCCGAGGGGTATATAACCTCTCAGGAATTAAAAATTCGCCAAAGAATGAAAAAATTTGGGAAGGTTAGAACTCGTCGAGATCTGGCAGAGCAAAAATGCCGTGTAAGGCAGTACTGTTAAAGCATTGGATTGTGATATCAGTACCATGGAAAAGTAACTGGTTTCTCTCGTGTCACCGGTTATACAAGAGAGACAGCGTCCTGACTCTGTGTTGAAAAGCAGGTGCCTGAAATCACCGAGCAGCATTAGTCTAAGTAAGATATGCATGGAAGCCTCGCCTTTTCAAGAAATCCCGCCCTGATCCATCGAATCCGCTGCCTTCCCATTTCTCTCAGCCTAAACACAACCCACCCTAACAGCTCCTCTCCCCTTCTCTCTGGTCTTCTGGAAACCGGACTTAGTTCTTGACACGGCACCTTTGAACAACCCCCACAGACCTGACGCTGCAGTCGTGAATAAGATGGTGCCCTGCGCTTAGCTTTTAAGCAGCGCTTTAGAAATTTCGAGATTACGATTACGATATGAGGTCCAGTTCATTCACTACTGGCGCTTTTTTATCTAGCTAAACAATGCCTACGGAAAGTTGACATACGATGTTCTGGACGATGCATAGGTCTGTTGTCGGAGAGACAGTGCATTGCACGAAACGCTCGTCGCAAGAAGAAGATCAAGGGCGAAGCAACGACATCGGAAAAGAAAGCTGAAACGACGAAGATCCTGCCTCCTCCACCGGCTGCCACGGACGACAGTACCCTGGGATCACAGCCCTGCCACACGACCATACTTGACCAGCTGACGGAAGACCAGAGCGAGCTGATCAAGCGACTTGTCATTTTCCAGGACAAGTACGAACTGCCGCCCAAGGAGGAGATGAGCAAACTATCCGTAAGAACTTACGAGTGTCCTTGAACTTTTGTATCTGTGTTCTAGGAACTTATGAGTGTCTTTGACCTTTTGTAAATGTGTAGTGTTTATGGATGTTAACTGGATGGCTCCTTGTAGCGTGAATTGTTTTAATGTGAATTCTGATATAACGTGTTTCATTGTGTGGATCCTATAGATTTACTTCAGCTTCAGAATATCACCTTCTTATGTTGCAGCCTTGTTATTAGATGATACTTAATACTGCTTCCAAAGGTGGCCGTCTAAGGAGGATCAATTGTATTCAGACATTTATATTCTGGATGGCAGACAGTCTGAGTGACTGTCGCTTACTTGCTGTCTCACTCCATCCCTCATTCACTCCTTTGCTTGTGCACTCGCCCCTTTTACCTCAAGCAACCATACTTGCATTCACTTTCTCCATCAGTCACTCGCCCACTCACTCGCTCATTTTCTGTTTGTCTGTCTTTGTGGCTGTGCATCTTCCTGTGTCTGTTTGCTTTGCTATGTATCTAATTGTTTGTGTGTTTGTCCACACCTACGATTGCTCTCTCAGCCGATGGACATATGGCTTGTTACTTACTTACGCTTTCACTCGCTGTGTCACTCGTTTAGTCACTCTGTTACTTGTTCACTCACTCACATTCTCTCATTCACTTCACACTGTATAAATATAGAAATTGTGTACACTCCTGTTCCCCTGATTGCTCCAATATCAGTGCTGTTAGCTTTCTGTCAAACTGTATATAAAAATAGACTTTTTAAACTGTTTCAAATATTCATCATGATCATCATCATCATCTGCGGCATCATAATCGTGAATTCTAGATTTATAGAGCACACAACGAAAGCTAAGTCTTGGGAACCAGCTTATCCCCAGGCGCTTTTCGCTTCAGGCATTTAGTTGGAACGTTGCCATTTTCATAACTTCTAGCAAGCCTTCTCTATTCTGTGATTGTCTCCAGGCCGTATGTAATAACAATAATAATAATAATAATAATAATAATAATAAGACAATTTCTAAAGCGCCGTAATACAGCCGAGGCCGAAGAAAAGGGCGCTGTACATAAGTTCAAGTGACAATAGAAAATTAACTACAGTCATATGATAA
The DNA here is from genome assembly GCA_964023275.1 of Norana najaformis. NCBI lineage: Eukaryota > Metazoa > Annelida > Clitellata > Crassiclitellata > Hormogastridae > Norana > Norana najaformis. The sequence continues at coordinate 3,987,318 of OZ029921.1, forward strand.
TTTAAATAGAAACATTTTAAGCCCTTTCTTAAAGGTATCCAAGGATGGAGCATTCTTCACATGTAACCCGGACATACTCTATTCCTCATTCACTCGCTCGCTAACTCTGTGAGAGACAGAAGTAGCAACTAGCAACAAGATAGCACGGGATAGACGGATGATTCTTAGCGAGTCAATGACTGAGATACTGGTCTGTTTTTGGCTGTTTTGTTGTTTGTGACTTGGTCGTCCGATTTATGGCTTTGAAGCCACTGGTCGTTGTCGAAAAGCTCGTTAGATAAAGTCGTTGAAGATGGCCTCCTTACTTCAGACAAACATTCGAATCTTTTCTTGACAACAACTTAGCTTCTGTGTAGCAGGAACTGTGTCGTCACAATTTCATTAGTTGCTGACGAAGGCTTAACTCGTTGTGACTCGTAAAACTAGTGTCCCGCTGTATCAGACACTTTGTGCTGTGAGAACGCTTGGTGAGTCTTGCTCACTGGCTTACTCTTTCTCTGACTCGGTCACTTGCTTACTCGCTCATGAGTTCACTTGCTCACTACGATTCTTCGCTTAGCCGATGGACATATGGAGTGTTAACAAATGTTTTTACTACTTACTTACTTACTAGCTCACTCACTCAGTAGCTCAGTCACTCACTCACTGGCTTACTTACTGGTTCATTCGCTCGCCAGCTTGCTCGCTCGGTGAGTCAATTACTTGCTCACTAAGAGACAAAAGTAGTAATGTTTTAAAGTTCAGTTCTTGTGGTGTGCAACCAGACACTTCTCTTGCTACTATGAAGGCCACACTGACTGGTTAATATTATCCACTCCCTGGTAGTCTAATGGTTAGGATTCAGCTTGTTAACCTCAGTGGCTGGGGTTGGATTTAACGCCTTTTGCCCATTATCTTTGATGCAGAGTCTTCATTAAACAAGCTAGCAGTAGGCCACAGTCCAGAAAAACATTTTAGCCACGTCGACGTCTACTGTTATCAGTCGTTGCCGTTTGGCATGTAGGAACTCGTTTGTTTGTTGTTTACTAGTCGTGTCGAAGTAACGTAATGAAGACTAATCAACTTATGCTAATACTCTTTACGGCTGATTGCTCTTCTTGGGCGGTTGCACTGTTGCACCTCGCGATCAAAACGCTGTTTGGCGCTTGTTTTCTTGTTTATCAGCAAACGTGTTTTTCTGTTATGTTATCCTGTGGATTAGTGTTGCTGTGCTCTGCTGAAATGACCTTTTAGACTGAGAAGCAAGTCTTACAGAACGGCTGTTGACCGGGAGCTTGTGATCAAAGAGCAAATACCCTAGCTGAGCTTGTGCATCGTGAATTAGGCTGCCGAGATGCGGATTCCAATTGTCTGCTCGGTAATGTTATCCGAAGACTTGATAAATGTTTCAGAGGCTGATCTGAAGGAAATCAGAAACAAACCTGGTCGATACTGTAGACCAGACTGGTTGAGTAAATGATTTCTGTGTTCTGCCCAAGTTGGTTGAATGAATGAGGTGTTAATGTTATGTCTGTGTTGGTTAAAAAATGAGCTTTATATGTATCTCCAGAATGGTTAAACAAACGAGCTTTTTACTGTAGAAAAATGGTCTTGTCTAATCTAAGAACTTCTATAGCACCACTGTAATAATGCTCAAGGCATCAGTCGATGGTCATTGCCAAGTAAAATCATTGTCCAGGCCAAATTCCGTGGTTAGTCTGGTTGAAAAGACAAGGGAATCCCAGAAGTCACAGAGACAGACTGCGGAGGAAATGAGCCCAGGAAGAGGTGAGTTTTTATTTGAGGTCTGAAAGCCAAAACAGACTTTGCCGAGCGAGCATTTGCCGGAAGAGAGTTCCAGAGTCTTATTATTATTATTAAGCATTTGTCGATGAGCTGAGCAGTTGTGAGCAAAGGACTTGCTTAAGTTCCCTATACATTACCTGCCGCAGGTGAGGCTCAAATCCATACTCACAAGCTGAGCACTCCAACCAATCAGCTAAAAATGGAGAGACCAAAGAGTTAAAGAGACTGGGGAGCTGTGTTTAGGTTGAGAGAAATGGGAAACCAAAGAGGGAAGGTGATATATGAACTGTTACGGTGGGTTGTTTTTAGGTTGACAAAAATAATAATAATAAGTCAATTTATATAGCGCCTTAGCACCGCCGAGGCCGAAGGAAAGGGCACTGTACATGAGTGCAGATGGGAAGATGAGAAAAAGAAGAGTATAGAGGAGATGTTATGGTGGGTTGTGTTTAGGTTTACAGTTCTAAATAATAATAATAGTATTAATAGTAATAATAATAAGACAATTTATATAGCGCCGTAACACGGCCGAGGCCGAGAAAAGGGTGCTGTACATGAGTTCAGATGGGAAGACGAGAGAAGGAAAGATACAGAGGAGCTGTTATAGTGTATTGTGCTTGTGCAGGAGAGCGAAACTTTAAACCGTGAGGTAGTTCTGATAGGAGGAGCGAGACAGGTGTGGCGGCGCATCGTCTGAAAATAGCTGTTATTCGGATGCTAAACGCGGCTGCTGCAGCAGCAGCAACAGCGCTTTCATTGATGAACAACTGACTGTGTCGCCACCTGTTGATCGATGACGTCTTTCCGCGCAGTCGGCTTCCGTGCATCTTTGGCTAAATCTGGCGGATTGACAGCCAATCTAATGAGCATCGCCAGCTCCCGGGAGAGACTGTGCGTCTCGTAATCCGCGGAATCTTGCCATACGAAAGGTTCTCTGGTCTTCGACTGCAGAGAGGCTAATTGCGACTACCTGCTGGACTCACCCGGCTTAATCTTTGATCAGAACACAAGTCTAATCTCTTCTCTTCGGTGCGCCGCGGATATCTGAGTATCTTCCGAGCTGTTCGCTGTGCATTATTGCGCTGTGTAGGCAGTTGCTTCCAGCTGTTGACGTTTCCAGCTGCCTCTTCTAGATCACGTGGCGTTTTGCGTGGTTACAGCTTGAGTGGGACGATGGTCTGCTGGTTAGCTTGCTGGGCTGTCAGTTTAGAGGTTGGCGGTTCTGATCTCTCGACTATAGGTTGACATTTCAAGATTCTGTTGACTAATACTGTGCAGGAAATTTGGGTATAGAGTCGGTGTATCGGCTGCACACTGTGGATGAGAGGATCAGACGTCAAGGAGGAGGATTGGCCACCCACCCTCATGAGCTGAGGCTAAGAAAATGAAGTGTTAATATTATTCGTCTATCCTCAGCAGCCTCTAGATTGAGTTAAGGAACAGATCTTCTTCAATTCTTAGTTATGGACCTGATTTTTCGTCAAACGTTTTGTCTGTTGGTAAAAGAGTTATCTAGTTCTTCAGTTTGTCTGGCAAGTTTTTATCTCATGTTGTGCTATTCTCCAACATACAACTTTTCCTTTGTTGAGCAGGCAGGCTTGCTTTGCTTTGGAATTCTTGCCGTTTGGGACAGCATAGCCTGACTTTGGAAATTTAACCTCTTCCCACTGTTAAATTAAGCGCCCTCCTTAATTTCCTATATCTCTGAACTTCGGTAGCAACTGCTGCAGCTTCAAATCCATCAAGACCTGTAATGATTGTTCAATAAACTGTTCACTATCGAATCCCGATCAAATTGTATGGCGACGGTCTAAATGGGACAAAGAACACTGGTATTGATCCGATGAGAATGACTAACAACTCAATAACGGGACAAAGTCTTGCAGAAACCGACCAGCGTTGAACTGGAAGCGAATTGTTTGTCACTAGCGTCGACAGAGAGTTCGATGCTCAATACGGGACCACGTACGGACGAGGCGTGCGGGGCTTTCACTGTTCCAGTGTTTCTGGGTTTATGTGTTCGTCGAACTCGATATTGACAGTTGCAGGCTTTGGAACTTTTAATGGAGATAGAACACTTTCAGTTTGTTTATTGAAATGTTATCTTGTTACAGTTTAGGGTGTTTTCCAGCCACAGGAGATTGCTTTGAATTTCAGTTTGTTTAATGGAGCACTATCTTGTTGCAATGTCACCGATAGCATGAGAGTGGAATTCATTTATTGGACACGTGCTTTGCACCACGGCAGTTGAGTGCGGAATGGTTGCTTATGTTGTACAAATGTCTGGTTCAAACCTCTTCGGATGCAGTCATTGATGAGTTTGGGAACTTTGAGGGATGTCAAACTCATAACTGGATAGTATCCCATTTAGTGATGCCTTCTCATGTGCCTTCTGTATTTAATGACAATGGCTGATTGTGCTGAGCACATGCCATTGTCTCAGACATTGTCTCAGTCATTGTCTCAACCACAATGGATACGGTTGATGGGTAGCTACCTAACTTGAACAGGTCCTTGGTGCACAATTGAGGCTTTTTTATTAGAAACTAACCCTTTGTGTAATAAGTTAGTGTAATAAAACTAACACTTAGTGTAATAAATTACACAATTGAATTACAAGTTACATTAACGTACACTTACTTATGTATAAGTAGTGTAATAAATTACATTATTGAATTACAAGTTACATTAACATACACTTACTTACTTATGTATAAGTAAGATTTGTCCGGATGTTGTTTAACTGCTTTCCGGGGCATTGTTCTTGAGTCAAAGGACCCTTCACCCACTCAGGATCACCCTATACAAACTCACCTTAGTTCTTATCAGTCTTATCAGTTTTAAATCAGGTGTGATTATCTTAACCATCTGTGGACATAAGATAAGAGCCCATTTATTTCTTACCTCCTTTCTGAACAGAGTTCACCAGTCAATCTCGCAAGCCCTAAGAGGCAGCTGTCGGTATGAAGTGCTGGTGACTTCATTTTCTTGACCTCAGCATATAAGTACTAGTGGCCAGTCGTTTCCATCACTGCCTGATCTTCCTACTAACATTCTACAGTTAATGTAATTATGTAATGTAATACTGTACAGTTAATGTACTCATTTTATGGCTGAATGCACTAAGGGCACTATTTGAACAGACATCTTGGATTATCTTTCTGTTAGGGTGGGATTTGACCCCCAAGCTCTTGGTTTACAGTCCAGCATGCTACCCACTCAGCTGTTGTGCACAGTAGGATAGAACTGTGTTTAAAGTGTAGTCGCCACGAGTCAGCGTTGGAAATAGGCCAGCCAAGTTCTTTGTGGATCTGTCGGGGTTAGGGGTCTGTTGGGAGGGTCTCGATAGCCGGGTTGCTCCGGAACACTTCAGGGAGCTGCTTATTACAGTTGCGATCCAACCAGGTCAGCAAACGCTGTGCTCGATGGACCGTCCTTCTGGAACAGTCTTACTCGGGAAATTCAAACTCTTCTTCCTCTGACTGCTCCAGAAACATTCTCAGCCCGTCTTAAGATGTACCTTTTCAGAACCCTTGGATAGCCATGCTGCAGCGCCTTTGTAAGGTTCTTAAAATGCGCTAGATAAGTTCTTGGATACCTACAGACATAGTATTACACACACTTTTCTGTTGACCTATTTTGATCACCGCTTTAAACTCTGCATACTTTGTTGTAGCAAAACCACATTGATATTGACTGCTCAGTGAACGGCTGGCAATGTTTTCTGTTATCGCTTACCTGTACAAGCCTTATCTGTGCATACCTTACCTGTTGTTGCAGGAAGTGAATGTGTCGGAGTCGACGAGCCCAGACGCCCTGTCGGATGCCATCTTCATGCACATGGTTGAAATGACGATACTGGTTACACGCTGCGTCGTGGAGTTTGCCAAAAGGTTGCCTGGCTTTCAGAGCATCTCCAAGGACGACCAGATTGTTCTGCTGAAAGTGAGCATACCTTACCTGTACTTACCCAGTACACCTTACCTGTGCTTACCCAGTACATACCTTGTACTTAACCAGTACATACCTTACCTACTTCCCCATTACGTGACACCTGTACGTAAGCAGTAGATGCCTTACCTGTACTTACCCATTACTTACCTTTCCGGTGCACAACTTACTACCTGTACTTACCAGTACATACCTTACCGACATACCCATTACACGACACTTGTACATAAGCAGTACATGCCTTACCTGTACTTAACCAGTACTTACCTTTCTGATACACACCTTACCTGTACATTGCTTACCTGTACAAACCTTACCTTCACATCGCTTACCTGTACAAGCCTTACCTGTACATATCTTACCTTCGATGGGAGCTTCTCTCCCTCTCCCCCTCCCTAAGTGCTTGAAGACCGTATTATTCCCCAGTTCTTGAATGGGCTGGGAGCGCCTCTGATGAGGCTACCTTGAAGCTGCACTTTATAAAACTTACGATTACCTGTATATGCGTTACTTTGTTACGGTATTACAGGGATCAGCATCTGAGGTTATGATGCTGCGTACAGCACGTAGGTACGACCCAGAGACAAACACTGTCGTCTTTGGGACTGGTACCCCGTTCACGCAGAACAGCATGGCGTTCGGAGGGCTGCAGGACTATGTTGATACGATGTTCGTGTTTTCCAGAGGAATGAGCCAACTGTATGTTGACAATGCCCAGTACGCTCTGCTCACTGCAATCTGTACATTCTCGGGTGAGTTTTTATTTGTCTCTGGTGGTGTAAAAGTAAAAAAGTAAAGTATCCTATATCACACAAGTGAGATGTAGCAGAGGCGCTCATCTCCTTTTCTTGAGCCGGTAGTGGACGAATCCCAGGGTCGTTACGTGGAGTTGAACCCGCAACTGCATGATCATTGACCAAACGTGTTACCGATAGACACACAGCGCAACACATTATGTCTCTGGTGTAGACTGCCATTATTAGTATTGTGCACAAAAATTAACAATTAATAGTTATTATTATTATCATTATTATTTTTTTTACCCGAGGTATTTATGATCCCTTGGGAAATAAAACATTCTCCGGGGAATGAAAAAATTCTGGGATGACTAGAGATCTGTTGAAACGAAAGAACCATGGAAGGAAATGGCATTAAGGGTTGGATTGTGATAGCAATGGGCTGGAACAGATAACTGGTTTCTCTCGTGTCACCGATTATATGAGTTTATGTTTCCAGGTTATATTTCCAGCGCACTAATTATTGTTATTTACATTATTATAACAATTATCTTATTATATTTTAATGTTGATATGTAATTGTGATAGACCAACATATTTTGCAAGTAATTTTTTGACTTATTAATGTATTTTATGTGATTATTACTAAATTTACGCTGTACTTGTTGTTACTGCTACAACTACTACTAGTATTATTATTCCTGTTGTTATTACATTGGTCCCACTTGCTGGAATAGTCTCCCTCGAGGGTTGCGACTTGAGCTTCTTTCTCTTCCTCTCTCAGTGTTCCGCTGGTGCCTGAAGACTGTACTGTTCAACAGTGATTTTACTTTCTCGGGTCGGAAGCACCTCTGTTGAGTTTATCCTCTAAGAAGTGCTTTATAAATTGCAAATTACAATTACAATCATTATCGTCATCATTTTTAATGAAGTAAATACTGATTAATATTTAGTGATATTGGCCTGATGAGTGGAAATTGGGTTAACGACTTCTATGAACGTTGTCCAGGCCATCAGTCATGATTGATTTGTGACATGCGTTTATTGCACCAGCTCCAGTCTACCTGTTTGATTTCCGACAGATCAGCTGCTCGTATTCGTTACTGGGCCATTAAACTGATCTTCTTTTGTAGTGGATTGTTTACTCCTTGTGAAGAGCATTGTTTGGTTACAGAAGAAACAAGTGTGGTCGCAGACAACTGATCGATTGATTGACTGATAGGCTGGCTGGCTGGCTGGCTGCCTGACTGCCTGCCTGCCTGGCTGGCTGGCTGGCTGGCTGGCTGGCTGGCTGGCTGGCTGGCTGGCTGGCTGACTGACTGACTGACTGACTGACTGACTGACTGACTGATTATTAAACTATGATCACTTCAGATGATTGGCTGATCAATTTGATTGGTTCTTGGATTTTGTATCTTTGATTGATCGATTGATTGGCTGTTTAATTTTAGAACGCCCTGGACTGATAAACCCACAGACGGTGGCGAAGATCCAAGATGTATACACGGAAGTTCTCATGGCATACATGAAAGTCAAGCATCCGGCTTCTTCCGGCATGAACCTGGCGAAACTCCTCATGAAACTCGTCACGCTGCGGTCGCTTAGCTGTGAACATTCCCAAGCTCTCTCCAATCTCCAAGTCTCAAAGGGTCCACTGCCGCCTCTACTCAGCGAGTACTTTGACATTGTGGACTGAGCGACACGCGTTGCATCTATTTTTCGGCTACGTCCTGAGTCACCAGTGAATTCTGACGTTTTTGTGCATCGAAAACGCAAGAGCCTGCCTTGCCCGGACATATCACAGTTGTGAATTCTAAGATTTTGTTAAGCTGGAGCCATCGTCACTCTGAAGTTGCCTCTGTCATCTCTGGAAAAAGAACCTCAAGGCCTGAAAGAGCTCGACAGCTGAATTGGTGCTTTGGTACCAGAAGAATATGAGCATGTTGTTCAATTATGAGCTCGGTCGTGGAACATACGAAAACGAGAACGGCTCCACAGCGTCAGAGAGCTTGGAATTGTAATTGTAATTGCCGGAAGCTTTACAGCACAGCTGACGAAAGTTTTGATAGTGCTGACGTGTTTGAATGTTGGTGCAAAGACGAAGAGATGCTTGGATTTGAGAGATACAAACTGTTCTGACTAAGTTACTTTGCTGGAGGCATTCGGTTGGCATCCACGAACAGGGTTGTGATTTCAGCTACATTGAGTAGCAGAGTTAAAGAGCGTTTTCAGAGAATTACACAAGCAAGCTGTGGATCGCATTTGCAGAGAATTGTGGAAGTGAGCTGCGGATTGCATTTGCCGAGACTTGCGCAACTGAGCTGAGGAATGGGTTGGCTGAGAATTACGCAGGTGAGCTGCGAAAAATCCCGAAGCATTTGTAAACATCTGGAAATTCAGATGCACTGCAGGTGACTAAGAAGTATGTCTGGTGGTGATGGTGAGTTTCTGAGGAATTGCAGTGGGCCCAGGGTAACAGATAACGCACAGAAGCAGGAGATGTTTTGCATGAACGAAAGACGCGCATGAGCAGGGAAGCGAAAGGTCTTGTTCTGTTCATCCACAGTACTCAAAGGTCCCTTGCATTGTGAACATCGAGCTGTACCGTCGTGTCCGTGGTTTTGTGCGTGAACCTGAATCTAGTTCAATTCCGGCCTCACTTGTTCAGGACTGTGGTATACTAATGCTTCTTAATACAACTAAGTCCACAAACTAACTTAGAAGATATGACTGCATTTGGTTGTTACTGTGTAAATTACTAGAGGTATGACGAGACACAGCTATATGTATAGAGAAAAACAGAGTTCCTGGGTAATTTGTGTAATCTAGAGATTTTACCATGCTAACTGTTGATATTAGTGCATTTAAATTGTTATTATGTTGGAGTAAATGGCATAGATGGCTCGCAGCATATGAATGCATAGGCAGCGTGGAAACGATGCTTGAACTCGCCTGACCTCTATTTGCAAAATATTTATGAATGGTGTAAGATAGCTAGCTCTCTTTGAAAATCAGAAAATTATGGAAAAAGTTTAGGTTCAACTGTTGTTAAGGATCAGTGGACTGGAATCGCTGAGTTTAAGTTCAGTTTTAAAAATGTTCCGTTATGAAGGAAACGTTTTTGAGAACTCTGATAAAACTCTGTAATGAGTTCAAGTCTGAATATGGAAGTTTATGAGTAAGAAGGCAACGAACATAGGAAAAACTTGTGACTCTTAAACTTATTCATTGCTAAATGGTTTGAAAATGGACAAAACTTTGGTAATGAGTTCAAGTTTGAAATGAAATCCAACTGTTTAAGTATAAATTGTTATTAAATCAGAACTTTGTTAAGTAGTTGAATATGTACAACTTGTTTGATTATTTATATACAGGGCTGTTGTTAAGTCCGAATTATAAGAAATCAGGTTTTATGAACTTGGACCTTGCCAAGTTATTTCACTGCCTGGCAGTGCCTGCCTTTTAAAGATTTTACTAAAATCTTCAGATCTCCTGAAAAGGACAAATGTTAAAAATTACCTGAAAATAAAAAGGAAAGACATTTAAAAAATACTTCCAAACTTTGTGCAAAGGAAATAAAATACTGTTGTGACTGATTAATTATCGATGTTTCTACATCGAGAAAGGCTTGAAACGCATCACTGTGTCCAACATTTGATACGAAAAGCCTCGTCTGAAATTAATAACTTGTCTTTGAGTCTTACAACGTCATAAAGAAACGTCATCCTGTTTTGCCGAAATGCTTTTGTTGTGTTTATGTATCGGCAATTAGGTCACGATGCTTATGCACAGGACATTATTTTTTGCTGTTCTTCAACTCTTAAGGAGAAGGATGATGAAGCTTAATATTTTATTTGATGGCAAGAGTGATGATGATGATGATGAGGTAGATGGCAGTTTATGTCAATGTAAAGGTGATGAAGTTGATGATGGTTATGATGCTGAGTGATGATAATGACAATGAGGATGAAGAGATGATGATGGTGATGGTGATTGTTATAATTCTGATTATGATAATAAACACGAACTTGAGCTGAAGTCAACAACACTTCAAACCAAGTTTTTTACAACTCGTACCTTAACAAAAAGTAATTTGAAACCAGCAAACGTGAAACGTGTATTGAGATCACAACCATGTACTCAGAGAGCCTCTCGTCACAGTCGGACAACCCTGCGGTGGTAGGCGACATGCCTTAAACATAGGAAATGGGGTTTCTGCAACCCATAAATCAGAAACCCCTGAACCAGTTGACATTGGTGGCACCCCGCCACACATAAAATATGCAGGGTGTGAATGTTATATCAATTTAAACATATGGGCTACAACAAATGTAATTGTATTTGTAAATAGAGAGGTAGCTAGCTGACTGTTAATTGTGTATACTTAACGGATACAAGAGATCTTCTTACGTGTAAGTATATAGCTGATGACGTAATGGCCATGTTTACGCGTACTTTATCAACAGAGTTTATGCATGGATGTACACACGGCCTACCATTTCTACCTTTACATTTACGCTGTAATATGTACAGTAAGCTTGCACTTAAAGCTGGGATGATGTCTGTGGTTTGCGCAGATTCAGGTTTGCTTCCGTTCTGTATATCAGGGACTATGGCTGTGCGTGTTTTATCCGCCAAAGTGGCACTTTGTATTTTCTGTATGGAATCCGAATTAGGCCCAGTTTTATGCTTCATGATTATGTTGACTGCAGATGTTGTTAAGTTGAAAGAGAGTTTTCCTGTGCTCCAAGTTTAATCGATCTTTGGTTTGTTATGAAAATTTGGAAGCAAATGTTTAAACTTTGCACAGGACCCAAAGTGAACCGTTTTTTTAGATTTTGTGAGAGTTGTAGAATTAGTAAACAGTTTTTGGGTGAAAATGGTGTGAGTGAACTGGCGAGGGAAGAGTGTATGGATGGAACATTTGAGATAGTTTTTAAAGCTTAAATATGAATTTTGTGTAGCAGATTTGTGGTTTGAAACTGGAAGTAAATTTTCAAGCTGAAAAATTGTGAAGCTAGAAAAGTATTATTTTATATATCTCATTTTCATGTTCAGAAGGAAGTACTTCAAAACCGAGGAAAGTTGAAGCAGCATAAGGCGTTTTGAAGCTGAAAAGGTGTACTGAAGTGGCAGATATATTTCTTATTAAATTACTGTTATTAAATTGCAAGTTCGTATTTTGAAGCTATCAACAAGTTTTTCAAAGACTAGGTGGTTGGAAAAAGATACCTAAATGATGTACGTTTTATCTGTTGGATCTTGACCTGGACCCAAACCCTTCCTGCCTCTCAGTTTTGTTTTGACGGAGCGCCTGTAAGAAGAATGAGGGAAAGAAGGTTCCAGGAACACCAAGGAATAAGCTGTCAGACTAAATGATGGATAAAGAAAGAAGACAGGGCTATAAAGGAGTTATGGAAAGGGCACAGAACAGAGTGGCGTCATTGGATTCTTGGACATGCCTAAGTGCAGAACACTGAAGGAAAAGCACTTGTGAATAAGCTGGTCTTCACTACTTAGCTTTCGCTGTGCACTGTACTAATCTTGAGTTTACGATTACGTTTACGATTATTTACGGCTGTAGTACCAAAGAAATTGGCTTGGACTAATGTGGAACAGTTACCCCGTGTTAATAAATCCCTCTTTGGAACCATGTAAAATTTGCCATTGAAGTACATTTCACTTGGAGCACAGAAAAGTTTGATTTTCTGATTTTCTTTTCGGCTACATATTCCCTCGGCCTCTGCTTTTGCCTCGTACGAACCGTTTCATCTTTTGATCTCAACACTTATTTTTTAACATTTGATAAGTTGTATTTAATCTCGCTGTAGTAGGGGGCGAACATAAGATGAACTGAACCAAATTCTGTACAGATGTTTGCAGCTTTTGCAGTAAACATGCCATTCCTCTACAATGGCCTTACATGTTTTCAGACTGTCACATGCCGAACATTGCGCGTTTAACATGTTCTAAGCAAAGTTTTGTGAAGAATGTTAAATTTTGTTGATTAGTTTAATGAACTCTTGACTCGTTAAACCCGGTGAAATGTTTCTGATTTCATGCTAGGATTTGATTTGCTCTAGAACCTTGATATAATAAGCAGATAACATGGTGGGCCATTTTAACATGAGTGGCATTTTATGAAAATGTTTCTCTGTTATGATTATTATTTTTATTTTCATTATTATTAGTTTTGCCTGATGTAGGAATGATTGATAACCTCAAGAATGAAAAGCTGGGTTATGAGATTTTGGAGGGCTGATCTCTGGAAATAATAATAATAATATTTTTCCAGATTTTCAGTAGCAGCTCCCAGCATAAATGGATTACAATTACTTTGGATTAAAAACAGTATTAATAATAATAGTTATTGCTACTATTATTATTCATAATATTATCTGTAAAAATGTGTAACTGATTTTTATAATCCTGATCATAGGTACCACAGTTGAGATATTGTAGCAATACTACTTCTGCTACTACTGCTACTGATACTGCTGCTGCTACTACTATTACTATTGCTACTACTACTACTACTGCTGCTACTACTACTAATTATTATTATTATTATTATTATTATTATTATTATTATTATTATTATTATTATTGGGTGTTTTATTAATGATGTATATTTCAACCCAAGGTGCATAAGTTCCCTTGGGAATAAAAAAAATTAGTGCAGGGTCAAGAAAGGTATCTGGAGATGTCCAAAAAAAGTAATATTATGTTATTCCCAACAGTTATAAAATTTCTCGTGCCACCAGATCTGAATATTTTTAGGTTAGGTTAAGTGTGGTCCTTGTTAGGAGGGTTCTGGCCCATCCAGCTGTTCTTCGTGGGTAACCTTGGGTGAAGGTATGGTATTCTGACCAAGTATTGAAGGGTTTAAGTGGGAGCATGAGTCCACAAGTTTCTAGGTAGGGCAGATTCTAAAGGCGTTGGCCTTTGACTACTGTGCTTAGAGTTTGAAGCTTGGTATCTACTATGTGAGCTGACCATTCATGAATTCAGGGTTAAGGCGCTATATAAATACCAGAACACTTAACTTTAATGTGGCCAGAATTCTTGGCATTTGCTGTGACCTATACAATCAGACATTTCTGTCTGAATACTACACATAGCCAAACAATTTGTCAGGTTACAAATTTATTTCCATCTTAAGACTGACCAGCTTAAGACTACAGTAGTTTGTCTGCAAACAGCATTCTAGCCCTGCTAGTGTATCCGAACCCACAGCAATGTTTATTATTACTAGACATTGCTATCACACTTGATCTTTAACCAAACACTTTAAGTCTTTAACCAAACAATTTGTAAGCACCATTTTAAGGGGTGTGCATTGTAGGAGAGAATTCAATCCTACAAAAAGAAAACTGATGCTTCTGTCCTGAAATGTACTCTGGCCACAACAGTGTCTATTGCAACTAGACATTACTAGCCAAAGGGTCATTGCATTTGCTGTACTAAATGGACGAGCCGAATGGACACTACATCAGATAAAGGCATATATATTTGTACAATCGTATTGCTTACTGAATATGGTTAATAAATAACTTAATCGTGGAGCAGTTAAGTTATCTTGATTTCTTCACTTTATCCAAAGAATTAGAAATTGCCATTTTAAAAGAGTTTGAACTGTATGGGAGCTAAATCCTACAATGGTAAACTGCTCACACTAAGTTTTGATGATCAATCTAAACCAGAATCCCCAGCATAGGGAGATGCATTATATCAAGGTTTTAGTGTACCGACCGACACATATGTTAATGATGGAACCTAGGGTTATTAATAGTAACCGGTGTCATTAGGTAAGGAGTTATTAATAGTAACGTGTTGATTTACAGGGGGGTGTTTGTCAAGAAGGTTGGTTTTTGGAGGTAAAGTGATGTGCTGAATTATTGTTTTAATTACTTGTAAATAGTTATTTTATTATGGTCTGTGCAGGCAGAATGATTTATTGCATGTATTATTTTAAAATTATTATTTGACCGCACAAACACACATGCACACACAAGCATGCACATACACAGAAACCAACCAACGATCCTGGCACCAGCGCCCTCTACAATACAATGGATGCAGCATTCGAAGCCATGGTCAGTGTTGTGGTAGTAGAAATGGTAGAAAGGTTAGGCAAGGTAAATGACAAGGGTTGAAATTTTTAGTAAGTTATATGGCAAGTGGTAGAAGGGTTTGTTGAGGTAAATGAAGTGGTCAGGAAGTTTGTTGATGTAAAGGGTAAGTGCCAGAAATGTTTGTTGGTAAATATTTATGAAAGTGGTACTGTAATATATTTATTCTAAAATAATTCACAACTGGTGAGCTTACATTTCTGCTGAGATTAACGAGGATGGGTGAGGATGAGTGCTCAGTGAAGCTGAACAATTAAGCGCCTTAGCACACGGTTGTAACACCAACTGGCCCTCCCAGGTTGACAAGTTACAGTTATTATATTCTGTTGTTTTTTATTGTTGTTGTGTTATCCAAAATCTAAGATAATTTAAAATAGTTTTCAAAACATTGGCATAGCAAACAGTATGAGCATTGTTTCAGACACCAATCCCAGGATTACTGGTATTAGATCGTAAGCTGATTGTGATTAAGGTTACGGAACGATGCATGTTACTCAGATGTTTAACATGCTGTACTGTAAACTCAGAGGTAAGGGGTTCAAACCCTGCCAGAGCAGAACGATGTTTTGATATTGCTGTTTCACTTGTGCCCCTAGAGAATTCAGTTATGAAATGAGCGCACTGACTGCACAGTGTTGGTGGTAAGACAGGCAGTGAGGTAGAGGACTGGATGCCTGTTCTTGTATGCCGAGGCTGAGAAAACTGTAGCTGCTGACACTTCTTACCTCTGGTAGCATTTGGGTTTAACTTAAGTGGCTGTATTTGTTCTAAGATTATTTTGTTTATTATTACTAATAATTTATTATTATTATTACTAATAATAATATTTTTCATGCTTATATGCATCTGTGTGTATGTGTGTGTGCATGCGTGTGCATTGTGTTTGTGTGTGTGCATGTGTGTGTGTGTGACAACGGTTTCCCGTTTTATATAGTTTTATGTGGTGTATCCAAACTTCAGTAGTTCTTTTGAAACAAATTATCTGTCTTTGTCAGATGTTAAATTTATTGCATTTGTTGTTCTTGTTGTGTGTTTTGGAAGCCAAGCCAATGAAATTCCAACTGCTGCTGGTCTTGGCAGTGTTAGAAAGATAATTAAGATAAATTTAAAGGTAAAGGTAAATTAAGTTTAAATATGTATTGAGGTGTATATATATAGCAAGTGGTAGAAAGGATTTGGTAAATGGTAAGCGGTCAAAACGTTTGATGAGGTACATGGTTAGTAAAAAGTTTGTTGAGGTATATATTAAGTGGTCGAAATGTTTTTTGACATACACGACAAACAGTCTAAATGTTTGTTGATAAATTGTAGATATTTTATGAAAATGCTAACCTCTGCCCTGCAATAATTCACAATTGGCGAGCTTACATTATGCTGAGATTAACTAAGGGATTCTGGTTAAATTTATACTGACTTTAGAAAATTTAGAGTTTAATAGTTAAGGTTTAACATCTGTTACGTTAAAATGGTTTAGCATTTGATAGATTTACCTGTTTTGGCTAAGAACAGTTGAAATGTAATGAAGTAAAATAAAAGTGACCTATGATTGTGAGATGTGAATGTTTAGGAGATTAAATATTTGCTAAGCAGAGAATTCTTAATCTAGAATAACATTTGAAATTCATCACCGGCCATGTTATATCAGCTCTAGCCAGGTTTTATTGAAATGCCCTGCGCAAAAATTAAGTAATATTTCCCAACGAGTAGGATATATGAAGCCCAAAATATTATTTTTTATTATTACTATTTAGAAACTTCTAGAGCGCCGGTGTATAATGTACAAGTCATCAACCGATGGCGCATCAAAATTTAAGCCGCATTCAGGTCAATATCGAGATCATTCTACTATGAAAATATTCCCATAAGGGCTTCATATTTACCACATACGCAGTTGCTGTTGGGTTTGGTAATATTCGTGTGATGTTATAGCCATGTTCGTGTCAATATTCGTGTTACAAAAAGGTCCCAGTGTACAGGGTTGGTGTTGTGGAGGATTTGTGATAATGCTGCATAATGTTATGTGCGGGTTTTAATGAAATTGTTGCAGAATTTCCTTAGTTACGTGTGCATTCTTATAGTATCGTGGTCCAATGTTGCCATTAGCATGTGGGCGTGGCTACAGCCCTCAGCCCTGGCCGTGTCAGCTCAGCGGCGTCCGAGTTTATGCTGTAGGATGCACTGCACTTCAGTTTCAGCAAAGACTAGCGGTCGCTGTACTGACCGCTGCAACTTCATCGGAGGCCTACTTTGCATCATGCCTGCTTGAACATCTTGCTGCATATATCCGAACGCTACCCGTGCTAATTTCTGTTTTTAAACATTTACACTTTGATTATTTTAAATTTTCTCATTCACTATTTGGAAAGTATTAAAATTCTGAACAGGTATGTGATCATAATTATTGAGCTGCACATCCTGCTGTAAATTTCCGAGACGAGTTGAACTCAACGAGGTAATAGAACTAGAGAAAGCGCTGCCTTGTATTGGTCTATCGGCAGTTGTAGCTACCGGAAGTGACTTATCACCAGGCCAGCTGGTAGACGGTCAGCTCTCAACACCGCGTCTGCCAAAGCAATTAGGATGTAGAATTTGACTATGTTTATAACAAAAATAGGTTTTATCTTTGTCTCCAGCCCCATTGAATATTAATTGTTATTTTTAACTCATCTGTTGAACGCTAATTTTGTGTTTTCGTTACATAGGTAGAATAATTAAGCCTGACGTTAACATGTCGTCGGACGCTTCTGTGCATGAGCATGTGCGGGTTCATGTATCGATAGCGATTATATTTAAGAGGGTTTAATCTCGGGCTAGCTTGGTCCTACACGGAGACCTTAAATAGCGTGGTACCCATTCATACGGGCCGCCGTGATGAAGGATCTCACCCGATGAATTCTCAGATCTGTATGCCCTCCGATATCTTGTAAATAGGAAATAGCCTGAACTAGAAGGATATATCAGTGGCGGGTCCAGGATTGTTTGCGTGGGGGCAAGAGCATTTTTCGCGCCACATTCTCACAGTCCACCATGCACGGATCTGGACTGAGGGCCCCGCAGGCACATAACCAAGAGTGGGCGGCTCTAGCTGAATCCGCCCACTGGGATATATGTAAATGTAACTTCCGAAATTTCTGTGCCATTCGAAAGCCGCGTAAGGGATACGAACTTATACAATGGCGTTAAAAGACCCATCGGGAGAAGCGAAATTTATGAGAAAGATGTGTATTTTATGGGGATAGTCTCAGAAGTAAAGTAGTTTCTCATATCCCACAAGTGAGATGTAGGGGAGGCGCTTATTTAGTTTTCTTTAGGCCCTTGAGCCGACAGTGGATGACTTCCAAATTCCCAATATTCTGGACACAGGACCAACGCATCGCAGGACTTGCCATTTACCTTCCAGGTAGGTGGCAGCACAGTTTCGAAAAACACCATTAGATCAACGCTGGTAACACGACTTCCATACACGTGTTGACCACTCCTTTAAATTCCTCCTTTATCCGTCTGTCATCTCGAGTTGGGTCGGATTAGGCAGGTCGCACGTGTTCTGCATGCAGGTGCGAATAGACTTGTTGGCGCCATTTCTAATTTAGTCAGCTTAGGTTCTCGGTTTGCATGTAATTATCCATCGTTTCCTGCCCATCCTACAGCGCACCTGGTCTCAGATTTCGGCGCGAGTCCGCCAAAGCCAGCTGCGTTTTGCACCTGCCTACATACACTAATTTTACCGCTCTGTCTCAGCTGGATGACCGCCGATCCGTTTTTAATTGAGGGGGTTGGAGTGGTAGTCTGAAGCAGTGGGAGATATGTAAATGTAAACCTCCGAAATTTTTCAGCGCCACACAAAAACCGAGTCAGGGAGACCAAAACGGACCCACTGGAAGAAGCGAAATGTATGAGTAAGATGTGTATTTTATGGGGATAGTCTCAGCAATAAAGTAACGTTTCCCATATCCCGCAGTCAGAAGTAGAGGAGGCGCTCATTCCTTTTCCTTAGGCCCTTGAGCTGACAGTGAACGAATCCCAAAATCCTGGACACGGGGGTAGGGTATCGCAGGACTTTGACGTTTACTTTCCAGCTAGGTGGCAGCACAGTTTTGAAAACTTCCATTAGATTAAATCGCGCGCTGGTTACAAGTATCGCATACAAGTGTTGACCACTAATTAACAATCTGTATGTCTGTTTGTCTCTCTCTTTGTTCGTCTGTCGTTGGGTCGGATTTGGCAGGTGGCACGTGTGCTGAATGCAGGTGCGAATAGACTAGTTGGCGCCATTTCGAAATTTATTACGTTTTAGTTTTCTGTTTGCATATAAGTATATATGTTCTAGGCTGCCCATCCCACATCGCAGCTGCTCTCAGATTTCGGTTGCGTTATGGACCTCCTAACTTAAAATAGTTTTGTCGCGCTATCGCAGATCTGGATGCCCGCCGATACCTTTTTAATGGTAGGCCTATAGTGCCAGAACCAGAGGGATATATGAGTGGCGGCTCCAGGATTGTTTGCGTGGGGCAAGAGCATTTCCAAGGGGCGTCACATTTTCGTAATCCTCTATGCACGGGTCTGGTCTGAGGGGCGCAGGCATATAACCAAAAGGGGGCGCCTGTAGCTAAATCCGCCACTGGGATAAATGTAAATGTAAACATCCGAAATTTCTTGGCGCCACATAAAAGGCGCCTCAGGGAGACCAACTTACAAATCGGCGCTAAAAGACCCATTGGGAGAAGCGAAACTATGTATGAGGAAGATGTCTACTTATGCAATATGTTTTGGCTAATGGCGGAAATGGAGATAATGAGGCTTTTAAAATCATAATAAAAATATACAACTGGATTCTTAAGATCTAGGAATCAGGCAGGCCGACATTCAGATGGCTACGGCAGATGGTGTTTCGGATTGGAGGCCTAGAGAGAGAGAGAGAGAGAGAGAGAGAGAGAGAGAGAGAGAGAGAGAGAGAGAGAGAGAGAGAGAGAGAGAGAGAGAGAGAGAGATGTGGGGAAGAGGAAAAAGCAGTATAAGATTTTTGGAAAAGTAATGTTTTCAGTTTTGAGTGAAAGACCAGCCAGAAATTGCCAGAGGTGAAGTATTGGTGAGTTCTTTTGATGGGTCAGATAACTTTATAGCCATAGCTGCTCCATCCCTCTGGAATAAATTCCGGTGGGAGTTTATTCCAGAGCGGTGGAGCAGCTATGGCTATATAGCGACTCCCAAATTTTAAGGATGAAATGATGGGGGGAAAGGAAGTGTTAGGACAGAATAGGATTGGGTTGAATGGAGTGGTTAGAATGCAAATAAACGACAAATATAGGAGGGTTGGGAAGGTTGAATTGTGTTATAGGTAAGCGAAAGGATTTTATACTGTGTTCAGGTACTGTATTTTTAATCCAGTGAAATGATTTGAGAACAGGACCAATGCGATAGGGTGTGGGAGTTTTGGTGACTGCATGAGCAAGAGCATTTTGGATAGCCTGAAGGCGGTTTATTTGAGTGGTATCAACGCTGATAAAAAGTGAATTGAATTGGACTATGGATGTGGCAATGGTAGACGCAGTTTTGAAGTCAAGCATATGTAAGGCAAATTGTGCAAAGGTCGTGGATATGCATAAAGCAAGAATGGGAAAGATGGGTGATATGATCAGAAAAGGTGAGGTTTTGGTAGAATATTACACCTAATTTGCAGAGAGGAGTCAGCGTTAATGGTGTAGGTGGAGGTAAAATCCGGGCTGAGGCAGATAGAAGGATCAGGAATTTTCTTGAGGTTGTCACATAGGCCAACAAGTAGGAATTTGGTTTTAGATGGGTTCAGGCACAAGAGATCAGAAGGTGGAATGGTGAAAATGAATAGAAAGAATTCAGTCTCTACAGCAAAGTTTATATTGGCCCCAAATGGTACTATTCCCATGTGGGGCCCCTGCATTTTGGACCTATCAAATGTTCATGGGCATGCTGGCAGGGCTATAGTAATACAACTGTAATATTACTGTGAATTCATAATTTATACTAAAATAGTTTCAACACGCACACACATTCACACACACAGTAAACTAATTTTAATATGAATTTTTAAAATTAAGAATTTGTGTCAAATTGGCATGCTATGTAGCTATATGACAATATTCCCAGACAGGTTTCATATTTCCTGTACATGGTATGGAAGGATGGTAACATTGCAAACATAGGATTCATATAACCTAGGGTATGTCATATATCTTACATATGACGTTGCTCATGGAATGCTGGAACCGTGCAATCACTGTAGCCCTATTTATACCTCTGTACTCTCCAGCATATAAATCATTTAGTGTGCTCATGAGATGACATACAAAATTAGCTGTATCTTCAATAAGTAATTTTTTCCAGTAAATGAAATATAACTTGTCCTGCTGCTGGCATTTTGAAGTTAGTTTTATGAAACCAGATTGGCCTTTCACACTGCAAAACCACCGCCTCAATGTATTTTGGTGAGGCATACATGCGTTAATAGTTTTCCTCACATATTCGTAGGTCTTTGCTGAATGAACATGCAAAGTGAGGGCAAATGTAAGCAACAGGGACTTGACTTTATTCTTTCATCTCACTTGGCATATGATTTAGTCATTTTCAAAAATGTATGCTTCGACAGCGCTCAACTTTCCTCTAGGGCGCATACGACGACCGTGCGAAGCTCAGCTTTCTGCCACCCATGACTTCATTTGACCCAGGAGATGTTGGCTTCACTGTATAGCATAGAAATCGGGCTGTATGCTGTATCCAGTGTTATTATATCTATATTACGAATAGAGTCTTTGGCGGTATTTCTAAATTTATTACGTTTAAACCAAGAGGGGAGGTGACGAACCGCCTAGGCTACACAAAACCCGCGCCAGGAAGACCAGCTAAATCTCGGCGCTAAAAACCTATTAGGAGGTGCGAAATGTACGGGAAGATGTGTTTTCAATGGGAAATATTTAGTTTGGACCAGTGGGGAGAAAGACCTTTGGACGG
The DNA here is from genome assembly GCA_964023275.1 of Norana najaformis. Lineage (NCBI taxonomy): Eukaryota > Metazoa > Annelida > Clitellata > Crassiclitellata > Hormogastridae > Norana > Norana najaformis. The sequence goes on from OZ029921.1 coordinate 4,008,904, forward strand.
GAGGGCGATTTGATGGGAAATGCAGCTTCAGTGGGAGATAATAGGAATCAACGGCGAAGGAAACCGATTCTCAATACATATTAATTCGCATCAGTTAAGATTCGTTAGATATATAAATTATAACAGTTCCGAGTGGTCCTTGAATGGAAATACATGACATTGTGTACTCAAATATTATACTGCTTACGTACATTCAGCAATTACTAATACCGCTGTATGCCAGTACAACAACTACTACTACTACGACGACTATGACCATGACCATTATTAGGCCTATTACAGTTATGAAGCCTTTTATTATTATTACGCCTATTAATATTAGTCCTAATATTAGCATTATTGTTATTATTAGGTCTACCATAATGTAGGGCTTCTTAGCTTCTTAAAGCCACGCATGAGCTGCATAAGTAAAACAGCTCGACTCAGTAAGAGACAAGGTGCAAGGGTCAGTTTCAGATCGATGTCTTGACATTAGAGATCTTTTGCAATGTCCAACAACAGCACTTTATGAGAACCATCTTGTCTCAAAGTTTATAGACGGTCAGTGGATGGCTTTTTAAATAGCTGAAGACTAAGGGACAATTTTATATAATTTCATTGCCTAATAGAGTTGTTAAAATTGTTTTATCGTTTGAATGGGTGAGTTAAAGTAAGGTAATATAATCGAACGATTATGTAGTGGCTTCTAGTAGCAAGGGTTTAATGAATAAAACAGATCATTTTAGCTAAACCAAAATCAATACCATTACTGATGGAAAGTGAATGAGATTGTTATAGTCAAAATGAGAGGAGTAATTTGTCACAATTGTTGAGGTTTGTTTGAACTGCTCTCAAATACATTGTGTGGCACGGTATTCGATTGGCTTGAACGCGAAATTGCTCAGCGCCATCGGTTGATGGGCTGTCATTATATTTCGACGCTGAATAAATGATGTGTTGCATGTGACCTATATATACCCGTTATATATAGACCATATATAAATATACCCGGTATAGATGAGAGTGTGGTCACTAAGGTGGGAAAATACACTCGAGTGGTGTTGTGATAGTTGAGGCAGAACGTTTGCTGTCTTCATCCCTTGAACTTGTGTGTGGTCAGTGAACCGTGACCCTCGAATGGGCCAACAAGCCACAAGACACACCTGTCTGTTTTCAGGCGATTTGCATACAGTAGATGGGTCTTGAACTTGATGTGGGTAATGTCAGTCCGAAGCTTGAACGAAGGAGAAGGGAGACGTCTGCGGCTTATTACTTATTGGGCGAATTGATAGTCTTCGCTCGGACGGTCTGCAGCGAGCTGAAGAAGAACTCGGGCGATTCGAAGTAGGAGTTTTGGTGGACTGGAGAAGCGAGGCCGTGACTGAAGCGACAGAAAGCCTGAGAAGTGAAAAAGCGTTTAACATTCCAAGGCCTTCGTCTTCGTAAGTGTCGATATATATGTATACACATATAAAGGGGGTGCTATATAAATTGATTATATATATAGGCCTAGTGTTAATTTCAAGCCCGTTTAAAGAGTATATGTATTTAGAATATACGCGCTTGCGTGTGCTTAATGGAAATTGAAGAGTCCATGCCTTAGCTGTACATACGGTTTCAAGCGCTTGAATTCTTGTCGTAATTAATAAACGTAGGTGTTATGCAGATACCGTTGACATTGACGAGATCATTACGTACATACACTATTAACAGTTGGAAGGTTTCTGTATCAAGACAGTTGAATGCTTGACGGATATGCTGGAGGCAGGTGTGTTATTTAGCGCCTCTTCAGGTATCTACTCAAAAGGGGGACCTCTTTCAAGAGCCACCCTAGACCTATCGTCTGTTATAAACGCATCCGAAAATAGTCGTTGCAAAATGGTTTTTCATTTTACTTATTCATTCACTCAGTTTCAATGTATTTAAATTTTTACTTGCTTCACAGCTTTTTAATTTTATTTTCCAATCTCTGTTTTTGCAAGGCCAAGAAAGCAAATTGTTTGTGTGTGTGCTTAATTGAAGAGTGTATGCCATGCACATATGTTGTTTAGATACAGTGAAATTGTTTATCCGCCTGAGATATATTATGGTAAAACTATTGAAAATATTAATTGAAGGGTGTAAGGCAAAGGGTTGCCACATAAAATGAGTACATATGCGCTTGTGTGTGCTTAATTGAAGAGTCTATGCTTTACTTTTACACACGGTTTCAAGCGCTTGAATGTCATGTAAATACCGTTGACATTGAGCCGTTAATTATGTAGCGCATCATCAGGTTATCTACTCAGTAGCGGGACTTCAGGAAAGCGCCACATCTAGATCTACTAGACCTAGAATCTTTTATAAAAGTACCAGAGTATCCGTGCCTAGTTGATTCGGTCAATAATGCAGTTAAATAAAAACTTGATCAATTGCATCAAAGTTTCTACAGTTCTACACAATAACTGAAGAATAATGGCTGGTTGAACTGCATCCAAAAATAGTCGTTGCACAATGGTTTTTCATTCACTTATTCACTCAGTCAATTTTCAATGTCTTTCCATTTTTACTTGCTTCACAGCTTTTTTTATTTTCCATTCTCGGTTAATTCTACTTTCTAAAAGTATTTTCTTGATTACTTCGAACAGATGAGAGAAGATGGACACCACGCAAGAGTCGCAGTAGCTCCTCCTCGCATTGGAATGAGGCCCATGACCCACCAGAAAGGCAGCAGTAGTAAGTGAACTCATAATTTTACAATATCTCCCCTACATAAATGATTATATATGGGCTTGTGCTTAATTGAAGCTATACAAAATTGAGTGTGTATAGAGGCCTAGTGTTAATTTCAAGCTTGTGTAAAGGGTATGTGTATTTGTGCATGCTACATAAATTGATTAAACTGTAATCCTAGTGTTAATTTCAAACTTGTTTATAGGGTATGTGTATTTCGAGTATATATGCGCTTATGTGTTTCTGTGTGCTTAGTTGAAGATTCTAAGGCAATGGGGGTGTTATATAAATTGATAAGCCCAGTGAGTATTTAGTACAGAGTATATATGTGCTTGTATGTGCTTAACTGAAGCATCATTTGGAATATAGGTGTGCATAATTTAAGTCTAAGCAAAAGGGGTGCTGTATAAATCGGTTGATTGATTGTGTGTATTTAGAGTTTATGTGCGCTTAATTGAAGCATCTTAGGCAAAGGAGTGCTATATAAAATGAATGTAGTTGGAGTATATATGTGCTTCTGTTTTTGTGTGCTTAATTGAAGCATATAAAGGCAAAGGGGTGCTATATAAATTGATAGTATATATGGACTTGTATGTTTCTGTGTGCTTAGTTGAAGATTCCAAGGCAATGGGGTGCCATATAAATTGATAAGCCCAATGTTTTAATTTCAAGCACGTTTAAGTTTGTTAAAGCTTGTTTATGTGTATTTGCTGAGTATATGTGTGCTTGTGTGTGTTTAACTGAAGCATCCATGTTTGGAATATAGGTGTGCATAATTTAAGTCTAAGACAAAGGGGTGCTATATAAATCGATTAATAGAGGCCTAGTGTTAATTTAAAGCTTTATTAAAGCTTGTTCCAGCTTATTTATATGCAGTTAGAGTTTATATGCACTTATGTGTGCTTAATTGAAGCATCTTAGGCAAAGGGGTGCTATATAAACTGAGTGTAGTAGGAGTATATAGCCTATGCGCTTGTGTTTTTGTGTGCTTAACTGAAGCGTATAAAGGCAAAGAGGTGCTATATAAATTGATTATGTGTAGAGGGCGTGTTAATTTCAAGCTTGTTTGAAGGATGTGTGTAGCTAAAGTATATATGCACTTGTATGTTTCTGTGTGCTTAGTTGAAGAGTCTAAGGCAAAGGGGTGCTATATAAATTGATAAGCCTAGTGTTAATTTCAAGCACGTTTAAGTTTGTTAAAGCTTGTTTATGTGTATTTATAGAGTATGTATGTGCTTGTGTGATTAACTGAAGCATCTAAGTCTGGAATATAGGTGTGCATAATTTAAGTCTAAGGCAAAGGGGTGCTATATAAATCGATTAATAGAGGCCTAGCGTTAATTTAATCTTTATTAAAGCTTGTTCAAGCTTATTTATGTGTAGTTAGAGTTTATATGCACTTGTGTGCTTAATTGAAGCATCTTAGGTAAAGGGGTGCTATATAAACTGAGTGTAGTAGGAGTATATAGCCTATGCGCTTGTGTTTTTGTGTGCTTAACTGAAGCGTATAAAGGCAAAGAGGTGCTATATAAATTATGTATAGAGGGCTAGTGTTAATTTCAAGCTTGTTTGAAGGATGTGTGTAGCTAAAGTATATATGCACTTGTATGTTTCTGTGTGCTTACTTGAAGAGTCTAAGGCAATGGTGTGCTATATAAATTGATAAGCCTAGTGTTAATTTCAAGCACGTTTAAGTTTGTTAAAGCTTGTTTATGTGTATTTTTAGAGTATGTATGTGCTTGTGTGATTAACTGAAGCATCTAAGTGTGGAATATAGGTGTGCATAATTTAAGTCTAAGGCAAAGGGGTGCTATATAAATCGATTAATAGAGGCCTAGTGTTAATTTAAAGCTTTATTAAAGCTTGTTCAAGCTTATTTATGTGTAGTTAAAGTTTATATGCACTTATTTGTGCTTAATTGAAGCATCTTATGCAAAGGAGTGCTATATATAGTAGGAGTATTTTTAGAGTATGTATGTGCTTGTGTGATTAAGTGAAGCATCTAAGTTTGGAATATAGGTGTCCATAATTTAAGTCTAAGGCAAAGGGGTGATTAATAGAGGCCTAGTGTTAATTTAAAGCTTGATTAAAGCTTGTTCATGTGTATTTAAAGTTTATGTGCGCTTATGTGTGCTTAACTGAAGCATCTTAGGCAAAGGGGTGCTATATTAAATGAATATAGTTGGAGTATATATGCGCTTGTTTTTGTGTGCTTAACTGAAGCGTATAAAGGCTAAAAGGGGTGCTATATAAATTGATAGTATATATGGACTTGTATGTTTCTGTGTGCTTAGTTGAAGAGTCTAAGGCAAAGAAAAGGGTGCTTTATAAATTGATAAGCCTAGTGTGTTTAAGCTTGTTCATGTGTATTTATATATGTACTTGTGTGTGATTAACTTAAGTGGAATATAGGTGCACATAATTTAAGTCTAAGGCAAAGGGATGATTAATAGAGGCCTAGTGTTAATTCAAAGCGCTTGTTCAAGTGTATTATGTTTATATGCGCTTATGTGTGCTTAATTGAAGCATCTTAGGCAATGGGGTGCTATATAAACTGAGTGTAGTAGGAGTATATAGCCTATGCGCTTGTTTTTGTGTGCTTAACTGAAGCGTATAAAGGCAAAGGGGTGCTATATAAATTGGTAGTATATATGGACTTGTATGTTTCTGTGTGCTTAGTTGGAGTCTAAGGCAAAGGGGTGCTTTATAAATTGATAAGCCTAGTGTTAATTTCAAGCATGTTTAAGCTTGTTCATGTGTATTTATATATGTGCTTGTGTGTGATTAACTGAAGCATCTAAGTTTGGAATATAGGTATGCATAATTTAAGTCTAAAGCAAAGGGGTGATTAATAGAGGCCTAGTGTTAATTCAAAGCGCTTGTTCAAGTGTATTATGTTTATATGCGCTTATGTGTGCTTAATTGAAGCATCTTAGGCAATGGGGTGCTATAGAAACTGAGTGTAGTAGGAGTATATAGCCTATGCGCTTGTGTTTTTGTGTGCTTAACTGAAGCGTATAAAGGCAAAGAGGTGCTATATAAATTGATTATGCATAGAGGCCTAGTGTTTCAAGCTTGTTTGAAGGATGTGTGTAGCTAAAGTACATATGCACTTGTACGTTTCTGTGTGCTTAGTTGAAGAGTCTAAGGCAAAGAGGTGTGCTATATAAATTGATAAGCCTAGTGTTAATTTCAAGCACGTTTAAGTTTGTTAAAGCTTGTTTATGTGTATTTCTAGAGTATGTATGTGCTTGTGTGATTAACTGAAGCATCTAAGTTTGGAATATAGGTGTGCATAATTTAAGTCTAAGGCAAAGGGGTGATTAATAGAGGCCTAGTGTTAATTTAAAGCTTGATTAAAGCTTGTTCATTTGTATTTAGAGTTCATGTGTGCTTATATATGTGCTTAATTGAAGCATCTTAGGCAAAGGAGTGATATATAAAATGAATATAGTTGGAGTATATTTGCGCTTGTTTTTGTGTGCTTAATAACTGAAGCGTATAAAGGCAAAGGTGCTATATAAATTGATAGTATATATGGACTTGTATGTTTCTGTGTGCTTAGTTGAAGAGTCTAAGGCAAAGGGGTTCTTTATAAATCGATAAGCCTAGTGTGTTTAATAAGCTTGTTCATGTGTATTTGTTAAGTTAATCACACAACCCTGTCATCTGTTATAAAAGCGTTTATTTTGACTAATAAGCCGGAAAAAGTCATTGCAAAATGGTTTTCAATAATTTATTCATTCACTGGCTCATTTTCCGGTCCTTGCTCGCTGATGAGAGAAGATATGGTAAAATTAATCAGTGCTTAAAATGTACCTACTACATGTTACGTAACTCATATACGTTTGTTGGTATTCTTCATTTTTTAAGAAGAGATGCTGTATTCGACGAAACCGCTGTCATTGGGAGAGATTTTAGGAGAAGAGCTTGAAGAATAATAAAAGAAATATTTCTTCTAATAAATTTCTTCTTTGATGGGTTTCTGGTTCGGGCGTGCTGACTGCGTGCAACGACCGTGCCAAGCAGCAGAATTTGGTATCGGGCAAGTCCTGCAATGGCTGGCCATTGTCAAATCAACGGATCAAGAGCCTAGCAGGATAAAGCAGCATAAACTAAGTAAGTTCCAAGGCCGGAGAGGCTCTCTCTCTGCTCTCTCTCTCTGTCTCTCTCTCTGTCTAAGTCTTCATCTCTCTCTCTCTGTCTAAGTCTTCAAAGCCATCGACTGCGACGCAGTCGATGACCTTGAAAGACTTAGTTTATTTCGGCTCGGCTCTCTCTCTCTCTTTCTCCTCCTCTTCCTCCCTCTCTCCTTGGCACTTTGCCAAGTCTCTCTCTCTCTCTTTCTCCCTCCCTCTCTCTTTGGCACTTTGCCAAGGAGAGAGGGAGGAAGAGGAAGAGAGAGGGAGGGAGAAAGAGAGAGAGAGGGACTTGGCAAAGTGCCAAGGAGAGAGGGAGGAAGAGGAGGAGAAAGAGAGAGAGAGAGCCGAGCCGAAATAAACTAAGTCTTTCAAGGTCATCGACTGCGTCGCAGTCGATGGCTTTGAAGACTTAGACAGAGAGAGAGAGATGAAGACTTAGACAGAGAGACAGAGAGACAGAGAGAGAGAGAGAGCAGAGAGAGAGAGAGACAGAGAGCCTCTCCGACCTTGGAACTTACTTAGTTTATGCTGCTTTATCCCCTGTTAGGTCCTCCTGGACACGGGTCTCTCTCACTCCAGCTGAAGAAGATCGATCGTCACTCGTCTCCATATCCAAACCAATCAATCTAGGTAGACATCAACATAACGCAAACGGGTTACACATTATGACAAACAGCTCAGCTCTAGGGGAAAAAAGAAAGGAAGAAAGAGAGACACAGGCAGAGAAAGCAAGCACGCAGGCTAGCAATTATTAAATCGGTAGCAATGCAAGTAACATGCAGGCTAGCAATGAAATCATTAGCACTGCAAGCAAGCAAGCTCTCTCTCTCTCCCACATATGTGAAAAACACCACACAGCATACATACACAAGAAAGAGACACAGAGGTAGACACTTTCAAACCAATGACTACTAGGCTCGGCTCGCTCTCTCTCTCTCTGACCCTTGGACTGATGGTGAGATCAAGCACTTAGGCACAGGCAAGCAAGCTTGGGAAGGAATGAAGATCTAAACTAAACAACGATACCTTACAAGAGCACCAATCTAGGTAGACATCAGCATAACGCAAACGATTACACAAATATGACAAACAGCTCTTAAAGAGAAAAGAGAGAGACACAGAGCAAGCAGGCTAGCAATGACATCATTAGCAATGCAAGCAAAAAACACGCAGGCAAGCAAGTTAGCAAACAGTAGCAGATGACAAACGATTACAAAAGGAAAAAAGAACGGAAGAAAGAGAGACACAGAGCAAGCAAGCACGCACAGGCTAGAAATGTAATCTGTAGCGATGCAAGCAAGAATGCAGGCTAGCAATGAAATCAGTAGCAATGCAAGCAAGCATATGCAGACTAGCAAAGCAATCTGTAGCAATGCAAGCAAGCAAGCATGCAGGCTAGCAATGAAATCTGCAGCGATGCAAGCAAGAAGCAGGCTATCAATGAAATCAGTAGCAGTGCAAGCAAGCACGCAGGCTAGCAATGAAATCAGTAGCAGTGCAAGTAACATGCAGCCTAGCAATGAAATCGGTAGCAATGCAAGCAAGCACGCACAGTCTAGCAATTAAATCAGTAGCAATGCAAGCAAGCACACCAATGAAATCAGTAGCAGTGCAAGTAACATGCAGGTTAGCAATTAAATCAGTAGCAATGCAAGCAGCACGCAGGCTAGCAATGAAATCAGTAGCAATGCAAGCAAGCATGCACAGGCTAGCAATGAAATCAGTAGCAATGCAAGCAAGCAAGCACGCACAGGCTAGCAATGAAATCAGTAGCATTGCAAGTAACATGAAGGCTAGCAATTAAATCAGTAGCAATGCAAGTAACATGAAGGCTAGCAATGAAATCAGTAGCAATGCAAGTAACATGAAGGCTAGCAATGAAATCAGTAGCGTTGCAAGTAACATGAAGGCTAGCAATGAAATCAGTAGCAATGCAAGCAGCATGCAGGGTAGCAATGAAATCGGTAGCAATGCAAGTAACATGCAGGCTAGCAATGAAATCAGTAGCAATGCAAGCAAGCACGCACAGGCTAGCAATGAAATCAGTAGCATTGCAAGTAACATGAAGGCTAGCAATTAAATCAGTAGCAATGCAAGCAAGCACGCACAGGCTAGCAATGAAATCGGTAGCAATGCAAGCAAGCAAGCACGCACAGGCTAGCAATGAAATCAGTAGCGTTGCAAGTAACATGAAGGCTAGCAATGAAATCAGTAGCAATGCAAGCAGCATGCAGGGTAGCAATGAAATCGGTAGCAATGCAAGCTTGCACACACAGGCTAGCAATGAAATCAGTAGCGTTGCAAGTAACATGAAGGCTAGCAATTAAATCAGTAGCAATGCAAGCAAGCATGCACAGGCTAGCAATGAAATCAGTAGCGTTGCAAGTAACATGAAGGCTAGCAATTAAATCAGTAGCAATGCAATCAAGCATGCAGGCTAGCAATGAAAATGGTAGCAATGCAAGCAAGCATGCACAGGCTATCAATGAAAGCAGCAGCGTTGCAAGTAACATGAAGGCTAGCAATTTAATCAGAAGCAATGCAAGCAAGCATGCACAGGCTAGCAATGAAATCAGTAGCGTTGCAAGTAACACGCAAGCTAGCAATTAAATCAGTAGCAATGCAATCAAGCTAGCAATGAAATCGGTAGCAATGCAAGCAAGCACGCACAGGCTAGCAATGAAATCAGTAGCAGTGCAAGTAACATGCAGGTTAGCAATTAAATCAGTAGCAATGCAAGCAAGCATGCACAGGCTAGCAATGAAATCAGTAGCAATGCAAGCAAGCATGCAGGCTAGCAAAGAAATCAGTAGCAATGCAAGCAAGCAAGCATGCAGGCTAGCAATGAAATCAGTAGCAATGCAAGCAAGCATGCACAGGCTAGCAATGAAATCAGTAGCGTTGCAAGTAACATGAAGGCTAGCAATTAAATCAGTAGCAATGCAAGTAAGCATGCAGGCTAGCAATGAAATTGGTAGCAATGCAAGCAAACACGCACAGGTTAGCAATGAAATCGGTAGCGTTGCAAGTAACATGAAGGCTAGCAATGAAATCAGTAGCAATGCAAGCAAGCACGCACAGGCTAGCAATGAAATCAGTAGCGTTGCAAGTAACATGAAGGCTAGCAATGAAATCAGTAGCAATGCAATCAAGCATGCACAGGCTAGCAATGAAATCGGTAGCAATGCAAGCAAGCAAGCAGCAGCACAGGCTAGCAATGAAATCAGTAGCGTTGCAAGTAACATGAAGGCTAGCAATGAAATCAGTAGCACAGGCTAGCAATGAAATCAGTAGCATGCAAGTAACATGCAGACTAGCAATGAAATCGGTAGCAATGCAAGCAAGCACACACAGGCTAGCAATGAAATCAGTAGCATTGCAAGTAACATGAAGGCTAGCAATTAAATCAGTAGCAATGCAAGCAAGCATGCACAGGCTAGCAATGAAATCAGTAGCATTGCAAGTAACATGAAGGCTAGCAATTAAATCAGTAGCAATGCAAGCAGCATGCAGGCTAGCAATGAAATCGGTAGCAATGCAAGTAACATGCAGGCTAGCAATGAAATCAGTAGCAGTGCAAGCAAGCATGCACAGGCTAGCAATTAAATCAGTAGCATTGCAAGTAACATGAAGGCTAGCAATTAAATCAGTAGCAATGCAATCAAGCATGCAGGCTAGCAATGAAATCGGTAGCAATGAGGCTAGCAATGAAATCGGTAGAATTGCAAGCAAGCATGCACAGGCTAGCAATTAAATCAGTAGCGTTGCAAGTAACATGAAGGCTAGCAATTAAATAAGTAGCAATGCAAGCAAGCACGCACAGGCTAGCAATGAAATCAGTAGCGTTGCAAGTAACATGAAGGCTAGCAATTAAATCAGTAGCAATGCAACGAGCATGCAGGCTACCAATGAAATCGGTAGCTATGCAAGCAAGCACAGGCTAGCAATGAAATCAGTAGCGTTGCAAGTAACATGAAGGCTAGCAATGAAATCAGTAGCAATGCAAAGTAAGCAGGGTAGCATGCTAGCAATGCAAGCAAGCACGCACAGGCTAGCAATGAAATCAGTAGCAATGCAAGCAAGCAAGCACAGGCTAGCAATGAAATCAGTAGCAATGCAAGCAAGCATGCACAGGCTAGCAATGAAATCAGTAGCAATGCAAGCAAGCACGCACAGGCTAGCAATTAAATCAGTAGCAATGCAATCAAGCATGCAGGCTAGCAATGAAATCGGTAGTAATGCAAGTAACATGAAGGCTAGCAATGAAATCAGTAGCAATGCAAGCAAGCACACACAGGCTAGCAATTAAATCAGTAGCAATGGAAGCAGCATGCAGGTTAGCAATGAAATCGGTAGCAATGCAAGTAACATGCAAGCTAGCAATGAAATCAGTAGCTAGCAATTAAATCAGTAGCAATGCAATCAAGCACGCACAGGCTAGCAATGAAATCAGTAGCGTTGCAAGTAACATGAAGGCTAGCAATGAAATCAGTAGCAATGCAATCAAGCATGCAGGCTAGCAATGAAATCGGTAGCAATGCAAGCAAGCATGCACAGGCTAGCAATGAAATCAGTAGTGTTGCAAGTAACATGTAGGCTAGCAATTAAATCAGTAGCAATGCAACCAAACACGCATAGGCTAGCAATGAAATCAGTAGCGTTGCAAGTAACATGAAGGCTAGCAATTAAATCAGTAGCATTGCAAGTAACATGAAGGCTAGCAATGAAATCAGTAGCAATGCAAGCAAGCACGCACAGGCTAGCAATGAAATCAGTAGCAATGCAAGGAAGCATGCACAGGCTAGCAATGAAATCAGTAGCAATGCAAGCAAGCACGCACAGGCTAGCAATGAAATCAGTGGCAATGCAAGCAAGCACGCACAGGCTAGCAATGAAATCAGTAGCGTTGCAAGTAACATGAAGGCTAGCAATGAAATCAGTAGCAATGCAAGCAAGTATGCACAGGCTAGCAATGAAATCGGTAGCAATACAAGCAAGCACACACAGGCTAGCAATGAAATCGGTAGTGTTGCAAGTAACATGAAGGCTAGCAATTAAATCAGTAGCAATGCAAGCAGGCTAGCAATAAAATCAGTAGCAGATGAAAAGTAAGCAAGCAGGCTAGCAATGAGTAGCAGATGAAGCAAGCAAGTTAGCAAACAGCAGCAGATAGCAAGCAAGCAGTTGCATCTGAAGCTCAATCAGTTGCAGTTCAAGCAAGCAGTTCCAGTCAAGCAGTTGCACTTGCAGCTAAAGCAAACAGCTGCAGAGCAGTTGAAGCAAGCTCTTGAAAGGAACAGTTGCAGTTGAAGCAAGCAGTTGACAAAAGCAGCAGTTCAGGCAAGCAAACTTGTGAAGGAATGAAGATCTACACGATGCTTACCCTTAGCTGAGTTCTGGCGACTGTCCTGTGAGAAGAGGATGAGGAACAACGGGTCGAGTGGGCCCACCGCTGCCCAAATGGAAACTCCAGCTGAAGATCATCACCTGACTTCTCCAGAAGCAAACGAATCTAGATAGACATCAACATAATGCAAATTATTAAACATTCATATAGCCCCTTTCAATGACAAACAGCACAAAGACATAATTATGAGTAATGCTTGCATCAGCATACAGCTCATAATAAGGCAGAGAAAGGAAGAAAGAAAGACAAAGAGATAGGGGCTAACAGATTAAAAAATGATTATCAGTTTTGCCGTGGAAATCTAATTTTCTGATACTCAGAGTCCTCCATAATTTTACAAACGAGATGCTCTATTTCTAAAAAATCTACTGACATTTAGCACATACAATTTAACATGCGTAAAAGGATCCACTGAATGAAGGATATTTTCAGAACTCCTTGGCTAGAGCCATAACAAATACTTCTAAGTATCAGATATAACCCCTGTGCTTAAATCTTTACAGTGGCTTCCTATTCAGCAAAGGATCTGTTTCAAAATTAGGACTTACAGTTTATAAAACATTGAACTAGGGCCAACCACAATACTTGAAATCAATCCTTATTCCCCAGACTTACCATTATTCTGCAAGGTCATCTGATTGTCTTTCTCTGCTCATACCTTGGGCTAGAACTGTTCTGGGTAACAAGCATTTTCGGCTGCTGGACCAAAATTCTGGAATTCCCTCCCTGTGTCTGTTCGTTCTGCTCAGTCGCTTCTGTCATTTCGTTCTCAGCTTAAAACTTACCTGTTTCAAATTGCTTATCTACCATAGGCTGCCTCTCTGTCGTGCGGAATGACCTTCTGGATATCAACCTGATTGTGGCTTGGTTTTGGTGTGCCATCGGTTGATGCCTTGTGCATTAGACACCGGCGCATTAGAAGTTGGTAATTATAGTTCTTATTATTATTTGACATCGGCTCAAAAACTACGCGAAAGCAATAAACTGTTTCTATTGTGGCCGTGCAAATGGAGTTTTAAAATGTCAGTCCTTCGAACAAAATGGCGAGCGATGAAACAATCTATAAAACATTAGAAGCTGGACTGCTAAAAAATCGGCTGCCATCTAGCGAATGCAATTTAACTAGATGCATTAATGTATTCCCCACACAGCAGAACATTTATAAATCAAAATTCGCGTACATACTCATGCTGCTTCTTATATCGCACGCCATTTTGTGCAAATTTATTCATGTAACGAAATTTCGCGAAAATTGATTTCACAGCGAGACAGAGAGACTGGCTCAAATACTAAGTTCAAATCGATCAGTAATTCTAATTCAGGCTAGCAATGAAATCAGTCGCAATGCAAGCAAGCATGCAGGCTAGAAATGAAATCAGTAGCAATGCAACCAAGCACACAGGCTAGCAAGGAAATCAGTAGCAGTGCAAGCAAGTAAGCACACAGACTAGCAATGAAATCAATAGCAGTAAAAGCAAGCAATCATGCAGGCTAGCAATGAAATCAGTAGCATATGAAAAGTGAGCTAGCAATGAGTAGCAGATAATGCAAGCAAGTTAGCAAACAGTAGCAGGTGAAGCAGGCAATGAGTAGCAGGTGAAGCAGGCAATGAGTAGCAGATGAAGCAAGCAGTTGAAGGAAGCAAGCAAGCAGTTGCAGCTGAAGTTCAAGCAAGCAACTCTTCTTTTTTCTTCCTATTCTCATCTCTTCCCCTTTCTTTGTTTATTAGATTTGTAATCTCTTCATTCTCATCATTTTTATTTTCTCCTTTTTCCATCTCATTTTTCTTAAACTTTCTCCTCCTCCTCCTCCTCCTCCTCCTCCTTCTCTTCCTCCTCCTTCTCTTCTTCTGACTTTTAAAATCAGATAATGGATTCGTTAAGACTCACTAGAATTTTCCAGGTTCCTCCTCTATTGATGTCAGCTCCTCATTCAGCGTTTCTTCTTGTCACCGTTTCTACTTCTCATCCATTTCATGCTGAAGATGTTGCATGTGATGCTCGCGTGCTGAAGCTGGATCTATAAAAAACATCAGACATCTAAAGAAATTGTAATCCCATGTGAATTAAGCAGCCTAGAGATAATAGCACTTGTTTTACATGATTAAGGATAGATTCTTCGTTCTGAGGATACAGCATGGCAAGCACAGTGAAGTTAAGCAATGTCAAGCATGGTTATCATGTGGATGGGAGAAGATCCATCGCAGAACAAGCCACCTATGCCAATCAACCACCATCCCCTGGAGTCGGTATAAGGGGAAGGATTCAGTTTAGTTTTTATTACTTATGCATTTATTGAGCAGCGCCATCTAATGACTAAAATTAATTGATTGGGCTGAGCAATTGTGAGTGAAGGACTTGCTCAAGGACCCTGCAGCTTTAAAATGAAAACTTGCCTCTTCATTTTAGAGCAAGGGATGGTCTCGTTGTGAGTTGCATCAATTGTCCAACTTACCTTACGAATTCTCCAACTCTTGGTGAATTCTTGAAATATCTGCGCTGGTGTTTCACTCAAAACTGAAAACTGTTTCCTTTTAAGTATTCGAATAAAACGCATCTCTCAATATCAACTCAAAGTCAGTACAAATCTAAAGGCACTGTGCTGCCTCCTTGCGCCCAAACCACAGATCGACGTCCAAGTGTATACGCGTGTCAACAGTCGTAACTTGCTTAACTCAAGAGGTCTGGAACAAGAAGGAGCGCTCAAACCAAACGGCCAGCGCACCAAATGTATGTTTTCAAACGATTTGCATATCGTAGACGAGTCTTGATTGAGTGTAGTCAGCGAACCGTGACCGTTTTTAACAAGTGTGAAGTGAAACGAAGGAGCGTTCAAACCAATCGGCCAGCTTATTACATGCCTGTTTTCAAACGAAATGTATACTGTAGATGCGTCACGCGTGGTCAGCGAACCGTGACGGTCTGTAAAAGATGTGGAGCGAAAAGGAGTGCTCAGTCCAATCGGCCAGCGTGCCACAAGACTGTTTCCAAACGATTTGTATATGACAGACGGGTCTTGAACTTGAGTGTGGTCATTAAACCGTGACCGCGTTTAACAGGTGTGGAGTGAGAAGGAGCGCTTAAACTAATCGGCCATGAGAAAGCCAAAAACGGGACAAATACTATTAAAATTACCCTAAGCATACACGCGCATCCTTATGATACAGCCTAAAGTTCGCCTTCGTGCCATCTTGAGCATATTAGGCCAGGTGACCAGTGCTCTCCCTCGCCGGCTGATCTTCTTACTGATAGTTCTGCTGTTATTTAGCTAATATAATAGAAATAAATCCATGAACACAAACTAAAAGATGGATAACTAAATAATTCTACCAACATCTAGGAAATAAAATTTGAAATGCGTAACAACATCCATTATGTAAAGGGCATTTGACATTTGCTTCTTACGTAAGGTCCACATACTACTTTCAAACCATCAGTCACCGTCTCATTGAAGTAATTGTATTAAAACTGTTTTATTTTGTATCTTTTCCATCTTCTACTTTTTATCTTTTATCTTTTCCATCTTCTAATTTGTGCTTATGTCACTAGGGCATGGGGCCTAACAGATAAAATAATAAATTCTTACCAGTTTCGCCGTGAAAATCGAATTTTCTGATATTCGGAGTCCTCAACGAGGTAATAGCAGAACTAGAGGAAGTGCCGCCGTGTATTGGGCTTACGGCAGCGGAAGTGACGTATCGCCAGGCCAGCTGGTAGACGGGTCAGCTGTCAACAACGCATCTGCCAAGGCAATTAGGATGTGAAATTTGGCCAATTTTAAAACAAAAATATCTTTGTCTCCAGCCCCACTGAATTTTGTTTGTTATTTCTAACTCGCGTATGGGACGCTAATTTTGTGTTTTCGTTACGTATGTGGAATAATTGAGCCTACGTTAACATGTTCTCAGGCGCCTCTGTGCGTGAGGATGCCGGTTCATGGACAGATCGTGTCTTTTTCAGAGATTTTAATCTAGGGCTAGCACGGTCCCTACACGGAGACCTTAATGGGCAGCGGTGATGAAGGATCTCACCCCATAAATTCATTGAAAAATGATCGGGGTCGAGGCCATACGGTCGTTATAGGAAAAGGTGTACATTTACTTTTTCATGAGTCCCTGACAACGCACGTCTTCTTCATCTAGAGTACTTTGATTGCATAACTCTATAGGTCTTTGAATAGGGTCAATTGTGGTAAATAGCCTTTAGTAGTAGCTGGGCAAAGTAAGTTAGCACATTACTCGAAATCCACTTAAATTTATTACTATGGCACAATTCGTTAACATCATCATCAATATCATCATCAACATCGTCATAGCCATCATCATTACAGTAACTGAAAGTAAACACAAAGTAACTTCACGTCCTCTTTATCTTTCAACTGTCGTCTTGCATGACAGACACGACGATATACTAAAGAACCTTATCAAGTGATGCCCATAAAAATACTCAATGACTTGCGCACTACACTAAGCAGTCGTGGCCGAGTGGTTAAGGCGATAGACTAGAAATCTATTGGGCTCTGCCCGCACAGGTTCGAATCCTGTCGACTGCGTTCGTTTTAGGCACTTCTGTGAGTAACACCAAGTCTCGCTGCAAGTTCCTCTGCGCATTCTGAATTCTTCAAGGACTGAAAAACTCTTTAAATGTGCATTTGTGACGTACAGGTAGACACCTAAATTCAGTTGCAATTTTGCATGGATGTTATAGTTCATTCAGTGTCGTTCAAGGCATGCTTTCTGGGTCAAAATACTCAAGTAAAAGTACACATAATTTTGAGTACTTAAGTAAAAGTACTCGTCAGCGATGTTGCTTAAGTAAAAGTAAAAAAAGTATTCTACCAAATAATACTTTTAAAGAAAAATAAACAGTACTGCATACATATACGCATTAATGTATGTATGCATGTATGTATGTGTGTATGTGTGTGCATGTGTGCTTTGCAAGTTTTCGTATACGCAGATGCTTCTGGTCTTCGCCAGACGGCGTTTGTGTTAAATCTGGCGACTTAATTCGCTAGGTGGCCAGATATCTGACGCCGACAGAAATAATTATAAGCTTATCTTCGGGTTTCCTCGAAGCTAAGTTGCGGGAGCCAGCTTATCACAGAAGCACTGTTGTGACCAGATCACGTGACTTCATCCAGTGCATGTGTACTAATTAGTTTTTTAAAATAGATTTTAGAGAATCACATAATGTTTAGATTTTATAGCAAGATATTCTAGCTAATTCTGAAACTGTTTTCAGCCTGGCGCGCTGTAGAACATAATAGATTAGAATAGAATATATTTGATTATAATAGATTACTATAGATTAGAAAAGGCGCTGTACAACTATCAAGAATCATCTGAATCCGGTTCATCAGTAAGTCAGTCAGTCAGTCGTCAGTCAGTCAGTCAGTCGGCATTAGTCTGATGGAGTAGCAAAGGTTGATTGTGATGGTTTTTCCGTCCGTCCGTCCTGCCTGTCTGTCCGCCTCTGTCTGCCTGCCTGCCCGCCTGTCTGTTTGTCTGCCTGCCTCAGCCTGGCTTATCCCATCGTTCAGCGATCGCATTTGTGCGGCGCCAATTCCGATCGGACGCCTTAAGTCAACAGTTCCTGGGAATAATTTCCTGACTGCGTAATTCGGCAACTACGGTGCTACTAAAAGGGCCAATTCCGTTCGATTTCTTCTCTCTTGCTCTCCATAAAAACTAATGTCTACTAATAACAGACACTACAGTGCGATCAGGCATAAAATAGTATGCGTTGTTGAAGCATGCAGAAAATAGGCCTGCGATGCACTGGCCCCCTGTCCAGGACCTTAGAGTTCGTCCACTGCCGGGTCAAAGTACAAAAGGGCAGGAAGTGAGCGCCTCCCTGCGTTCCATTATAGAACAAGCATAACTTGACTTTTTGTTTAAGCACAATAAATGTGCCCTACAGCTAGGGGCCAATATAAAAGGCCACAATGACTATCTAAGTAAATGACTTGTGTTCCTTAATGCCAGAAGACAATTGGTATACCTGTGAAGTGTCGTACAACTAGTTACCATTCTCAACTTCAGGAATTTTGTCCTACACTGGCGCAATAAAAATGGTGGTTTTTCGGTCGGTGTCTGTTGCCAGACTTTAGTTTAAAACGTGCGTAGTGCGGTAGGTCACGTGATAAGGTCACGTGATAAGGTCACGTGATAAGGTCACGTGTGCGTTTGAAAGCGAGTTACAGTAGCAGAGTCGGTCGGTCGGTCGGTCGGTCTTTCCTGTGTTGATGTCGCTTCAGACACTGTCTCAGTCAACCCTCGACAAGATTGGATCTGCGTTGCATTGCAAACTTTGGGACAGAAATTCACAGATATGCAGGACAATTAGAGCGTTCATTTCCGATGAAAACACTGGCTGATTCAGGGCCCACGTCGTTAAATGGCCCCTACCACTTGGCCACCTTCCCATTTCCCTCAGCTTAAAAATAGCCCACCCTAACAGCTCCTTCCCCCTTCTCTCTGGTCTTCGGGCAACTGGACTTGGTTCTTGACATGGCATCTCTGGACAACCCCACGGACTTGACGCAGCGCTCGCGAATAAGCTGATGCCCTGCGCTTAGTTTTTAAGTAGGGCTTTAGAAGTTCAGAGTTTACGATTGCGATTATGATGACGAATTTCGTTGTTTCAAGCAGGTAGCGGTGGTGAAGCATTTCACCTGATTAATTAATTCATTGAAAATTAATTCAATTAATTATGGAAAACCGTTTGCATTTACATTTCCCCTTACTCTGCTGTATCTACTGATTCGCAAGAGATTCCCAGAAAGCCAAGTAGACATCAATCACCAGACCAAGGACTGCATGGAACACTGCATACTGTCCATGTTCTGCGGCTTCAGTCGACTGCCAGCGTTCGCCATCTTTAATGCAACACGGACCCAGGACTCTGGACTGTCAATTCTGGATAGGATAGCACAGTTACTTCCGTTTGCTTTAAAAAGCTTCTTCCTGTGACTCTTGCTTTGCCTAACAATAGAACAGTGTTGGGCTGTCGGGAGATCTCGGTCCAAGCTTTGAAATCCACTTCCCAGCTCAATGCGTTCTGTCCATTCAGGTCTAAACTTCAGAATCATCTGTTTCGGCTTGTTTACCCGTCGTAGTTTGACTTCAGGTTTATCTGACTTATCGGATTTCGGTCGGGCTTCTATAGTGGATTATGATTTTGATTACCAGTTCACTTGAAGCGACCATCGACTGAAGCTTTATCCATCATGATGACTGCGTATTAGAAGTCATTAGACTAGATTAGATTAGATATCCATTGATTAGATTATACCAGATCATATCATATCATATCATAACATAAAATCATATCGTATCATATTATATCATATCATGTATCATATCATGTATCATATCATGTATCATATCATGTATTATATCATGTATCATATAAATCAAATCATATCATATATTGTGTCACATCATATCATGTATCATATCAATCATTTAATATCATATCATATCATATCATAATATCATATAACATATCATTCATATCATATCGTATTATAATTATTATATCATATCAAATCATAGTATATCTCTTCACATCATATCATGTATCGTATCGCATCATATATCATATCAGTCATATCATATCGTGCTATATCAAATCATATCACTTCATATCATATATCATAGCAGATAAGATAAGATTAGATTAGGTCTAGATTAGGTGTACTTATTGTTCTTAATGAACTCTAACGTCACAGGCTACCCTTCGAAAGGCAACCAGAGGGCGCCACAGAAATTCACATTACATTACACTACATCCTGTAACCGACCAAAGGCAGTTGACACGTGATCTGTCGTCTATTGCGATCTACGTCTGTGGCGAGCGATCGTCCAATCGATACGAGAACGAGGCTCAAGGTCGCAGGCCAACCATGTCCTGCTCGGAGGGACAATACATCAGGCGCCTGGCCTCAGCCTCCGTCTCCGGCCCATCGTCATCAGCCTCCTGTGCTACTGACGGCCGGTTACAGAGGCTGGACGTCGTCTTACACGGATGCTCTCTCAGCGGTCTGTACGTCCACACAGCTGCGGCGTTTGACCAAGGTAAGACTGCTGGTATGTCGTCTGTTTTTCTACCCCACCCTCGTTTATACTACCCTACCCATCTTAAACTACCCTCCCCTTCCCTTCCTTCCTCTTTCCCAATCGCGAAATGGATTTAACGGACCGGAAATGAAGAGACGCGTCGTCGTTAGGTGGCGCCAGGAACAAGCGGATGTCAGGCCGAAACGGGAAATAAGAGGGATTGGCAGGAAGAGCAAGAACCGTTCTTCTGCTTCTATGGCGTCTTCCGGTGCTTAAAGCCGTGAACGGTTTACTTGGAATGGCGGATTCGTAAGGCGCCGATCTGTCACCGACGGACGAGTCTGGGGTTCAAATCCTGGTGAGTTGGGTTATGAGTCGATAAAGCAACTCTGGAATTTTCTCGGGGGCGCTACATAGAGTGAGCTTATGATTAAGATTGGAAATTTGTAGTAGTAGTCCAATGTTTAACGACAGCTTATGGTATTAAAGGCCGTTGACGTCGCCCTCCTCCTTTATCCAGGCTTGGGACTGGCACTACCCGACCAAAGGCATTGGCGGAGTTGGAAATTTTTAGTCCCAAGACCACTCAAGTGTATGAGGAGGACGATTGCAGAAAAGGGTGTATACTTGTAACTGCTTTACCATACCCTACCTTGTGTACTTGTAACGCCTTAAACTTTACCATTCCCTACCTGGCTTACTTTACTCGATTGTTACGATGGTTTTGAGGAATTGACAAAACAGCGATGAAAATAATGGTAACTAGATTGGAGGTATTTAGAAATAAGACAATGTGAGGTAATATGAAGTAAAGTGACGCAATGCTGTGCTAGGTAAGGTAGCAGCATAAGGCATATGAAGGTAAGTAAGGTCAAGGTAAGATAATGTGAGGTCAAGTAAGGTAATGAGGTAAGTCAGGGCAGGCTAAGGTAATGGGACGTAAGGTAGGGTATGGGTCATCAGAAGTGTTAAAGGCGTGTAACCCCTAAAAATCCCGGCAACTAAAACATTGCATCTAGAAGGGCATAATTATTATAATTAGTAATGCTCTTTTAATATTTATTCATAGCAACTGATACCTTGACAACATTATTATAATTAGTAATGCTCTTTTAATATTTATACATAGCAACTGATACCCTGCCAATATTAATATATTTTAATATATATTAGTAATGCTCTTTAATATTTATTCATAGCAACTGATACCTTGCCAATATTATTATAATTAGTCTTTTCATATTTATAGCATATGTTTTTTTTAAACATATATTTCAAAATAAATATTTAAATATAACATATTTTTGTCTAAATATTTTAAAGAAATTGGGAGGACATGACCATGAATGTCCCACGACCTAAATATTGAGACATCTGTCCTATTTTTATCGACTTGTATAAAAATCAGGCAAAGCTGCGTCCAAAACTCGGACAGCCAAAAGACAAAAATAATGAACACAAATTCGACCACAACTGTTTTTCATTGTTACCGGACACTAAGTCAAAAAGTACACTAGTGTCTGCTGTGAACTCCAACTATAGATATGGCTGGTTAGTTACATTGGTTAACGCGTACGCCAAGGCATCATTGAGCGTGAGGATGCCGGTTCGCATACCGACAGTGGCTATATTTAAGAGATTTTAATCTCGTGCTAGCACGGTCCGTACACGGGGACCTAAAATGGCAGGGCGCCCACTCAAATGGGCAGCGGTGGTGAATGGTCTGACCCGATAAATTCAGTGAAAAATGAGCAGAGTCGAGGCCACACGGTTGCTATATAAAAATGTGTACATTTACATTTATGGCTTTTACAGATTGATCGTAAACCTCGGTTTACTGCGTTTTGCCAACACCGTAAATAACTTAGATTATAAAATAGCTAACATTCAAAGACGAAAGTAAATTAAAGACAGACCTGAATGATGTATGGCGCTGTGATAGCTTCCCAAATTTCCTGCTTCCCAAGTCTTTGAAGAGTAATCATCCGTATTGTTGCCGTAAAAGCCTGATCCAGTTCCGAAACGGTCCACCATTTTCCGTCCTCCCGGATTATCTCACTTCCGCCCAAGATACGCGACATGTACTGATTTTGATCTGTTTATAGCCTACGCTAAAATGTGCTCCATGCAGTGTAATCGGCATGGTGAACGCAGAGACTGGAAATCGAGCGTGTCCAGTATGTGTAAAACTGAAAAACAATTTAATGTAATACTGTAATGTTTAGTTACTACTGCAGTGCGCTAACCGTAATAGTAAGCTCGAGATTTCTACTGCGCCAAACGAGAGCTAAGTTGCGAGAACCAGATTAATCACAGGCGCTCTGTCAAAACAAAATCAGTAGGCTGGAAGGGTTCGGTTCCAGGTCAAGATCCACGAGTCAGGCAGGCCGGCAGTCAGACGGCTACGATGGATGGTGTTTGGAAATGGAGCGGAAAGACAGATAAGGGAAGAAGAAGAATCAGGACATGATTTGTGGAAGAGGAGTGTTTTCGCTTTTGAGTGAAAGACCTACGCAGAAATTGCAAGAGGTGAAGTGTTGGTGAGTTCGTATGATGGGCCAGAGTAAAGCTATCTATCTGCCTCATCAGGAAATAGTCTACGACTATTGCGTCTTCATTAAAACGAAAATAGTGTGAATTATACAAAATTAATTTGTCTCAAAGCAGTCAGCTTGCGCTGTGTTTACCATAATACTTCTATGTCTACAAGTATGGCTTCTTTATTAAAACAGAAAATGTAGAATAGTTTGTCTGATAGCATGAAACAATTATTGTGGCTGACAGTCAGATGTAACTGTACGGTTACCGACATTGTGTTAAGAGTTGCAGCCGAGTTCCTTAAACCGGTTCCCAGTGTCTAGCACATTTTGCATCGAAATTACATTACATGGCCACATTAATTTTGTATCTAATATAATCTGGAAACTTCTATAGCGCCTTCTTCGTAATGCAAGAGACATCAATCCATGGTCGCTTATAAAAAAAATCGCATTCCCCGATAACAGTTCATTGAGCAACTATAGTCACGATCCGTGAAGACCTTGGGATAGGAAAGACGGGCTGCATGAGCTAGGCTATTGTAATTTTTATATTATAAGATAAGCTATTATAATTTTCATATTAAATCATTTAAAATAATACTAGAAGACCATACTGCAACCAAAATGCTAATAAACGTTAAGCAAAACCGTCGCGCCTGAGATCAGACATTAAGATGACACTTGTTTGCTTAAACTGGGCACATTGGTATCTGCTCTTAGCGGACATTACTCTAAGAAGTCTACGTCCGTGCGTGCGTCACTGTTGCCTTGGTCGATGCTGGAACATTTCTGCGGCAAGAATTCCTTAAAATGTTGGTAAATCAATCGCTAATTCCGTCGAATAATCACGAATCCGGTTTAATCCGGGATCCGACGAGCCGCAACATGTTCGAATTTGGTCTGGGGCAGATGTCCAGCTTCTTCGCTGTCGTTAATTGGCTTGGAGCAGATCCGCCAAGCTGGAGGCAGGTGCTTAGCAATGGCAAACCCACGAAGACTGGACCGTCTGCCGGGAGTCTTTTCTCGTCGACAGATGGCGGGGCTCTGGTCTTGTTGATCTTGTTTATGCCGGAAGGTCTAAGGCGGATGCACCATTAACGACGACAAAGACGAAATTATGATGATGGTCTTTCGGGTTAGATAATCGCTTGCGTCGTTGTTGTTGTCATCATCATCGTCGTCGTCATTCTCCTCATTTTTATCTTCATCCTACTCGTCGTTATCAATATCATTACCATCAACATCATGTATGTATGTATGTATGTATGTATGTATATATGCATGCATGTTTGTATGTATGTATGGATGGAAATATGCTTGTATATATGCACGTATGTATGTATGTATGTATGTATTATGTACATATGTATGAAAGTATGCATCTGGCTATTTACGTAGCGCAGCTTCATAACATCTCAAAGGCGCTATGCATCGTTAAGATTCATCATCATCATCATCATACATCATCAGTATCAGTATCATCGGCAGCAAAATGATAGCGTTGATAATGGGCGTTGATGACGATCATCATTATCACCGGAGGAGGGAGAGGAGGAAGAGAGGAGGGGCAGCGAAGAAGGAAGAAGAGGTGGAAGAGGGCGTGAATGCGAAAGATGGATTTTCCTGAGTGACGAGACTTCGAGAGACTTAAGGTTGCAAACACGATTCTTCAATACATCTAATATAAAGGTGTATGTTCCGCGTTTATGCGGCCGATTATGACAAGATGAAAGACGGTTTCACGTTAGTATAAGTGTAATTGTACATTAGTGTAAGTGTAAATGTACGTTAGTGTAGGTGTAAATGTACGTCAGTGTAAGTGTAAATGTACGTTAGTGTAAAAGTGTAAATGTACGTTAGTGTAAGTGTAAATGTTAGCGGTTTTATGTAGATACCGTTTGGCCTCGACCCTGCTAATTTTTCGTTGAATTTATCGGGTGAGATCCTTCACCACCGCAGCCCTTTTGAATGGGGAGCTGTGGGATGTTTCAAGTAAGATTCAGAAGCTAATTAAGGAGTAAGTAGAAGCTTCAGCGCATCAAATGGAACTTTAGTGGATACAGAAGCTGAGAAAGGGAGTTTCAATGAGAAAACTCGGACATAATTTCCCCGAGGAAATTTTTTGAAGACGTTTTTAATTATCGGTACAAGCTGGGAGCGCCACTGAGTAGTTTGTTCTGTAAGCGGCGCTATATAAATGCAAATATACAATATTATACAAGTAATGGTTTTGAATAGTACTTCAGCCTCAGCCCAAAGTTCTTTCAGCGTCACGGCCACACCTTTGAGGTCTGCCGATTGTAGAGACGTTTGGCAAATGGACGACTGCTTGCCCTACCTTTCATAATTGTCTTATCTTGTCTTGTCTTGTCTTTAGCCGTCTTCGATCCGCACCATGAATGTCTCCAGATATCTCTCTCTTCAGTTGTCCTCAGTAACTGACTCGTGGTTAATCCTGTCCAAGACCTTATGTTCTTCATCCATGCGTTCGTGGTCTTCCGCGTGCTAGCTATCTAGGCGTTGCACCTGCATTACTTCTTTCTCCAAACTTTCACAATTGCTTATTTATAAAGTGTCACAAGAGAACGCAAAAACCCCGAACTGCAATTGGCATATGTAATACATTTTGCTTATATGTGCTTTTCGCCAGAAAAGACTAATGGCATTTGGGTCACGTCAGGTGACGTATAGCCCTATGGACCGATCGCAAATGTGTGTCAGGTCAAAGTGGACTAAAGGTTAAGAGCGGAATTGTAAGACCCTAATTGCTTATTCTGACTGGCTGCAGATGCGGTCTCATCCGGGACGGATTATGACGTCTTCATTAGGCTTACCATTTGTGCATCTAGCTATGAGTCATCGCCGTAACTCATTCTGATTGGCTGAAATTGTTTCTTTTGGGACGCGTTATGATGTCATAAAGGTTGTTCGTCATTGGTTGAAACAAGGTCAGCGCCTTATTAGGCGATATCCTTATATGGCCTTCTATGTGAAAAACATTGCCTTATTTGGTCATAATAACGATAGATTACGGATGAAGAACATACAGAACGGAAGCTGGATGTTAACTGCGTCTTTATTGTTTGTTATCGGGCCTACCATCAGGAATTTATATGGCGACGTTAGACATGTCATTTCGCCGTATCGAACGAACATTATTTTTATTTATTATCACGTATATATATATATATATCCCTCCTAATATAGACTAATATATATAAATATAATTATATTATCCCTCCCAATATGAATATAATATATTATATACACATACAATCCTCTACTATATTATATATGATTTCAATTAATTATGAACATACTCATACCTCCTAATATATTATATATATATATATATATATTATATACATATACACATACCCGTCCTAATTTATTATATATACATGCATTCCAACAGTATATATATATGCGCTTTAGCCTCATACATGAAAACCATGCACAGATATACACATACATGTATGTCACAAAATCAAAACAAAGACGCCCTTGGACTACATTAGATTTCCGGTTTTGGGCGAGGACTGTCTGCAGAATTTCTAAATTATAACAACCGCTAAGTCAAAAATTTTCAAACGGAAGGAATAGGGCTGCCAACTTTTGATTCTGCCAATCCGGGACGCCCGCATAGTCACTCGATATGCCAGTAGCAATTTACCCTGTCCACATCATCGTATCTAGAGTCAATTCATCAAGAGACAAGTGGCCTATATATAAAATTTGAATCAACGTCCAGAGCAAAACGTTTATTAAATTCCAGTAACTTACCAGGCTTCAGGGCATAGCACGAGCCAAGTTCATATATACATATGCATGATGTATGCATTTTGCAGATGTCATTTATTGGGTCTACTAACCTAACTACCCTCTATTCTATGTCACTGTGTAAAACTTATTTACGGCCGGCTGTTCGAGTTTAGTGTGCGAAAAGAACAACATTTGGTGAAGTGGCTATTTACAACAAGTTCCGGGACAATTTGGGATCAATCCGGGACACGGGACTCAAAAGGCCGATTCCGGGTCTGTCCAGGCGAATCCGGGACGGTTGGCAGCCCTAGGAGAGAAATTGCGAAAAAAAATAGGAAAATAAAAGTGAGAAATCGCGAAAAAAAATTGCGAAACTTAGAAAAACGAACATGATGAGTCGAGAGTGAATAACAGAGAGCAAAAACTATGAAAAACTAGGGGAAAAGAGCCGTAGAAGCCTATGGGAAAACCGGCCGAAGAAGGCGAATAACTAAAAAGGCATAAGAAATTTTGAAGACTTTAAATCTTCAAAGCTTCTAAAGGCCCGGCGAAATTTTTGAGACACGAAAGTGGTCTTCAGTCCTGAACAGGTTTTTTGATTGTCGTCAGAAGTATTCCACTACACAACCCATGGACAACGGCTGTAGAGTTTGTCCCTTTATCGTGAACCTTAACATTGCGTAGCAGTCATTTCTTTTTGGTCTAACATTATATACACGTACATACCTACATCCATAACATCCATACATACACATATATGCACATATACACACATATACATACACATACAAACAGACACACATACATGCATACATAAATGCACACATACACATACATATAAACACATACATCCATGCATACATACATACACACATGTATACAAGCATATCTACATTCATACATATATACATACACATGTATACATACATGCTTACATACATACATTCATACAAACATACATACATAATACATACAAACTTACTTATATACATAAATACCTATCTACATACATACATACATACATACATACTTACAAACATACATTCATACATATATACATATACATGTATACATACATTCATACAAACACACATACATAATACATACAAACTTACTTATATACATAAATACCTATCTACATACATACATACATACATACTTACATACATACATATATACATATACATGTATACATACATTCATACAAACATACATACATACATACATACATCTATACATACATCTTGCAAATGTTCGTCTATAGAGTGTTGACTATTGAGAGCTGTCATGCAGAAGCATCATCGCTTTTGTGCGGCACAAATTGAATTTCCAAGGGAACTTAGACTAAACATAACCTCTGCCCTCCTTCGAGAGAATTTGTCTGCGTTCACAGCTGCACAATGGTCTCCTCTATGGGCGAATCCTAATTGAGAGGGAGAAGTGTGTCTGTGCAGAAATATTAGATCTATATACCCATACAAATAGGCACATACATATACATATACATCCCTCCTAATATAGACTATTATATATATGAATATAATATATTATCCCTCCTAATATATTATACATATGAATATAATATATTATATACATATACATTCCCCTAATATATTATATATGAATATAATATATTATGAACATATTTATACCTCCTAACATATTATTTATATGATAGTGTAATATATGATATACATATACCCTTACTAATTTATTATATATACATGCATTCCAACAATATATATTATACAGTATATATATAGATATATTTGTACAGATATATATACACAATATATATATATATTTATACATAGATGTTTCTTATAAGTGCATGCAATATAATAGTCCTGCCAGGAACAGATGCGTAGTCAAATACACAGCCCTTAACATGCATTAATCTGATCTAATCTAACGACTGATATAGCGCCATTATAACAATGCGCAAGGCATCAACCGATGGTCCCTTCAAGTAGAAACTATAGTCAAAAAATCATAATCCGTTGAAGAAGCTTAATCGAAATGATACGACGCCTATTCAAACGCATTTTAGAATTTGAACTGTGCATGCACACGAACACCACCCATGCGTGAACGCACATGTTCGTTCATGCGTTCATATGTAAAGCCACAGATTGTGGACAGTATCACCAGTATGTTGAAGCAGCTGTATGTATACATTGTTGCCCAGTATACTTGCAAGTATGCATATAGTACGGTCATTTTACTTCAGGCGACGTGTTGTATTAGTTTCTGAATGTTTAGCCACGCACAACGCGGTCTCCTATAGATGTAGAGTATTAAAAATGCATCTCTGCTGTCACGCTCAATATACAAGAACACTTATATCTGTATATATACACTTAATAGCGACAATACATGCATATATGTACATACATACATACATACATGCATATATACATACACATACATACACACAAATAAACATACATACACACATACATACATACAGACATACATACACACATACATACATACATACACACATACATGCATATATACATGCATACATATGTGAATCCTATATTATATACTTAATGGCAACAATATCTAGCGCCTATATAAATATATATATGCATATATGTATGAATAGGATGCTGACGTCTGTCCCGAGCTGAATACTGGCAGATGCCCACAACGGCGATTGTGTGGGGGAAGAGGGAGCGGAGATGAGGAGGGAGGGTGGGTAGAATGGTGGAGGGCTGTGTCCGTCGTGCGACTGCGGGGTAGGGAGGGAATGAATGGGGAGGGTGCTCGGAACAAGAGCACCCGTCTGGTGCGTCGGCTGCGGTGGTTAAGGGGCATATGAGCCGATTCCAAAGCCGTCTGTGATGTATGGGGCCATCGACAACGCAAAGTAGCCAATCGATATTTAGATAGCCGCACTTACTGGCGCTATATACGTCTCATATCAGCTGTAGAGGGAGAGAGACAGAACGAGAAAGAGAAAGAGACAGACAGACAGACGGACGGACAGACAGACAGAGACAGACAGACAGACGGACGGACAGACAGACAGACAAGCAGGCAAATAAGAAGACAGAATCAGCCACTAAATACAGACCCGCAGAGAAATAGGTAGACACATTAATGCATATATATATATATACGTACATAAATATATAACCAAGCTAGTTTAGGTATGTTTGCAAGTATGTAAAGTAGTAGTAGTTGTCAGTAGATTACCAGACTTACTCAGTAGTCGTTGCTGGCCAGTGCGTAAGCAGTGAAGCGAATGATTTATTAGGCCCTTACTTCAGAGCAGAAAGACAGCTAGCCAGTATCCTCAAGCTACAGCGGTCAAATTCTTAGAAACGGATGGGCCACAAGTTACACTGTGTGGAAGGACTATTACTGGTGGCAGGCAGTACAGGTGAGCTATGGAATGCAGGAGTGTAGCTTAGTCAAAGGGGCAAGCTGAGAAATCTACAGTTAGCATCTTCCAGGTCAATCCGGGGCTTTATAACTAAGCACGAGAGGTCCACGTGATAGCCAGATGGATGTCCACGAATAAACAGAAAAGACTTCGGAGAATCAGAACCAAAAGGCACACGAAAGCTGATGTCAGCGGGCAGACAGACTCCGGTCTGAATCGCCTAGCAGCCAAAAGGAATGCGCCCAGAGCCTAGAGGATTCAGGTAGAAAAAAGCTCGCAGAATGCACAAAGGGAGACTGCTCGGTCTCTTGACTAAGATCAAGGTGCAGATAGGAGACAACTTCACGTGAGTCTCGTCAGATGGGAGATTCGCACATCGAGAAGAGTTCAGACATCGGGCAGAAAGGTCTTAGTAAAATGTAGAGAGGACAGTCTAGCGTCTTCTGGCGCTACAGTAATCGTTATGGATAGAATAGGCTAAGGTTTGTCGTAGACTAAGTCGCTTGCTCCTCAATTGAACTCTTGAACTAGAATCTCGCTCGCGTTGCAACAGACTATATTGTATTCGTGTGGTAAATGACAATCTGAAATAAACGACGGAAAACCGAACAGTGTCAACTGGACGTGAAACCCTATATCCCAATTGGTGGTGCAAGAAATGAACACTATCACAAATACATCCATACATACAACATACATACATACATACATGCATACATACATGCAACATACATGCATGCATACATACTAACATACATACGTACATTAATTCATACTTATGTACATAAGTACATACATGCAGTAATTCATACATATATGCATATATATACTTACATAAATGCAAACTGAAATACACTCATACAAGCAAGCATATATGCATACATACATACATACATACATACATTAGGGATGGGGAGGAGAGGAGAGGAGACGAGAGGAGCGGAGAGGATAGGATAGAAGAGGAGAGGAGATATAACAGGCTATAGGATAGAATAAGATAGGATAGAATAAGACAAGATAGGATAAGTTGGGATAGCATAAGATAGGATAGGATAGAATAGGATAGGATAGAAGAGGAGAGAAGTTCACATGAGCAAGATGAGTTCCATATATATGCATAGAAGCATGGCCCTATATGTTTACATTTCATTTGGGCTGCTATGTTGTCATGCGCGAATACATCTGTTCGTTCCAACATGACTCCTGCTGACATTTTCTACATTAAAAATATACGGGCAATACACTTTGATATTTGTTTACGGAATGACAGATTCATATTCGATGTCTAAAACTGATTCAGACTAGTTTTTAACTAATCTACGATCCCAATACAAAACTTCATTCAGGAGGGGAGGGGAGAGGGAGGGGGAGAGGAGGAGGAGGGAAAATGGGGTTGTAGCAGTGGCGGATTTAGGTAAAGGCGTGGGGTGTGGTTCGTCCCCCCCCCTCCTGATTATAAGCCGGCGCCCCTCAGACGAGACCCGTGCATGGTGGACTGCCTGAATGTGGCGCCCCTCTGGAAATGTTCTTTTCCCTCCTCCGCCACGCGAGCAACCCCGAAGCCCCTGGGTAGTAGTATTTTATTTATCAAAATGTACATACTAATAAACTAAACACCACAATACGAGAAAAGTTGTTCTTTGACACCTTTGACCTCCCTACGAATCAATTTCTCTCCCCTTTGTTCCGGTGTTATTTATAATCTATAAAAGGATGATTGATTGATTGACTGATTGATTGAGCGAGTGGCCGAGAGTTCGATCGCAAGATTCACAGACGGCAGAGCATTGATCGATGGCTAAGTGTGACACTCTTAAGGTAACGCCGCCTTTGAACTGTAATCGTAATCGTAATAGCAACTAATATAGCGCTTCTTCACAAATTCTTCGTAGCCGGTCAATCAGTCAATCCAATGATTCAACTCACTTCCTTACTTGCTAACTTCCAGCGCGAAGAAGTTCTAAGAGACGCGCTTGCGTCTTCTGCCCCTTGAGTAAATAAATAAGTAAGATGGATCTTGTGCTTTGTCGTTATTTTTGCCTTATCGTAAGTTGGTGTTCAGCGAGTGATCGATCAGCGTTAGTGATCCATCGATCGATCAGGCGTTTGATTGATTCCGTTTTCGGTGGATTGTTCAGGTTCAAGAAATTGCAAACAGCGCTAGATAAATGGGTAGTTGATCTGTACACAGATACATCCATTCACTGACTTATGTACTGCACTACAGAATATCTTACTACACTATATAACAATACATGAATTCACACTACACTGAATCACGCTATACTACTTCACACCACTACATATCACACCACAGTACACTACACCACAGGCATATCAAGTGTAGGTTCTCCTGAAGAGGCGCTATACAAATGTCCAATTACAATATCTTAATGCCTTATTAACAGACCAAAACGCCTTCATGCCAAACAGAACAGGTCCTAGATTTTCCTTCCTTAAAAATACTTCCAGTGGTAACTGGCTGACCTGACCTGACCTGACCTTATCTGACTTTACCCACCTGACCTTACCTCGTTTCACATTATCCTATTTCATCTTACTTTACCTTACCTTACCTTAACTGATCTAACATTAATGGCACGGATGTTAATTTGTTAGAAATTCTAAGAACTATCCCCTGAGCTAATCCAGAGAAACAGCCATAGGTATGAAGTGTCAACGACTTTATTCTCTTGGCCTCGGTCCATGAGGGTGGGTCGCTAGTTCTCGTCCTCGCCTTCTGATCTGCCCACCGACAGTGTATGGTCAATGTACTCATTCATAGCTTAGTTGCAAGAGAACTTATAGCTGTCGCAGGGATTTGAACCACGGGCCTCTGAGATTACTGTCTATCACTCTAACCACTAGGCTATTGCGTACCCCTCTGCGAAATGGTTAGAAAATGCCTTTGACGGTTGTCGTTGTTATCATTTTGTTGTTGTTCGCCTACGATTCCGATGGTATCGATGGACATGTGCAGGTTTAACAAATGCATTAGTTACTTACGTACTTACTTACTTACCACTCTACTTACCTACCTACCTACCTACCTACCTACCTACCTACCTACCTATCTATCTTCCTACCTACCTACCTATCTACCTACCTACTTGTTTCTAGTAGAAGCATGAAAAACGCACCCTTGATGAAACCTTATCTAAACTAATTACACATACTTTTGTTGAAGATCGACTAAGGAACAGACGAGAGGACATTGTCCTCTGTTTGGCTGGCCTTGCTGTCTGTCCTCTTCGTCCTCAGTGGAGTGGTTCGTTCACGGTCCGTCTCGCTCGACTGATTTCAGTTACCATGGAAATTCTCAACAAGATCAAATCCGTTGCCCTTGAACTCAAAGCCAAAGTCACGTGGGTGCCAACTCCTCAGTTTTCTTAAACTAGCGCTACATAATGCATATTCGATTGCATTCGACTATACAGGTGATGATGACTGTTATGATAGCAACGACGACATGATGATGATGATGACAAACTCAGACGACGATAAACTCAGCCTTGTGGAGACTACCATCTTGGTTTTGGTCAAACATTTCCGAAAGGGATATTGCCATGTGATCGTCGTAACTCATCATATATGATGATGATGATGACGACGACGATAGTTTTAATTAATTTATTTAAAACAATGACAAAATAAACAACCAAATTAAAAGTAAATAAATTAAACCCATATAAAGTGGCTAGCCAACATTAAATCTCCTCTTTTACAAACTATATCATGTCTTTGATGTCACAGCCACATTAGTGGCTCTTCTTGTCAGACATTTCTTTCCCAAGTGTACCCAAGGACAGAAAGCGAGCAGCTAGGTCTACACACACAATTATCTGAACGAATGTTGATTTATGAAGCGCCAGCCAGGCATGTCATGCTGGTCAAGAGCTGACAGGAAATTTCCACTTTGACAAGAGGAACGATCGGGGTCAGGTAAGGTCATGACGCATATTGAAAGCACCCGGTCTGTACCCAGTGGAGGCTGTTCGACCTTTTGACTGAGGCACTCAGCCGACGCTTGCAGCGCTGGCTGAGGAACAAGGATGTGGCCTTTGGTGTGGGTTCGAATCCGAGTAAGTCTTGTTGGCAGTTAACGGTTCGTGTTTCAAGCAAAGCGATCCAAAAGGGAAGGTTGCCCGGTGGTTGCACTGGTTGTACGGTTGTTCCGTTGGTTTTTTGTTGTTGCTTTGGTTTGTTGCTATCTATGTCTGTCTGTCTGTCTGTCTATGTATGTATGCATGAATGTATGTATGTGTCTGTCTATCTATCTATCTATCTATCTATCTATCTATCTATCTATCTATCTATCTATCTATCTATCTATCTATCTATCTATCTATCTATCTATCTATCTATCTATCTATCTATCTAATCTATCTATCTATCTATCTAATCATCTACACATCTTTAGAATAAGCTTGTTCCCACAATTTAGCTTTCTTGGGCACTGAAGAAATCCCGAGATAACGATTACAAACAGGGCTGACTGAAACGTTAAAGAGTGTGTGTGGTCTGTGGATGGATGATGCAGGGGCGAGGAGTTCATCAGCTTCGATCAGGCGATCGAGATCCTGCGGACGGAGCTGAGATACCCGGAGGACAGGGCCCTGCACTTCGTCAAGCGCTACGACCACAACAACGACGGAAGACTCTCCGTCGCCGAGTTCACTCAGTTTCGCCGCAAGATCGAGGAAACGTACGCTCTCGTCATCATAGTAATCATCATCATCGTCGTCATCATCATCGGCTTCATCATCATCATTATTATCATAAATAAATAGATAGATAGGCAGATAGCTATAGACATACATACATACATACATACAGACAGACTGACTGACAGATTGATTGACTGATGAACTTATTTGTTCTTTTACTGATTGATTGATTTATTTATGTACTTACTTATTTATGAGCTGCATCTTCTGTTCGTTCGTTTTCGCTCCTAGGAAGGTTCAGATGGTTCCAAAGTTCAAGGAATACGATCGCGATGGCAACGGATACATCTCCCTCGACGAGGCTTCCTCCATCCTTCAGGGTCCTCCGTTCAACTTCCCAGCTGGAAAGGTTGTCATGCTGTTGAGGAAGTTCGACAAGGATGGAAACGGAAAGCTGGACATCGAGGAATTCGCCGGGTTCTACGCAGAAGCCAAGGCCACGTAAGAAAACTAGACACTGCGCCTTTGGGAGGGAAGCACGGATTCGCAAAAATCTAAAAAATGAATTGTGTACTGGTGTATTTGACATCGGTGGATGATTGTTCGGTTAGAGTGCTGTGCTTGTAATGTGGAGGGACTCCCTGGGTGGTAACGGTGTATGGGACATTGAGCAATTCCTTTGCTCACAGTTACTCAGCGCCGTCAATTGATGCTTAGTCGTTAGATATCGGCGCTTAATAAATGCAAAAATAATAATATTTTATAAATTAACATCAATGTAAGTCTATTTTACTGTTTATATTTTGTTAATTAATTCTGTAGCTGAGAATGACATTTCATTTGCAATTTAGTTATCCGTTTAGTGCATAATTATTAGTGAATATTTTATGCAGAAACGAGGAGATGACCCAACGATTTGCACAACTGGATCGGGATGGAAACGGGGTGCTCAGCCCAGAGGAAGTGATATCCGTCATCAAGGATATGATGGGTTACGACGATCACATGGCAATATCCCTTATGGAAATGTTTGACCAAAACCAAGATGGTAATCTCGACAAGGCTGAGTTTATGCAGCTCTGGTCGAACATCTTCGGTCGCTAGATGTCACCGGCGACGTCACGCGTCCTAGGGCGCATGCGCAGACGACGCTTCACTCGCTTACACGCTTGCGCGCTGACACGATTTGAAGCTGTCGTCCGCCAATTGTTTTTATGAATTGTTTTGCGGAATTTATCCGGTTTTTGTTGTAGTTTTCGGATATTCTTCTCTCATTCGTCTTAAATATTCTCTTTCGCGTAGTTTTTATTTGACCGGACAGCATCATCGTGGATCAAATTTGATATGGATGAAAAACTCGCAAGTATTAGGTTAATATGCGATTAACGTAAATTGAAGGCTGTTGTCGGTTATCATAGGTTGGCTCCCTACTCTCCCTCATCAAAATCCATTTTGGACAGATGCCTGAGGTGCTAGATGCATTGGACGAAGGCTTCACAAAATAAAGATGGAAGTTACAGGGTAAAAGATAGGCTTACGTAGATCTTAAAGCACGCACTTTCGATAAAGTATTCATTTGCTCAATTAATTTCGCATCTCTTTCAACTTGGATTGTGGTAAGATCTATCTTAAAATTTTACCGACAGGAAAATGACAATTCCTTAGAGCTGCTGCAAAAATCAACAACCTACTGGCAATTAATTTTATTTTATGGACTGAATTATTTTAACTGTACGGGATTTTACAGTAATTATCTGTTTCAGAAAATACCCTGCTGAAGATATTGGTTAGGTGAGCTACCAGTCTCGTTGTATAAGCCGCAGTGACATCGGTTTTCATAGCCGTACAAGTGTTTATACCTAGGAGAGATCTAGCCACTTTGTAGGGTCTCCTGTTAGCGGAATGTTTTTCATTTATAAGAGTAGTTGCTTTTTTATTCATTCTACGTGTGCTATTTTGTCGTTTTAAAGTTTTTGTCACTTTGTTGGAGATTCGTTTACATGTAGCAAAGAGGAAAGCAATGTGAGAAAGGATAAAACTACAACTTTTTTTAGCCCCGTTCTAATAAATTCTCAGGGCATCAAATCTTGGCGTGAGACATGGTAGCCGAATGGTTAGAGCGCTCGGCCTGTAAGACGGAGAGTACGAGTTCGAGCCTCACCTGAGACGGTTACTGTGTAGGGACCTTGGGCAAGTCCTTCACTCACAATTGCTCAGCGCCATCGATTGATGCTTAGTCATTAGACAGTGGCGCTTACTAAATCCATAAATAACAATAAAATCCCGTATCCATCAAGTGAATTCAACATAGGTCGCAGTGACGAAGTGCGTGTAATCCCGGAGACCATCACCTCCGGTTTGAGAGTCTTAAATCCAACCACATGTAATATACACCTAAGTTGGGTGGCGGATTTGCTTGGTTGATATGGTGCTGACAGGTACAGGTGCAGCGCAAATAATCTTCATCAAGCCCGGTTGCGTATTACCATTTTCCTAAGTCCCGATTCAACACCCGTGTCGTTATTACTTATGAATATGTATTAGTAGAGCCCCGCATCCAATCAACAGCAGCACGTCATTACTCATGAATATTCATACCTGAATTCGTATACACAATGTTTATATGCAGCCCGATCGATGTTTAAGTGGTTGACCATCATCACTCCTCATCCACAGATTCTGTCAAGATTCCTCTTCTTCCCTTTATCTGTCTTGCCGCTCCAGTTCCAAACACCACCCATCGTAGCCGCCTGCCTGCCTGCCTCTTGGATCTTGACCTGGAGCCAAACCCTGGTCAGTTCTCTGTAAAAGTGATAGGCGACCCTTACTCTAGGGTCGTTGACACAGAAACACGTATG
The DNA here is from genome assembly GCA_964023275.1 of Norana najaformis. Lineage (NCBI taxonomy): Eukaryota > Metazoa > Annelida > Clitellata > Crassiclitellata > Hormogastridae > Norana > Norana najaformis. The sequence goes on from OZ029921.1 coordinate 4,046,427, forward strand.
ATCCATGTATGAACACACGTATGATCATATGTATGATCATGTATGATCCGCTGAGACGTTAAGTAGTAGTTCTTCTTCCCGGGTCAAATCCCGGGAATTTCATAAAGCATCAGTTAAAGGTCGCTTGAAGTCAAACCAAAGTACAAATCATAATAAGCTGGAAATTCGATTTCATTAAGAACGAGTTCATTCGTAAGCAAAAGTGCTCAGAAAAGTGGGAAAATCACCACTGGCAGGCTCCTTCACACACGTAGAGCCCAGCCATGGCCTTATCCGGTACAAGGAAATATTGTCCCGTTTTCAGATAATTGCTGTCGTGTGCATTTGAGAGGGGTGGTTCGCCAGTCCTCTCCCTTGCCGACTCGTCTTCCCACCAACATTGTAGGATCGATGAAGGCCTCGTCGTTTTATAACTCATTTCGCTAGGAAGAGTTGCTTTACAGAAATCATGCAATACCTTTCGGGTCTAACCCAGATCAGGTCAGGTCAGGTCAGATCAGGTCCGATCCGATTAGACCTACCAAATTGTAATTCTACATTACAGTTACAATTAGGTAGGTAGAGATGGATGGATGGATGGATGGGTGGGTGGGTGGATGGATAGGATATATATTCGTTTATTCATCAAAATATTCTGGGTGACATGTCGCACCAGAATTTACAAGAAATTAATAATATAACAGTAACAAAAGAAACGACAATAAACATAAGGATGATAATAATAATATCATTAATGTAATATCATTAATGTGGGTTAGCACAGCATAGCATAGCATAGGATACGATAGGATAGACCGACAGACAGATACATGTAGATAGACATGCCTACTATACGCTCTGTCTAAGAGACAATAGGAAATTTTGCATTCATATTAAAAGGGTTTATTTCTTCAAAAACAGATCGTAGCCAATTTAAATAATTAGACATAGAGATACCCAATCTAAAGACATTTACGACAACAAGCTTGTCATCTCAGATATTTCATACAGGAAATTTTCTGATGAAAGCATGAAAACACATCGAAACTTGTAGCTATGAAACAAAATTTGTAAATCAACCAGTTTAATTTCATCTTATATTCAGAATCGGTTTTACTCGATTCGTCGAAAAATTTTTATAACACTTATTATAGCTCCTTTACGAGCTGACAGCACAAGATTTAAGAGCTGAGGCAGTTTGGCTATATGAAATAAATTGTACCACGTTAAAGAGGTGTTTAAACCCGATATTGGTACAAAAGAAATGTATTAGAACGAATACAACTTCAACAATGTAATATTTTTATACATTATTAATAATAATTATAAATTTATTTTCAACAACTATTAATTTTGGTTTATTGCGCTTAGTCATTTCTTTACGCTTCGAAACCTAATAAAATGCGTCACATGCCATCTGGCGAATGCTATGGTGAACGTCTCTGTTCATCTGGCGAATGATTCAATGAAACAAATCAAAAGACAGACAGACAGGCAGACAGACAGACTATACGCTCATTAATAGACAAAAGGATATTCTAGACACATACTGAAAGGGTCGTATTTCTGATAAAATATATCGTAAAAATTCTAATACTTAAAATCGGTTTAAAGAATTTGAAGAAAATTACGACAAAAAATCTTGCTTGATCCTATACCACAAAGGAAATTTCAGGCGAAATTTTGAATACAATTCTAGAGTTGCAGCTATGACACAACGTTTATAGATGTTTAACTTTAATTTGATCGTCAGTTCCGAACCGATCCACTCGATTCGTCTAAAAATATAAGCCTTACTTCACCTTAGTGAAGACAAGACAAGACAATATTTCACTAGCGCTAGTTTGCCTCTATAAAATAAATTATTTCCCATAAAAGGAGGTGTTTAAAATTTCGCTAATATCGCAATAGAAAGATTTGATAGTAAAAAAATTTCAACAATGTTATATTTAAACATTATAATTAATAATTAGAAATAATTAGACACTTAATCTAAACAGCCAGTAAATATGGTTCAATCCGCATAGCCATTTCTTTACGCCTAGAAACCTAATAGAATAGGTTTTACTTGCCATCTGCCGAATGCTGTGGTCAATGTTTCTGTTCATCTGGCGAACGATTCGGTGCACCGAATCCACGATTTAAAGGCCTTCAGAAGACGGACAGACGGACAAACACACAGACAGACACTCCCAGACAGACAACCATTGCTAACTTGTTGCGCTGATTGACAACCAGCTTCCAACTTCGTGCATCGAGGTTCAAAACTCAGACGATGACATTTGGCTTCTAAACATCTCAGAACCCGGATGACGAGGATAATTTGGCGGGAGATTAACCTGTTGAAACTGGTTTTTGATTGGAATCAAGTCTGATGCGTTTATCAAATTCAGGATCTAAACTGCAAAAAGTGATGTCTGGTAAACAGCAGACATTAATGTGGCCAGAACCGTCACAGTCGTTACCCTTTATCGTGTAGCACATCTTTTGTGGCCTACAGCCAGACACTTTAATGCGGCTTCTATTAAACACATCGCTAACTAACAGTTGTATTCAGTGGATTTACTATATATTTATTCTATATATACGTATATATAGTACATATATTACTATATATTCCCTACTAGCTCTGAGACATCGGGCCGGGAGCGCCTCTGATTAATCTATTTTGAAATGGCGCTATACAAATTCTAAATTACGATTACAGAATTACAATATATTTATGGAGGTATGTATCTGGTTATTCATGTAGACTGATGGACAGACGGACAGACACACAGACAGAAACTCATAGACACACACAGACAGACGCACATACAGACACACACAGAAACACAGTTTTTAAGAACCTCATAGTTGCGCTAAAACATGGCTAGGTAGTACAGTAGATCTACAGGGTGAGTCTTTCGATAGGTTTGAAATCTATCTTTAAGCTGTCTATGGCGGAACAGTAAATTTTTCCTGTGGTAGACTTTTCCAGAAGGACGGTCCAATGGAATACGATGTTCCCTTTTTAATCGGTAGTTAAACAAGTGGCCTTTATTGCAATTCCACTTGACCATATGGAATTCTGACTGCAACAGTGACTGCTTTAACGAGACATTTCCCACCGAAATGCTTCCTCGATTATGAAGACGAAAGCCATTTGCGTGGAAATATAAAAGAGGATGGTCGTGTCAGAGCTAAAGACACCGAAATGGGGATAGGTGAGGAAGAAAAATTAATGAGGAGGATGATAACAGAGGAAGAGTAGAAGGAGGAAGAGAAAACTTTGAGGAGACAACCGAAGCGAGACATACAGGAGACAATGAGGAAGGAACTAATAAAAGCAGAAGGAGGAAGATGGTGAGGATGGATATATCGACGTTAGATCTAACACTGGTCATGTGTTTGGCTGTGTGGACTGGTGACCATCATAGGTAGGGCCATGCCTACCAAACGTACAATTGCTTCTTGGCAGATGATATGGAAGATTAACCAAAACCAGACCAATGTAAAGCTGAGTAAATGAACTACCAATAGCTGGCCATGTGGAGTCTCTGTCTGTCTCTCTCTCCCTGTCTCTGTCTGTCTGTCTCTTTCTGCTTTGTCATACTGTATTTTGAAATGTCTCTGCCTGTCTGTCTGTCTCGCTTTCTCTATCCTTTTCACTTATTTGTGCCTCAATCTCTGTCTGTCTGTCTGTCTGCCTCGCCCTCTCTTAATTGGTCTCTGCCTACTGGGCCCGTAACTCCTAGGAAGAAGAACACGAACAAGAATAATACGTACAATATGGAGGAGAAGAACTAGAAGAAGATGATGACGACGAGGAAGAAGCAGTATATCTCCAATCCACGAAGCTGTATTTCCCTGCCAGAAAAATGACACGCCCAAGCGTTCGACTCGCATTAGCATCTGGCAGCATCAGACATTATGAATGTGGACAATTCGCTCCAGTCGACATTCCTGCAGACAAGCATCTTTCATTACTCTGCCAGTTTTCTCAAACTTAAATCACGTGACTTGTCGTCGACCTCTAGTGGCGAGAATGTTGACGACGCATGTCTGTCGCAGATCGGGTTCTTTAATACGCTTCCAATCCGTCACGCATGAGTGAACACACGCGTTCGATTATGCAGTCTTTCACGGCATCGAGCGTTGATTCGATCTCAAGGATTTCTTGAACACGAAATAAGGAAATAAGAAAATTAGCGACGTGATCCATATATATGGCGGGCCCAAACAGTCGACTTTGTTGATTAAATTTCAACATGATTAGCAAATTAAATCTTATATAATCTTCTCTTATTTTGCATGCTGTGTAAAAAATCGTCTGTTTTCGCCGATGTCTTTATGCATTTCCGTTTCTTTCGTCTACTTTTGACAATATTTCTATTGTTGTTGTTCTACCACATAGACAACTGGTCCAATATTAGGCTACGCGAGGCTAATATATCCGAAAAAACAAAATATAGAAAAATTTTATATATCATTTTGACATCTTTCTATTCCAAGAATAAAATTAACTGCTCCTTATGTGCGTTTGACTTACTGCCAAACTGTATGCCAATTGCAAATCAAACTGAATGGAATTCGCAAATCAAACGGTATGGCAATTGCAATTCAAACTGTATGGCAACTGCAAATCAAACTGTATGGCAATTGCAAATCAAATTCTATGGCAATTGCAAATCAAACAGAATGGAAATCGCAAATCAAACGGTATGGCAATTGCAATTCAAACTGTATGGCAACTGCAAATCAAACTGTATGGCAATTGCAAATCAAATTCTATGGCAATTGCAAATCAAACTGCATGGCAATTGCAAATCAAACTGTATAGCAATTGCAAATCAAACTGAATGGAAAAATGTAAATCAAACTCTACGGCAATCGAAATCAAACTGTATGGCAATTGTAAATCAAACTGTATGGCAATCAAAAAGGCCATAAACAGAAAATCAGAAAGAGAGACAATCAGAAAGACAGACAATCAGAAAGACAGATAGACACAATTTATGGCAATTAAAAATCAAACTGTATTGCAATTGTGAATCAAAAATCAAACTCTATGGCAATTACAATTCAAACAGTAAGGCAAAAACAAATCAAACTCTACGGCAGTTACAAAACAAACTGTATGGCAATGGCAAATCAAACTGTATGGCAATTGCAAAACAAACTGTATGGCAATGACAAATCAAACTGTATGGCAATTACAATTCAAACAGTAAGGCAAAAACAAATCAAACTGTATGGCAATTACAAAACAAACTGTATGGCAATGGCAAATCAAACTGTATGGCAATTGCAAAACAAACTGTATGGCAATTACAAACCAAACTGTATGGCAATAGTGAAACAAAAATCAAAATGTATGGCAACCGCGAAAGAAAGATCAAACTCTAAGGCAATTGCGAATCAAAAACCAAACTGTAGAGCAATTGCAAATCAAAAATCAAACTGTACGCTATTCAGAAAGGCCATAAACAGACAATCAGAAAGACAGACAATCAGAAAGACAGACAATCAGAAAGACAGACAATCAGAAAGACAGACAATCAGAAAGAGAGACAATCAGAAAGACAGACAATCAGAAAGACAGACAATCAGAAAGACAGACAATCTGAAAGACAGACAATCAGAAAGACAGACAATCAGAGAGACAGACAATCAGAAAGACAGACAATCAGAAAGACAGATACACACAATGTATGGCAATTACAAATCAAACTGTATGGCAATTGCAAACCAAACTGTATGGCAATTACAAATTAAACTGTATGGCAATTGGAAATCAAACTGAATGGAAAATTGCAAATCAAACTCTACGGCAATCGAAATCAAACTGTATGGCAATTAAGAAAAAACTGTATGGCAATTGGGAATCAAACTGTATGGCAATTACAAATGAAACTGTATGGCAGTTGCAAATCAAATTGTATGGCAATTACAAATCAAACTGCATGGCAAATGTAAATCAAACTGTATGGCAATCAAAAAAGCCATAAACAGAAAATCAGAAAGACAGACAATCAGAAAGACAGACAATCAGAAAGACAGACAATCAGAAAGACAGATAGACACAATTTATGGCAATTAAAAATCAAACTGTATTGCAATAGTGAATCAAAAATCAAACTATATGGCAATGGCAAATCAAACATTATGGCAATCACAAATTAAACTGTTTGGCAATTACAAAACAAACTGTATGGCAATGGCAAATAAAACTGCATGGCAATTGCAAATCAAACTGTTTGGCAATTACAAATCAAACTGTATGGCAATTACAAAACAAATTGTATGGCGATGGCAAATCAAACTGTTTGGCAATAACAAATCAAACTGTTTGGCAATTACAAATCAAACTGTTTGGCAATTACAAATCAAACTGTTTGGCAATTACAAATCAAACTCTACAAGAATCAGAAAGGCAATATATATATGCAATCAGAAAGACAGACAATCAGAAAGACAGATACACACAATGTATGGCAATTACAAATCAAACTGTATGGCAATTGCAAACCAAACTGTATGGCAATAACAAATTAAACAGTATAGAAATTGCAAATCAAACTGAATGGAAAATTGCAAATCAAACTCTACGGCAATCGAAATCAAACTGTATGGCAATTGGGAAAAAACTGTATGGCAATTGGGAATCAAACTGTATGGCAATTACAAATGAAACTGTATGGCAGTTGCAAATCAAATTGTATGGCAATTACAATTTAAACTATACGGCAATCAGAAAGGCCATAAACAGAAATCCGAAAGACAGAGAATCAGAAGACAGATAGACACAGTGTATGGCAATTACAAATCAAACCGCATGGCAATTCCAAATCAAACTGTATGGAAATCGCAAATCAAACTGTATGGCAATTGCAAATCAAACTGCATGGCAATTGCAAATCAAACTGTACGGCAATTGCAAATCAAACTGCATGGCAATTGCAAATCAAACTGTATAGTAATTGCAAATCAAACTGAATGGAAAATTGCAAATCAAACTCTACGGCAAATCAAACTGTATGGCAATTGGGAAAAAACTGTATGGCAATTGTAAATCAAACTGTATCGCAATCAAAAAAGCCATAAACAGAAGATCAGAAACACAGACAATCAGAAACACAGACAATCAGAAAGACAGACAATCAGAAAGACAGATCGACACAATGTATTGCAATTAAAAATCAAAATGAAGGGCAGTTAGATATAAAACTGTATGACAATTAAAAAATCAAACTGTTTGGCAATTACAAATCAAACTGTATGGCAATTACAAATCAAACTGTTTGGCAATTACAAATCAAACTCTTCAGGAATCAGAAAGGCCATAAACAGACAATCAGAAAGACAGACAATCAGAAAGACAGATAATCAGAGAGACAGACAATCAGTAAGACAGACAATCAGAAAGACAGACAGACACAATGTATGGCAATTACAAATCAAACTGTATGGCAATTGCAAACCAAACTGTATGGCAATTACAAATTAAACTGTATGGCAATTGCAAATCAAACTGAATGGAAAATTGCAAATCAAACTCTACGGCAATCGAAATCAAACTGTATGGCAATTAAGAAAAAACTGTATGGCAATCAAAAAAGCCATAAACAGAAAATCAGAAAGACAGACAATCAGAAAGACAGACAATCAGAAAGACAGACAATCAGAAAGACAGATAGACACAATTTATGGCAATTAAAAATCAAACTGTATTGCAATTGTGAATCAAAAATCAAACTGTATGGCAATGACAAATCAAACATTATGGCAATCACAAATTAAACTGTTTGGCAATTACAAATCAAACTGCATGGCAATTACAAAACAAACTGTATGGCAATGGCAAATAAAACTGCATGGCAATTGCAAATCAAACTCTATGGCAATAACAAATCAAACTGTATGGCAATTACAATTCAAACAGTAAGGCAATAACAAATCAAACTGTTTGGCAATTACAAATCAAACTGTATGGCAATTACAAAACAAATTGTATGGCGATGGCAAATCAAACTGTTTGGCAATTACAAATCAAACTGTTTGGCAATTACAAATCAAACTGTTTGGCAATTACAAATCAAACTGTATGGCAATTACAAATCAAACTGTATGGCAATTGCAAACCAAACTGTATGGCAATAACAAATTAAACTGTATGGCAATTGCAAATCAAATTGTATGGCAATTGCAAATCAAACAGTATAGAAATTGCAAATCAAACTGAATGGAAAATTGCAAATCAAACTCTACGGCAATCGAAATCAAACTGTATGGCAATTGGGAAAAAACTGTATGGCAATTGGGAATCAAACTGTATGGCAATTACAAATGAAACTGTATGGCAGTTGCAAATCAAATTGTATGGCAATTACAATTTAAACTATACGGCAATCAGAAAGGCCATAAACAGAAATCCGAAAGACAGAGAATCAGAAGACAGATAGACACAGTGTATGGCAATTACAAATCAAACTGCATGGCAATTCCAAATCAAACTGTATGGAAATCGCAAATCAAACTGTATGGCAATTGCAAATCAAACTGCATGGCAATTGCAAATCAAACTGTACGGCAATTGCAAATCAAACTGCATGGCAATTGCAAATCAAACTGTATAGTAATTGCAAATCAAACTGAATGGAAAATTGCAAATCAAACTCTACGGCAAATCAAACTGTATGGCAATTGGGAAAAAACTGTATGGCAATTGGGAATCAAACTGTATGGCAATTACAAATGAAACTGTATGGCAATTGTAAATCAAACTGTATCGCAATCAAAAAAGCCATAAACAGAAGATCAGAAACACAGACAATCAGAAACACAGACAATCAGAAAGACAGACAATCAGAAAGACAGATCGACACAATGTATTGCAATTAAAAATCAAAATGAAGGGCAGTTAGATATAAAACTGTATGACAATTAAAAAATCAAACTGTTTGGCAATTACAAATCAAACTGTATGGCAATTACAAATCAAACTCTTCAGGAATCAGAAAGGCCATATAAAGACAATCAGAAAGACAGACAATCAGAAAGACAGACATTCAGAAAGACAGACAATCAGAAAGACAGATAATCAGAGAGACAGACAATCAGTAAGACAGACAATCAGAAAGACAGACAGACACAATGTATGGCAATTACAAAACAAACTGTATGGCAATTGCAAATCAAACTGCATGGCAATTGCAAATCAAACTCAATGGAAAATTGTAAATCAAACTCTAAAGCAATCGAAATCAAACTGTATGGCAATTGTAAATCAAACTGTATGGCAATCAAAAAGGCCATAAACAGAAAATCAGAAAGAGACAGACAATCAGAAAGACAGATAGACACAATTTATGGGAATTAAAAATCAAACTGTATTGCAATTGTGAATCAAAAATCAAACCACATGGCAATTACAAATCAAACTGTATGACAATTAAAAAATCAAACGGTATGGCAATTACAAATCAAACTCTACAGGAATCAGAAAGGCCATATAAAGACAATCAGAAAGACAGACAATCAGAAAGACAGACAATCAGAAAGACAGACATTCAGAAAGACAGACAATCAGAAAGACAGACAATCAGAAAGACAGACAATCAGAAAGACAGACAATCAGAAAGACAGATACACACAACTGTATGGCAATTGCAAATCAAAAATCAAACTTTATGGCAGTTGCAAATCAAACTGTACGGTATTCAGAAAGGCCATAAACAGACAATCAGAAAGACAGACAATCAGAAAGACAGACAATCAGAGAGACAGACAATCAGTAAGACAGACAATCAGAAAGACAGACAGACACAATGTATGGCAATTACAAAACAAACTGTGTGGCAATTGCAAATCAAACTGCATCGCAATTGCAAATCAAACTCAATGGAAAATTGTAAATCAAACTCTAAAGCAATCGAAATCAAACTGTATGGCAATTGCAAAACAAACTGTATGGCAATGACAAATCAAAGTGTATGGCAATTGCAATACAAACTGTATGGCAATTACAAACCAAACTGTATGGCAATAGTGAAACAAAAATCAAAATGTATGGCAACCGCGAAAGAAAGATCAAACTCTAAGGCAATTGCGAGTCAAAAACCAAACTGTAGAGCAATTGCAAATCAAAAATCAAAGTGTATGGCAGTTGCAAATCAAACTGTACGCTATTCAGAAAGGCCATAAACAGACAATCAGAAAGACAGACAATCAGAAAGACAGACAATCAGAGAGACAGACAATCAGAAAGACAGACAATCAGAAAGACAAAAAGACACAATGTATGGCAATTACAAATCAAACTGTACTGCAATTACAAATCAAACTCTATGGCAATTACAAAACAAACTGCATGGTAATGGCAAATCAAACTGAATGGCAATGGCAAATAAAACTGTATGGCAATTGCAAATCAAACTGCATGGCAGTTGCAAATCAAACTGTATGGCAATTACAAAACAAACTGCATGGTAATGGCAAATCAAACTGAATGGCAATGGCAAATAAAACTGTATGGCAATTGCAAATCAAACTGCATGGCAATTGCAAATCAAACTGTATGGCAATCAGAAAGCCCATAAACAGACAATCAGAAAGACAGACAATCAGAAAGACAGACAATCAGAGAGACAGATAATCAGATAATCAGAGAGACAGACAATCAGAAAGACAGACAATCAGAAAGACAGAAAGACACAATGTATGGCAGTCAGAAATCAAAATGAAGGGCAGTTAGAAATCAAACTGCATGGCAATTGCAAATCAAGCAGTATGGCAATAACAAATCAAACCGCATGGCAATTACAAAACAAACTATGACAATAAAAAATCAAACTGTTTGGCAATTACAAATCAAACTGTATGGCAATTACAAATCAAACTGTTTGGCAATTACAAATCAAACTCTACAGGAATCAGAAAGGCCATATAAAGACAATCAGAAAGACAGACAATCAGAAAGACAGACACTGTACTGCAATTACAAATCAGATTTTTGATTTATGTTTAAATTATTTGAAAGATATGATAAATGTTTATAACATAATAAATAAAATCAAATATATGCAATTTGTTAATGCATCAAAAATACCATATTTTAAGTCAAATACACCCACTTTCACAACACAAATGCTACACTTTACCTCAGAAATGCAATATTGCCTCAAAAATACCATATTTTAAGTCAAATACACCAACTTTCACAACACAAATGATACACTGTACCTCAGAAATGCCATATTGGCTCAAAAATACCACATTTTAATTCAAATATACTAACTTTCACATCACAAATGCTACACTTTACCTCAGAAATGCAATATTGCCTCAAAAATACCATATTTTAAGTCAAATACACCAACTTTCACAACACAAATGCAAAATGTATATCAGAAATGCAATATTGCCTCAAAAATACCACATTTTGATTCAAATACACTAACTTTCACATCACAAATGCTACACATTACTTCAGAAATGCCATATTGCCTCAAAAATACCATATTTTAAGTCAAATACACCAACTTTCACAACACAAATGCTACAATGTACCTCAGAAATGCCATATTGCCTCAAAAATACCACATTTTAATTCAAATATACTAACTTTCACATCACAAATGCTACACTTTACCTCAGAAATGCAATATTGGCTCAAAAATACCACATTTTAATTCAAATACACCAACTTTCACATCACAAATGCTACACTGTACCTAAGAAATGCAATATTGGCTCAAACATACTACATTTTAATTCAAATACACTAACTTTCACATCACAAATGCAAAATGTACCTCAGAAATGCAATATTGGCTCAAAAATACCACATATGGCTCAAAAATACTACATTTTAACTCAAATACAGTAACTTTCATATCACAAATGCTACAATGTACCTCAGAAATGCAATATTGCCTCAAAAATACCATATTTTAATTCAAATATACTAACTTTCACAACACAAATGCTACACTATAGCTCAGAAATGCAATATTGCCTCAAAAATACCATATTTTAAGTCAAATACACCAACTTTCACATCACAAATGCTACACGTTAGCTCAGAAATGCAAAATTGCCTCAAAAATACCACATTTTAAGTCAAATACACCAACTTTCACAACACAAATGCAAAATGTACATCAGAAATGCAATATTGCCTCAAAAATACCACATTTTGATTCAAATACACTAACTTTCACATCACAAATGCTACACATTACTTCAGAAATGCCATATTGCCTCAAAAATTCCATACTTTAATTTGAAACCACCACACTCTACCTCAGATATCCCAAATTTTCCCTCAGAAATGCCATATTGCCTCAAAAATACCACATTTTAAGTCAAATACACCAACTTTCACAACACAAATGCTACAATGTACCTCAGAGATGCCATATTGCCTCAAAAATACCACATTTTAATTCAAATATACTAACTTTCACATCACAAATGCTACACTTTACCTCAGAAATGCAATATTGGCTCAAAAATACCACATTTTAATTCAAATACACCAACTTTCACATCACAAATGCTACACTTTAGCTCAGAAATGCAATACTGGCTCAAAAATACCACATTTTAAGTCAAATACACCAACTTTCACAACACAAATGATACACTGTACCTAAGAAATGCAATATTGGCTCAAACATACCACATTTTAATTCAAATACACTAACTTTCACATCACAAATGCTACACTTTAGCTCAGAAATGCAATATTGGCTCAAAAATACCACATTTTAATTCAAATACACTAACTTTCATGGCAAATGCTAGTTGCAAATCAAACTGTACGGTATTCAGAAAGGCCATAAACAGACAATCAGAAAGACAGAAATCAGAAAGACAGACAATCAGAGAGACAGACAATCAGTAAGACAGACAATCAGAAAGACAGACAGACACAATGTATGGCAATTACAAAACAAACTGTATGGCAATTGCAAATCAAACTGCATCGCAATTGCAAATCAAACTCAAAGGAAAATTGTAAATCAAACTCTAAAGCAATCGAAATCAAACTGTATGGCAATTGTAAATCAAACTGTATGGCAATCAAAAAGGCCATAAACAGAAAATCAGAAAGAGAGACAATCAGAAAGACAGACAATCAGAAAGACAGATAGACACAATTTATGGGAATTAAAAATCAAACTGTTTTGCAATTGTGAATCAAAAATCAAACTGTATGGCAACCGCGAAGGAAAGATTACAATTCAAACAGTAAGGCAAAAACAAATCAAACTCTACGGCAATTACAAAACAAACTGTATGGCAATGGCAAATCAAACAGTATGGCAATTACAAATCAAACTGTATGGCAATTACAAATCAAACTGTATGGCAATTACAAATCAAACTGTATGGCAATTGCAAATCAAACAGTATGGCAATTGCAAATCAAACTGTATAGCAATTGCAAATCAAACTGAATGGAAAATTGCAAATCAAACTCTACGGCAATCGAAATCAAACTCTATGGCGATTGGGAAAAAACTGTATGGCAATTGGGAATCAAACTGTATGGCAATTACAAATGAAACTGTATGGCAGTTGCAAATCAAATTGTACGGCAATTACAAATCAAACTGTATGGCAATTGTAAATCAAACTGCATGGCAATCAAAAAGGCCATAAACAGAAAATCAGAAAGACAGACAATCAGAAAGACAGATCGACAAAATTTAAGGCAATTAAAAATCAAAATGAAGGGCAGTAAGATATAAAACTGTATGGCAATTAAAAAATCAAACTGTATGGCATTTGCAAATCAAACTGTATGGCAATTGCAAAAACAAACTGTATGGCAATGACAAATCAAACTGTATGGCAATTGCAAAACAAACTGTATGGCAATGACAAATCAAACTGTATGGCAATTGCAAATCAAACTGTATGGCAGTTGGGAATCAAACTGTATGGCAATTGCAAATCAAACTGTATGGCAATTAAAAAATAAACTGTATGGCAATTGTGAATAAAAAAATCAAACACTATGGCAATTGTGAACCAAAAATCAAAATGTATGGCAACCGCGAAGGAAAGATCAAACTCTAAGGCAATTGCGAATCAAAATCAAACTGTAGAGCAATTACAAATCAAAAATCAAAATGTATGGCAATTGTGAATCAAACTGCATGCAAATACAAACCAAACTGTATGGCAATTGCAAATCAAAAATCAAACTGCATGGCAGTTGCAAATCAAACTGTACGCTATTCAGAAAGGCCATAAACAGACAATCAGAAAGACAGACAATCAGAAAGACAGACAATCAGAGAGACAGACAATCAGAAAGACAGACAATCAGAAAGACAAAAACACACAATGTATGGCAATTACAAATCAAACTGTACTGCAATTACAAATCAAACTGTATGGCAATTACAAATCAAACTGTATGGCAATTGCAAATCAAACTGAATGGAAAATTGCAAATCAAACTCTACGGCAATCGAAATCAAACTCCATGGCAATTGGGAAAAAACTGTATGGCAGTTGGGAATCAAACTGTATGGCAATCACAAATGAAACTGTATGGCAGTTGCAAATCAAATTGTATGGCAATTACAAATCAAACTGTATGGCAATTGTAAATCAAACTGTATGGCAATCAAAAAGGCCATAAACAGAAAATCAGAAAGACAGACAACCAGAAACACAGACAATCAGAAAGACAGACAATCAGAAAGACAAAAAGACACAATGTATGGCAATTACAAATCAAACTGTACTGCAATTACAAATCAGATTTTTGATTTGTGTTTAATTTATTTGTAAGATATGATAAATGTTTATAATATAATAAATAAAATCAAATATATGCAATTTGTTAATGCATCAAAAATACCATATTTTAAGTCAAATACACCCACTTTCACAACACAAATGCTACACTTTACCTCAGAAATGCAATATTGCCTCAAAAATACCATATTTTAAGTCAAATACACCAACTTTCACAACACAAATGATACACTGTACCTCAGAAATGCAATATTGGCTCAAAAATACCACATTTTAATTCAAATACACTAACTTTCACATCACAAATGCTACACTTTACCTCAGAAATGCAATATTGCCTCAAAAATACCACATTTTAAGTCAAATACACCAACTTTCACAACACAAATGCTACACTGTACCTCAGAAATGCAATATTGCCTCAAAAATGCCATATTTTAATTTCAAACCACCACACTTCACTTCAAACATCCCAAATATTACCTCAGAAATGCCATATTGCCTCAAAAATACCACATTTTAATTCAAATATACCAACTTTCACAACACAAATGCTACACTGTACCTCAGAAATGCAATATTGGCTCAAAAATACCACATTTGGCTCAAAAATACCACATTTTAACTCAAATACACTAACTTTCATATCACAAATGCTACAATGTACCTCAGAAATGCAATATTGCCTCAAAAATACCATATTTTAATTCAAATACACTAACTTTCACAACACAAATGCTACACTTTACCTCAGAAATGCAATATTGGCTCAAAAATACCACATTTTAATTCAAATACACTAACTTTCACATCACAAATGCTACACTTTACCTCAGAAATGCAATATTGCCTCAAAAATACCATATTTTAAGTCAAATACACCAACTTTCACAACACAAATGATACACTGTACCTCAGAAATGCAATATTGGCTCAAAAATACCACATTTTAATTCAAATACACTAACTTTCACATCACAAATGCTACACTTTAGCTCAGAAATGCAAAATTGCCTCAAAAATACCACATTTTAAGTCAAATACACCAACTTTCACAACACAAATGCAAAATGTACATCAGAAATGCAATATTGCCTCAAAAATACCACATTTTGATTCAAATACACTAACTTTCACATCACAAATGCTACACATTACTTCAGAAATGCCATATTGCCTCAAAAATGCCATATTTTAATTTGAAACCACCACACTCTACTTCAAATATCCCAAATTTTCCCTCAGAAATGCCATATTGCCTCAAAAATACCACATTTTAAGTCAAATACACCAACTTTCACAACACAAATGCTACAATGTACCTCAGAAATGCAATATTGCCTCAAAAATACCACATTTTAATTCAAATACACTAACTTTCACATCACAAATGCTACACTTTACCTCAGAAATGCAATATTGGCTCAAAAATACCACATTTTAATTCAAATACACTAACTTTCACATCACAAATGCTACACTTTAGCTCAGAAATGCAATATTGCCTCAAAAATACCATATTTTAAGTCAAATACACCAACTTTCACAACACAAATGATACACTGTACCTCAGAAATGCAATATTGGCTCAAAAATACCACATTTTAATTCAAATACACTAACTTTCACATCACAAATGCTACACTTTAGCTCAGAAATGCAATATTGGCTCAAAAATACCACATTTTAATTCAAATACACTAACTTTCACATCACAAATGCAAAATGTACCTCAGAAAGCAAATGCAATAAAACATTGGCTCAAAAATACTACATTTTAACTCAAATACATAACTTTCACATCACAAATGCTACACTGTACCTCAGAAATGCAATATTGCCTCAAAAATACCATATTTTAATTCAAATACACCAACTTTCACATCACAAATGCTACACTTTACCTCAGAAATGCAATATTGCCTCAAAAATACCATATTTTAAGTCAAATACACCAACTTTCACAACACAAATGATACACTGTACCTAAGAAATGCAATATTGCCTCAAAAATACCACATTTTAATTCAAATACACTAACTTTCACATCACAAATGATACACTGTACCTCAGAAATGCAATATTGGCTAAAAAATACCACATTTTAAGTCAAATACACCAACTTTCACTTCACAAATGCCAAATTTTACCTCAGAAATGCAATATTGCCTCAAAAATACCATATTTTAAGTCAAATAAACCAACTTTCACATCACAAATGCTACACTTTAGCTCAGAAATGCAATATTTTGCATCAAAAATACCATATTTTAAGTCAAATACAAAACTTTCACAACACAAATGATACACTGTATCTCAGAAATGCAATATTGGCTCAAAAATACCACATTTTAATTTAAATATACTAACTTTCATAACAAAAAAGCAAATATATAAATTGACAGACAAATCCCATATACAGACAATCAGAAAGACAGACAATCAGAAAGACAGACAATCAGAAAGACAGACAATCAGAGAGACAGATAATCAGAGAGACAGACAATCAGAAAGACAGACAATCAGAAAGACAGAAAGACACAATGTATGGCAGTCAGAAATCAAAATGAAGGGCAGTTAGAAATCAAACTGCATGGCAATTGCAAATCAAGCAGTATGGCAATAACAAATCAAACCACATCGCAATTACAAATCAAACTGTATGACAATTAAAAAATCAAACTGTTTGGCAATTACAAATCAAACTGTATGGCAATTACAAATCAAACTCTACAGGAATCAGAAAGGCAATATAAAGACAATCAGAAAGACAGACAATCAGAAAGACAGACATTCAGAAAGACAGACAATCAGAAAGACAGACAATCAGAAAGACAGACAATCAGAAAGACAGACAATCAGAAAGACAGATACACACAACTGTATGGCAATTGCAAATCAAAAATCAAACTTTATGGCAGTTGCAAATCAAACTGTACGGTATTCAGAAAGGCCATAAACAGACAATCAGAAAGACAGACAATCAGAAAGACAGACAATCAGAGAGACAGACAATCAGTAAGACAGACAATCAGAAAGACAGACAGACACAATGTATGGCAATTACAAAACAAACTGTATGGCAATTGCAAATCAAACTGCATGGCAATTGCAAATCAAACTCAATGGAAAATTGTAAATCAAACTCTAAAGCAATCGAAATCAAACTGTATGGCAATTGTAAATCAAACTGTATGGCAATCAAAAAGGCCATAAACAGAAAATCAGAAAGAGAGACAATCAGAAAGACAGACAATCAGAAAGACAGATAGACACAATTTATGGGAATTAAAAATCAAACTGTATTGCAATTGTGAATCAAAAATCAAACCACATGGCAATTACAATTCAAACAGTAAGGCAAAAACAAATCAAACTCTACGGCAATTACAAAACAAACTGTATGGCAATGGCAAATCAAACTGTATGGCAATTACAAATCAAACTGTATGGCAATTACAAATCAAACTGTATGGCAATTACAAATCAAACTGTTTGGCAATTACAAATCAAACTGTATGGCAATTACAAATCAAACTCTACGGCATCACGAACAAGTTGCAAATCAAATTGTACGGCAATTACAAATCAAACTGTATGCTAATCAGAAAGGCCATATAAAGACAATCAGAAAGACAGACAATCAGAAAGACAGACAATCAGAAAGACAGATTTCAGGCAATTAAAAATCAGAAAGACAGACAATCAGAAAGACAGACAATCAGAAAGACAGACATCAAACTCTAAGGCAATTGCGAATCAAAATCAAACTGTAGAGCAATTACAAATCAAAAATCAAAATGTATGGCAATTGTGAATCAGAAAGACAGATACACACAACTGTATGGCAATTGCAAATCAAAAATCAAACTTTATGGCAGTTGCAAATCAAACTGTACGGTATTCAGAAAGGCCATAAACAGACAATCAGAAAGACAGACAATCAGAAAGACAGACAATCAGAGAGACAGACAATCAGTAAGACAGACAATCAGAAAGACAGACAGACACAATGTATGGCAATTACAAAACAAACTGTGTGGCAATTGCAAATCAAACTGCATCGCAATTGCAAATCAAACTCAATGGAAAATTGTAAATCAAACTCTAAAGCAATCGAAATCAAACTCCATGGCAATTGGGAAAAAACTGTATGGCAGTTGGGAATCAAACTGTATGGCAATCACAAATGAAACTGAAATCAAACTGTATGGCAATTGTAAATCAAACTGTATGGCAATCAAAAAGGCCATAAACAGAAAATCAGAAAGAGAGACAATCAGAAAGACAGACAATCAGAAAGACAGATAGACACAATTTATGGGAATTAAAAATCAAACTGTATTGCAATTGTGAATAAATCAGACAATCAGAGAGACAGACAATCAGAAAGACAGACAATCAGAAAGACAGACAATCAGAAAGACAGAGTGTATGAAATCAAACTGCATGGCAATTACAAATCAAACAGTAAGGCAAAAACAAATCAAACTCTACGGCAATTACAAAACAAACTGTATGGCAATGGCAAATCAAACTGTTTGGCAATTACAAATCAAACTGTATGGCAATTACAAATCAAACTCTACAGGAATCAGAAAGGCCATATATCAGAAAACAGACAATCAGAAAGACAGACAATCAGAAAGACAGACATTCAGAAAGACAGACAATCAGAAAGACAGACAATCAGAAAGACAGACAATCAGAAAGACAGACAATCAGAAAGACAGATACACACAACTGTATGGCAATTGCAAATCAAAAATCAAACTTTATGGCAGTTGCAAATCAAACTGTACGGTATTCAGAAAGGCCATAAACAGACAATCAGAAAGACAGACAATCAGAAAGACAGACAATCAGAGAGACAGACAATCAGTAAGACAGACAATCAGAAAGACAGACAGACACAATGTATGGCAATTACAAAACAAACTGTGTGGCAATTGCAAATCAAACTGCATCGCAATTGCAAATCAAACTCAAAGGAAAATTGTAAATCAAACTCTAAAGCAATCGAAATCAAACTGTATGGCAATTGTAAATCAAACTGTATGGCAATCAAAAAGGCCATAAACAGAAAATCAGAAAGAGAGACAATCAGAAAGACAGACAATCAGAAAGACAGATAGACACAATTTATGGGAATTAAAAATCCAACTGTTTTGCAATTGTGAATCAAAAATCAAAATGTATGGCAACCGCGAAGGAAAGATTACAATTCAAACAGTAAGGCAAAAACAAATCAAACTCTACGGCAATTACAAAACAAACTGTATGGCAATGGCAAATCAAACAGTATGGCAATTACAAATCAAACTGCAATTACAAATCAAACTGTATGGCAATTACAAAACAAACTGTATGGCAATGACAAATCAAACTGTATGGCAATTGCAAAACAAACTGTATGGCAATGACAAATCAAAGTGTATGGCAATTGCAATACAAACTGTATGGCAATTACAAACCAAACTGTATGGCAATAGTGAAACAAAAATCAAAATGTATGGCAACCGCGAAAGAAAGATCAAACTCTAAGGCAATTGCGAGTCAAAAACCAAACTGTAGAGCAATTGCAAATCAAAAATCAAAGTGTATGGCAGTTGCAAATCAAACTGTACGCTATTCAGAAAGGCCATAAACAGACAATCAGAAAGACAGACAATCAGAAAGACAGACAATCAGAAAGACAGACAATCAGAAAGACAGACAATCAGAGAGACAGACAATCAGAAAGACAGACAATCAGAAAGACAGACAATCAGAAAGACAGAGTGTATGTCAATTAAAAATCAAACTGAAGAGCAGTTACAAAATCAAACTGTTTGGCAATTACAAATAAAACTGTTTGGCAATTACAAATCAAACTCTATAGCAATCAGAAAGGCCATAAACAGACAATCACAGACAATCAGAAAGACAGACAATCAGAAAGACAGACAATCAGAGAGACAGACAATCAGAAAGACAGACAATCAGAAAGACAGACAATCAGAAAGACAAAAAGACATAATGTATGGCAATTACAAATCAAACAGTATGGCAATTGCAAATCAAACTGTATGGCAATCAGAAAGCCCATACACAGACAATCAGAAAGACAGACAATCAGAAAGACAGACAATCAGAAAGACAAAAAGACACAATGTATGGCAATTACAAATCAAACTGTATGGCAATTGCAAATCAAACTGTATGGCAATCAGAAAGCCCATATACAGACAATCAGAAAGACAGACAATCAGAAAGACAGACAATCAGAAAGACAGACAATCAGAAAGACAAAAAGACACAATGTATGGCAATTACAAATCAAACTGTATGGCAATTGCAAATCAAACTGTATGGCAATCAGAAAGCCCATAAACAGACAATCAGAAAGACAGACAATCAGAGAGACAGATAATCAGAGAGACAGACAATCAGAAAGACAGACAATCAGAAAGACAGACAATCAGAAAGACAGACAACCACAGAGACAGACAATCAGAAAGAGAGACAATCAGAAAGACAGACAATCAGAAAGACAGACAATCAGAAAGACAGACAATCAGAAAGACACAGTGTATGGCATTCAGAAATCAAAATGAAGGCAGTTAGAAATCAAACTGCATGGCAATTGCAAATCAAGCAGTATGGCAATAACAAATCAAACCGCATGGCAATTACAAATCAAACTGTATGGCAAGTGCGAATCAAAAATCAAATTGTACGGCAAATGCGAATCAAACAAGAAACTGTATGGCAAGTACAAATCAAACTGTTTGGCAATTACAAATCAAACTGTATGGCAATTACAAAACAAACTGTATGGCAATGGCAAATAAAACTGTACGGTAATTGCAAACCAAACTGTATTTAAATCAAACTGAAGAGCAGTAAGAAATCAAACTGTATGGTAATCAAAAAGGCGATAAACAGACAATCAGAAAGACAGACAATCAGAGAGACAGACAATCAGAAAGATAGATAGACACAATTAATGGCAATCAAAAATCAAACTGTATTGCAATTGTGAATCAAAAATCAAACTGTATGGCAATAACAATTCAAACAGTAAGGCAAAAACAAATCAAACTCTACGGCAATTACAAAACAAACTGTATGGCAATGGCAAATCAAACTGTATGGCAATAACAAATCAAACCGCATGGTAAGTACAAATCAAACTGTATGGCAAGTGCGAATCAAAAATCAAATTGTACGGCAAATGCGAATCAAACAAGAAACTGTATGGCAAGTACAAATCAAACTGTTTGGTAATTACAAATCAAACTGTATGGCAATAACAAAACAAACTGTATGGCAATGGCAAATAAAACTGTATGGTAATTGCAAATCAAACTGTATGGCAATTGCAAATCAAACTGTATTTAAATCAAACTGAAGAGCAGTAAGAAATCAAACTGTATGGCAAATGTAAATCAAACTGTATGGTAATTGCAAATTAAACTGTATTTAAATCAAACTGAAGAGCAGTAAGAAATCAAACTGTATGGCAAATGTAAATCAAACTGTATGGTAATTGCAAATTAAACTGTATTTAAATCAAACTGAAGAGCAGTAAGAAATCAAACTGTATGGTAATCAAAAAGGCGATAAACAGACAATCAGAAAGACAGACAATCAGAGAGACAGACAATCAGAAAGATAGATAGACACAATTAATGGCAATCAAAAATCAAACTGTATTGCAATTGTGAATCAAAAATCAAACTGTATGGCAATTACAATTCAAACAGAAAGGCAAAAACAAATCAAACTCTACGGCAATTACAAAACAAACTGTATGGCAATGGCAAATCAAACAGTATGGCAATTACAAATCAAACTGTTTGGCAATAACAAATCAAACTGTATGGCAATTACAAAACAAACTGCATGGCGATGGCAAATCAAACTGCATGGCAATTCCAAATCAAACTGTATGGAAATCGCAAATCAAACAGTTTGGCAATTACAAATCAAACAGTATGGCAATTACAAATCAAACTGTTTGGCAATTACAAATCAAACTGTTTGGCAATTACAAATCAAACTGTTTGGCAATTACAAATCAAACTGCATGGCAATTGCAAATCAAACTGTATGGCAATTGCAAATCAAACAGTATGGCCATTGCAAATCAAACTGTATAGCAATTGCAAATCAAACTGAATGGAAAATTGCAAATCAAACTGTATGGCATTTGCAAATCAAACTGCATGGCAATTGCAAATCAAACTGTATGGCAATTGCAAATCAAACAGTAATTGCAAATCAAACTGTATAGCAATTGCAAATCAAACTGAATGGAAAATTGCAAATCAAACTCTACGGCAATCGAAATCAAACTCTATGGCGATTGGGAAAAAACTGTATGGCAATTGGGAATCAAACTGTATGGCAATTACAAATGAAACTGTATGGCAGTTGCAAATCAAACTGTATGGCAATTGTAAATCAAACTGTATGGCAATCAAAAAGGCATCATAAACAGAAAATCAGAAAGACAGACAATCAGAAAGACAGATCGACAAAATTTATGGCAATTAAAAATCAAAATGAAGGGCAGTAAGATATAAAACTGTATGGCAATTAAAAAATCAAACTGTATGGCATTTGCAAATCAAACTGTATGGCAATTGCAAAAACAAACTGTATGGCAATGACAAATCAAACTGTATGGCAATTGCAAAACAAACTGTATGGCAATGACAAATCAAACTGTATGGCAATTGCAAATCAAACTGTATGGCAGTTGGGAATCAAACTGTATGGCAATTGCAAATCAAACTGTATGGCAATTACAAAATAAACTGTATGGCAATTGAATCAAAAAATCAAACACTATGGCAATTGTGAACCAAAAATCAAAATGTATGGCAACCGCGAAGGAAAGATCAAACTCTAAGGCAATTGCGAATCAAAATCAAACTGTAGAGCAATTACAAATCAAAAAATGGCAATTGTGAATCAAACTGCATGCAAATAATCAAACTGTATGGCAATTGCAAATCAAAAATCAAACTGTATGGCAGTTGCAAATCAAACTGTACGCTATTCAGAAAGGCCATAAACAGACAATCAGAAAGACAGACAATCAGAAAGACAGACAATCAGAGAGACAGACAATCAGAAAGACAGACAATCAGAAAGACAAAAAGACACAATGTATGGCAATTACAAATCAAACTGTACTGCAATTACAAATCAAACTATGGCAATTATGGCATGGTAATGGCAAATCAAACTGTATGGCAATTACAAAACAAACTGTATGGCAATGGCAAATCAAACATGGTAATGGCAATGGCAATGGCAAATAAAACTGTATGGCAATTGCAAATCAAACTGCATGGCAATTGCAAATCAAACTGTATGGCAATCAGAAAGCCCATAAACAGACAATCAGAAAGACAGACAATCAGAAAGACAGACAATCAGAGAGACAGATAATCAGATAATCAGAGAGACAGACAATCAGAAAGACAGACAATCAGAAAGACAGAAAGACACAATGTATGGCAGTCAGAAATCAAAATGAAGGGCAGTTAGAAATCAAACTGCATGGCAATTGCAAATCAAGCAGTATGGCAATAACAAATCAAACCACATGGCAATTACAAAACAAACTATGACAATAAAAAATCAAACTGTTTGGCAATTACAAATCAAACTCTACAGGAATCAGAAAGGCAATATAAAGACAATCAGAAAGACAGACAATCAGAGAGACAGACAATCAGAAAGACAGACAATCAGAAAGACAGACAATCAGAAAGACAGACATTCAGAAAGACAGACAATCAGAAAGTCAGATAGACACAATGTATGGCAATTGCAAATCAAACTTTATGGCAATAACAAATCAAACTGTACGGCAATTGCGAATCAAAAATCAAATTGTATGGCAATTAGAAATCAAACTGTTTGGCAATTACAAATCAAACTGTATGGCAATTACAAAACAAAATGTATGGCAATGGCAAATCAAACTGTATGGCAATTACAAAACAAACTGTATGGCAATGGCAAATCAAACTGAATGGCAATGGCAAATAAAACTGTATGGCAATTGCAAATCAAACTGCATGGCAATTGCAAATCAAACTGTATGGCAATCAGAAAGCCCATAAACAGACAATCAGAAAGACAGACAATCAGAAAGACAGACAATCAGAGAGACAGATAATCAGAGAGACAGACAATCAGAAAGACAGACAATCAGAAAGACAGAAAGACACAATGTATGGCAGTCAGAAATCAAAATGAAGGGCAGTTAGAAATCAAACTGTATGGCAATTGCAAATCAAGCAGTATGGCAATAACAAATCAAACCGCATGGCAATTACAAAACAAACTATGACAATTAAAAAATCAAACTGTTTGGCAATTACAAATCAAACTGTATGGCAATTAGAAAAAAAAACTGTTTGGCAATTACAAATCAAACTCTACAGGAATCAGAAAGGCCATATATAGACAATCAGAAAGACAGACAATCAGAATGACAGACAATCAGAAAGACAGACAATCAGAAAGACAGACAATCAGAAAGACAGACATTCAGAAAGACAGACAATCAGAAAGACAGATAGACACAATGTATGGCAATTGCAAATCAAACTTTATGGCAGTTGCAAATCAAACTGTACGGTATTCAGAAAGGCCATAAACAGACAATCAGAAAGACAGACAATCAGAAAGACAGACAATCAGAGAGACAGACAATCAGTAAGACAGACAATCAGAAAGACAGACAATCAGAAAGACAGACAATCAGAAAGACAGACAATCAGAGAGACAGACAATCAGAAAGACAGACAATCAGAGAGACAGAGTGTATGGCAATTAAAAATCAAACTGAAGAGCAGTTACAAAATCAAACTGTGTGGCAATTACAAATCAAACTCTACAGCAATCAGAAAGGCCATATATAGACAATCAGAAAGACAGACAATCAGAAGGACAGACAATCAGAAAGACAGACAATCAGAAAAACAGACAATCAGAAAGACAGACAATCAGAAAGACAGACAATCAGAAAGACAGACAATCAGAAAGACAGACAATCAGAAAGACAGATAGACATAATGAATGGCAGTCAAAAATCAAAATGAAGGGCAGTCAGAAATCAAACTGCATGGCAATTGCAAATCAAGCAGTATGGCAATTACAAATCAAACTGTATGACAATTAAAAAATCAAACTGCATGACAATCAAAAAGGAAATAAACAGACAATCAGAAAGACAGACATTCAGAAAGACAGACAATCAGAAAGACAGACAATCAGAAAGACAGACAATCAGAAAGACAGACAATCAGAAAGACAGACAACCACAGAGACAGACAATCAGAGAGACAGACAATCAGAAAGACAGACAATCAGAAAGACAGACAACCACAGAGACAGACAATCAGAGAGACAGATAGTCAGAGAGACAGACAATCAGAAAGACAGAAAGACACAGTGTATGGCAGTCAGAAATCAAAATGAAGGGTAGTTAGAAATCAAACCGCATGGCAATTGCAAATCAAGCAGTATGGCAATAACAAATCAAACCGCATGGCAATCACAAATCAAACTGTATGGCAATTGCGAATCAAAAATCAAATTGTACGGCAAAGGCGAATCAAACAAGAAACTGTATGGCAAGTACAAATCAAACTGTTTGGCAATTACAAATAAAACTGTATGGCAATTGGGAATCAAAATGTATGCCAATTGCAAATCAAACTGCATTTAAATCAAACTGAAGAGCAGTAAGAAATCAAACTGTATGGCAAATGTAAATCAAACTGTATGGCAAATGTAAATCAAACTGTATGGTAATTGCAAATCAAACTGTATTTAAATCAAACTGAAGAGCAGTAAGAAATCAAACTGTATGGCAAATGTAAATCAAACTGTATGGTAATTGCAAATCAAACTGTATGCCAATTGCAAATCAAACTGTATTTAAATCAAACTGAAGAGCAGTAAGAAATCAAACTGTATGGCAAATGTAAATCAAACTGTATGGTAATCAAAAAGGCGATAAACAGACAATCAGAAAGACAGACAATCAGAGAGACAGACAATCAGAAAGACAGATAGACACAATTTATGGCAATTAAAAATCAAACTGTATTGCAATTGTGAATCAAAAATCAAACTACATGGCAATTACAATTCAAACAGAAAGGCAAACACAAATCAAACTCTACGGCAATTACAAAACAAACTGTATGGCAATGGCAAATCAAACAGTATGGCAATTACAAATCAAACTGTTTGGCAATTACAAATGAAACTGTATGGCAATTACAAAACAAACTGTATGACGATGGCAAATAAAACTGTATGGCAATTTCAAATCGAACTCTATGGCAATAACAAATCAAAATCTATGGCAATTGCAAATCAAACAGTATGGCAATTACAAATCAAACTGTATGGCAATTACAAATCAAACTCTACAGCAATCAGAAAGGCCATATATAGACAATCAGAAATACAGACAATCAGAGAGACAGACAATCAGAAAGACAGACAATCAGAAAGACAGACAATCAGAAAGACAGACAATCAGAAAGACAGACAATCAGAAAGACAGACAATCAGAAAGACAGACAATCAGAAAGACACAGTGTATGGCAGATAGAAATCAAACTGCATGGCAATTGCAAATCAAGCAGTATGGCAATAACAAATCAAACCGCATGGCAATCACAAATCAAACCGCATGGCAATCACAAATCAAACTGTATGGCAATTGCGAATCAAAAATCAAATTGTACGGCAAATGCGAATCAAACAAGAAACTGTATGGCAAGTACAAATCAAACTGTTTGGCAATTACAAATCAAACTGTATGGCAATTACAAAACAAACTGTATGGCAATGGCAAATAAAACTGTATGGTAATTGCAAATCAAACTGTATGGCAATTGCAAATCAAACTGTATGGTAATTGCAAATTGAACTGTATGGTAATTACAAATCAAACTGTATGGCAATTGCAAATCAAACTGTATGGTAATTGCAAATCGAACTGTATGCCAATTGCAAATCAAACTGTATTTAAATCAAACTGAGGAGCAGTAAGAAATCAAACTGTATGGCAATTGCAAATCAAACTGTATGGTAATTGCAAATCGAACTGTATGCCAATTGCAAATCAAACTGTATTTAAATCAAACTGAAGAGCAGTAAGAAATCAAACTGTATGCCAATTGGAAATAAAACTGTATTTAAATCAAACTGAAGAGCAGTAAGAAATGAAACTGTATGGCAAATGTAAATCAAACTGTATGGTAATTGCAAATCGAACTGTATGCCAATTGCAAATCAAACTGTATTTAAATCAAACTGAAGAGCAGTAAGAAATCAAACTGTATGGTAATTGCAAATCGAACTGTATGCCAATTGCAAATCAAACTGTATTTAAATCAAACTGAAGAGCAGTAAGAAATCAAACTGTATGGCAAATGTAAATCAAACTGTATGGCAATTGCAAACGAAACTGTATGGCAATTAGGGCAGTTATAAATGAAGTTCAGTGTGAAACTGTTTGAAACATGGTATCACACACAGCGCAGGCTGTGAGGGGCAAATTTCACAGAAATAACGTGTTTGTTTACGTCTTCCTTATTTGCTACAAACAACACAGTTCCTGCAAGGTCTGGTGTTGGTGGCAGTTCTGGGATGACATCCAAATAGTGCTACCACTGAGTCGGGACAGGTCAGAAGCCTTGTGGTGCTTGAAAGCCAACGATGGTGCAGCTGCCTCTGGTCAATCTTGGCTTCCCAGCAAAGACCAAACAACATTCGTACGGAATCAAATCTGGCGCCTTGTTCCTCCAAGCTTCTTGCAGACAAGGAAGGCATTTGTCACTGCCAGATCAATCATCTGCAGGACCACCTTTCTGTACCACTTCAGAGACTTCCTCAGTGGTGTAGTACGACAGAAGTTGGTCCATTCGGTCCACGCCACACATGAAGCTGTTGTAGTCAAAGATGCAGTCCGGCTTTTTCACAAACTGGCCACTTCTGTTCCTCTTACGACTGTCCGCAAAGTGCCCCACGTGATGAGTAGACAACATCAGAACGTCCCTCTTGTCTTTCCACTTCAGCACTATGATGTTGCCATTTCAACGTACGATACGTTGTCCAATTCGCAGTTTTGCAGTTAGATGTTTCCTGTTCCGCCTCAAAGTTCCACAGAGGAGCATTTTCCTACTAAGTGAGGCCTTTGCAAGAGGAATGCTGGTCTAGAAATTATCCACGTACAGTTCATAACCCTGAATCAAGAATTCAGCAAGAATCTTTTCCGTTAGTTTCAGGACAACACTCTCAGCATGACCAAAACCAGATATGGGATCAGACTTTACACAGTAAGCCAGCATATTCCACACATATCCACTCGATTCACAGAGCACGTATAATTTTACCCCATCGTTATGTCTTTTCCCTGGAATGTACTGCCTGAATAAAAGCCATCCTCTCCAAAGAACCATTGACTTATCAATAGACAGTTCTTTTTCTGGAATCGAGATATTAGTACCTCGTAAATTGCCCTCAGCTTGAACAAACGGTCACCTTCAATCTGTTCCTCGTTGTTACAGAAATGCCAGAACTTCAGCAGCAATTCAAATCTATCACGAGGCATTGTGTTGTTAAAAACTGGCATAGGAAGAACAGGATCTGTAGACCAGTAATCTTCAATGTGTGGCTTCTTGACAATGCCCATCATCAGCATCATTCCCAAGAATTTCTGCATTTCTGTGGTCAGTTGTTACCCATCTCCGAGCTCTGCTTTTCCGTGACAGAGTTGCACTGGAAAGAAACCGTTCAGCATATCTATTAGTTTCAGTAACCAAAAGGGTAAGAATTTTCTCAGTAACAAAACACTTTAAAAATCCACCGGCAAACTGTGAATAGTCAAAGAGTCACGCATTACACCTGGTTTAACCGTAAAAGTGAAACCCACATTTGGACTGTAATTAGCATCCACTGGTTCCAAGATTTTTCCAATAAAAAAAACGTGCAAAATCATATGGACAACCGGAAAATGGCCAGAGGATTGGAAGAGCTCAATCTTTATCCCTATATTCAAAAAAGGAGATGCGAGAGAGTGTGAAAACTACAGGACCATAGCAATGATATCGCACATAAGTAAAATACTACTTAAAATAATACATAAAAGAATGGAGAACATAATAGAGAGGGAGCTTCCAGATAATCAAGCAGGATTTAGGAAATCCCGCGGAACTCGCGATCATATCGCCAACATGCGGTGGATAATGGAGAGACAAAAGGAGTATGGACAAAAATTATACATATGCTTCAATGACTATAGTAAGGCATTCGATTGCATTGATCATGAGTTGATGTGGAAAACCTTAATAGAAATGGGAATACCAAGGCACTTGATACAACTTCTTAAGGGATTGTACGAAGAACAGATTGCGGTAATAAGAACTGAATTTGGAGATACCGAAAGAATCAAAATAAAGAAAGGAGTGAGGCAGGGATGCATTCTGTCCCCATTCCTATTTAACCTATATGCAGAAAGGATAATGAGGATGGCGGAAATGGATGGAGCAAATGAGGGAGTAAAGATAGCGGGAAGAACACTGAATAATCTGAGATACGCAGATGACACAACACTATTAGCAGGCAAAAAAACAGATCTGGTTAAACTGATAACAAGGCTGAAGAGAGAGAGCGAGAAAGCAGGACTGTACTTCAATATAAAGAAAACGAAGATCATGACAACAGCTGAGGAGGGCAGTTTTATGGTGGATGGAGAGGAATTAGAGACGGTAACAAGTTTTACATTCTTGGGATCAGCAGTAGAAAGAGAAGGAAAGTGCAATATGGAAATAAACCGAAGGGTGGCGATTGGAAAAGCCGCAATGAATGGACTAGAAAAAATATGGAAAGACAAACATGTGAGCACAGACACGAAAAAAAGATTGGTGAGGGCCTTGATTATACCAACAGTAACATACGGCAGTGAGACGTGGACAATGACCAAGAAAATAGAGAAAAAATCAATGCTTGTGAAATGTGGATATGGAGGAAGATGCTGAGAACATCATGGATGGAGAAAAGGACTAATGAATGGGTACGCATGGCGACTGGAATTGAGCAAGATGAGACGTTACAACAAACAGTGCTAAAATCAAAGCTGAGGTTCTTTGGACATGTTATGAGATCAGATGGATTGGAAAAAGAAATGATGCTGGCTTGTGGAGAGGGAAAGAGAAAACAAGGGAGACCAAGGAAAAAATGGATGGACAAGATACACGAAGCAACTGGAATGAACTTGGCACAACTAAGGGACGCGACATTGGAAAGAAAGAAATGGAGAAGATTGATCATGACGGTCGCTAGAGCTCAAAGAGCTGACAGCACAAGGTGACAAGGTGGTTCCAAGATATCCTGTGTGGCTTGGACTGCAGCTGTAGAAGCTGTTGGGGCAACCGATAGGGCCGGTGGAGGACTGCTTTCGCCTTCATCGGACTTACCTGGAGCAGTGGTCACGTGGACTGATGATGTATTGTAGATTTCAGTCCCATCGCTCTCCGCCTTCATCACCTGCATCCGCTGGTTCGTCGTCACTTATTTCATAATTGCTGTCCCGATCATCGTCACTATCATCAAACGATTCCTCATCAGATTCCAAAAACTTCTGCACAACTTGCTGCACACTAAACCGCTTCGCACTTGAGTAATTCATTTCGAATCGTAATGCTTATGCTTATGCTTCAATTTCAAACAGCATCCACCATAGCCGTCCGACTGTCTGACTCCTGGATCTTGACCAGGAACCGAACCCTTTTGCCTATCGATTTTG
The DNA here is from genome assembly GCA_964023275.1 of Norana najaformis. Taxonomy (NCBI): domain Eukaryota; kingdom Metazoa; phylum Annelida; class Clitellata; order Crassiclitellata; family Hormogastridae; genus Norana; species Norana najaformis. The sequence goes on from OZ029921.1 coordinate 4,078,000, forward strand.
TTTTGACCGAGCGCCTGTGAATAAGCTGGTTCCCGCGACTTGGCTTTCGTTGGCAGCTGTAGAAATCTCGAGATTACGAATACGATTACTTATATCGCTCGCTATCGTCAAGATGGCTGACAATCAAGAAAGGACCATAGATGCTTCTTCATTCAAAGCGGTTTTTTCACTAGAAAGTGCCGAGAAATAATCTTTCATGCATTCGATAGGTGGCAGAACATGTCCGCTATTACTGCTAAGCGGCAGGAATATTACTCGAGACGCTGAATTGGCTAGAAACAGTTGATACCTGAAGGACGTGTTTACACGTCCATAGCGTCTGGGCTATACAATTGTGGGACCTGTTACACGTCCCTCGTGGCCAACGTAGTCGTCGTCATCATCGTTGTAAGCATGATAATGATCATTAACAGCAGTACCAGCAGCAACAATAAAAATATATTAATCATCATCATCATCATCATCATCATCATCATCATCATCATCATCATCATCATCATCATCATCATCATCATCATCATCATCATCATCATCATTATCACTACCACCACCATCATCATCATTATAAATAAATAAATAAATAAATAAATTAAACTTTATTTCTGTTCTTGTCGTTCATTCTTTCTTGTTTCTCGTTCTTCCGGTTGACGGCGTTTGTTGAGACACGGCTAAGCGGAAAGCCATGATTTATGTGATTTTGTTTGGCCTCTGCCTTCCTCCCTCAACACCAGGAGTTCCTTCTTTCTTCCCTCAAGTCTTCCTTCCATCCAACCACTCCTCCCTTCTTTCCCGCATCCCGGTCTTCATCCCTCAGTCTCATTTTGTCTCCTTTCTTCATTCCTCCCTCGATCTTTCGCTCCATTCAATCTTACCTCTCTCTCTCTCTTTTCTCTCTCTCTCTCTCTCTCTCTCTCTCTCTCTCTCTCTGTAGCTGTCTCTGCCTCTCTTTCTCTCTCTCTCTCTCTCTCTGTCTGTTTCTCTCTGTTTCTCTCTCTGTGTTTCTCTCTCTCTCTCTGTGTTTCTCTCTCTTCCTTCTTCTCTCATTCTGTCTCCTTCCCTTATTCCACCCTTGATCTCTCATTCCATTCAATCCTGCGTCTCTCTTTTTATCTTCCTACCTCCTGGCTTCCTTTCTCAGTTTCCATCTTCTTCCTTCCATCCTTCTCGTTCTTTAATCCAGCATCGTTTCCCTGTCTTCACCTTCCTGTTCCTCTTCTCTGTCTATCTTCTCTTCATCCTGTTTACCCGAAATCTTCTTCCCTATTCCCTTGTTATTCTTCCCTCTTGTATTCTCTCTGCTTCTTTTCCCGTCTTTCCATCCTCCTTAGCATTCTATCCAGTGCCTCCTCCACGCAGCTGTCTCTAACCTCCTCCTTCTTCCTCTGTCATCCTTCATCTCCTCTTCCTCTTTCACCTCCATCTATCGTCCTCCATCCTCCTCTACCCTCCTCACATCCTCCCTGCCCTTGAAATCCTCTCTTCCCAGAATGCGTCTTCTTCCTTTTATCGCCCTACGCTTGGCCGATTGGTGCAATTGCCGCGGAGCCCTGGATACGGAGGCAGAGAGAATGAGAGAGACGCTGATAGGCTGTTCGACGATCAAAGATAAAGATGCAGACGAGTGGAAGATTTCCGGGCGTGACCAGCGATGCGTGAAAATCAGGCGAGACTAAATATGGAACCGGCGACCTTGCGCCCATAAAATATCAATTATAATTCCGCTGGTCTCAGACGCAGCCGTCCGTGGCGCTAGCGTTGCCCGCAACGCGACGCAGAAAGACTTGAAATGTCGCCTTAAACACTAACCTCTAATAGAAGCAGATACTACTGTCGCCGGAAAACGCTCAACGACGTGAACTTTCTGGTGATTTTTTCGATTAACAGACCAAAGCTATCGAATGCCCCATTGTAAGCCACATTCGCAATCTGCTGTCTGGTCTGCTTAGCGCAAATGTCTAGTTGTAAGCCACACTAGCTGTGCTTCTGGCTGTGTACTTTCCTGTAATTACAAGTGCAAGTGTAATCAGAAATTTGTATAGCGCCGCTATATGGTAAATTAATCAAGGCCCTCTCTACGCTATTTTAAATGATGTTAGCACAGATGATAACAAAAAGTTCATCAAATAAGCGATAGGTGCTCTAGAAAAGCCACCAGTGGCGGACGTTCGCGCACACGTAGAGCCTATTAACTGATTCCAATCCACAGTAATAGCCAGTTGGCTCCATGTTAAGAGTTCCAACTTTCGTGCAACACTGGTGTAGCTTGCTAGCAGACATTACAAAAACCACTGCGAGAAAACAACTATCATAGTCAGAGCTAGTTCGAAAGATTTGAAAAGCTATGAACAGATGTAATAAAACAGATGGCATAAAAACTGTTCATTCGATAATTAATCTTTTGTTGTAATAGTAAAAGTAGTTCACTTAGATTCTTCAAACTATCATATGATATACGATATCGATATCATTCCGTCTATGGCTAAATCCGCCACTGTCACTCTCTATATTTTGTATATTTAGATTGTCTTCGAGTGGTTCATGTGGTTCGGATGTGACAGTTATGGAGCATATTATTATTATTATTATTATTATTATTATTATTATTATTATTATTATTATTATTATTATTATTATTATTATTATTATTATTATTATTATTATTATTATTATTATTTTTATTTTTATTATTATTATTATTATTATTATTATTATTATTATTATTATTATTCCATTTATTTCGCAAGGTCAGTAAATCTGAATCTAAGACGTGAAGCAACTGTGAGTGAAGGACTTGTGCAAGGTCCCCTCCACAGTAACCGTCTCAGAGGAGGAGGCTCGACTCGAACCTGTACTCTCCAAGCGCTCTATCCAATCGGCTACCGTACCTCCTACATGTATGTATGTATGTATGTATGTATGCATGTATGTTTGTATGTATGTATGTATGTATGTATGCATGCATATACATGTATATCTATATATACAACCGCTTACCTCTCCATGACCTCTTGGCCAGCCTTCTTTATCCTTTGTTGAACTCCATTCTTTTGACTTGTTTGCACTCTACCTCTTCCTCTCCGTCTCCCCACTACTCTTCCCTTCCCTTCTCTTTTATCGTCCTCTCCTTCTCGTCGCTTCCCTCCTTTTCTTTAAATATCGGGCGCTGTAAGATTGCCCTCCTAACCATCGCTGTTTTCACTGCTTATTCCTTTAAGCCGCTGTAGCTCGCCCATCCCAAAATACCCTTCCCATCGGAAGCAATCTGGCGCGATGCCCCTGGGGGGATTGTAAAGAGACGCTACGATATGAGGTGCATTCCGGGCCTCATAGATCGTCGTTTCCTAGGTTGGTTTGTCGCTTTCCATCTCAGGAACTGTGTCTGTGTGTGTGTGTTTGTGTCTGTCTGACTCCGTTTCTGTCTCTCTATGTATGCGAAAATATATAGATATCATTCTAAGTCTCTGCTTCTTTCTGTCTCTATCTATCTATGCTTATTCCTTTTAGGCGCTGTTGCTATCTGTGGCTTTATATCTCTGCATATATCTGTCTCTGTCTGTGTTTCTCTTGCTCTCTTTGTATCTCTATCTCTCTTTTTGTTGCTCTTTGACGCTCTCTCTGTCTCTGTCTCTCTCTATCTCTCTCTCCCCGTATTTATCTGTCTCTCTCGGTTCCCTGTCTCTCTCTTTATCTGCCTGTCTCTCTATCTCATGGTCTCACTCTGTCCTTCTGTCTGTCTGTCTGTCCTTCTGTCTGTCTGTCTGTCTTTCTTTCTTTCTGTCTGTCTGTCTGTCTGTCTGTGTCTCTCTCCATCACTCGCTTTGTCTTCCTGCATCTGTGTCTGTCGACGGACAATCACTGTGGCTATCGTGGCTGCTGATGGTCAACGCCAGACGGTACTTTAATGAAGTCTCTTACAAATCATGATTGTTCGCGAGAAACGAGAACAGACATACGCACTCACGCACCGACGAATTGGCCGACGCTTATATCACGACAACCGGATGCCACCACCACCACCACCTTAATCACCACCTTAATCGCCACCAATACCATCACTACCACCAAAACCACCACCATCATCACCACCGCCATTACCAACATCTCATGCTACCTAACGTTAGGCGGCTTGGGGTACATCTGCTTTCTCGGGTATTGGACCGTCCATCTGGAAGAATTTTCCACTAAAAATTCGAATGAATTCGCCATATACGTGTAGCTGGAAAACATCCTCAGCTTGTCTTCCGACGCTCGCTTTTAGAACTGCTAGATAGTCGTTTTGCAGCGCCTTCGTGAGGCTCGAAAATGCGCTGCATAAGTGTTTGGATACAAACATACACCACAATCACTTCATCACCACCACCATTACCACCATCACCACCAACACCACCACCACCACCGCTGTCGTCAACACCACCAATACCTTCGCCATCATAGCAGCCACAGCTACCGCCAACACCGTCTGAATACCAAATTTATCTACCCCTACGAAACCAAACCTAGTCGTAAATTACAGTACGTTGGCCACCAGTAATTATAATACAATATTAGTTCAGTATTGCGTTGAACGACATCGCCTGTCTCATCTCCTCACACCTTGTCACTGTCTGTCACTCGGTGCCACTCCGTGTTATTCCCTGCCACTTCCTGACATTCCCTATCACTCTGTGCTACTCCCTGCCACTCCCTGCCACTCTCTACCACTCTCTGCCACTCCCTGCCACTCCCTGTCACTCTCTGCCACTCCCTGCCACTCCATGCCACTCCCTGTCACTCTCTGCCACTTTCTGCCACTCCCTGTCACTCCCTGCCACGCCCTGTCACTCTCTGCCACTTCCTGCCACTCCCTACTACTCCCTGCCTCTGTCTCTGTACTAGTTAATTCACTCTGCTCTCATGCACGCATACACATTTACCATGCAATGAATGATGAATTTAGTTCCTCTTCCCACGCTCTCTGCCTTTCTCCATCAGTCAAACATCCTTCCTGTCACTTCCGTTCAAAATCCCGATCTATTCGTTCCCCTTCGACACTCCTTACTTAACCACTAGCAGTCCGAAAATGTTCCGGTCGTCGCCTTAAATTTAACGGTTCTTAGCTTCTTAGCGGAAGTCAAATCGGATTCGTCTCGAACGAAAGTGGGATGAAGAGAATGAAGAAACGACACCTGGAGGAAAAAGGATGGAAGCAGATGGAGCGAGGATGATAGAAGGATTAAAAGCGAGATGCTGGGTGGAAGGAATTTAACGTAATCGGCAATGAGACACTGAGACAGGAACTGGAATAACGAAGATAGACAAAAATGAAATGGGATATTAAATTTGAAAGAAGAAGATAACATGGAGTGAAAGAACAGAAAGGTTTAAAAGCAGGCGGCATTGTGGAATGATTATGATATAGTCAAGAGTGAAACATTAAGGAAAGAAAGGGATAATGAAGGGGAAAATAGAAGTATGGATATCAAACGTTGAAAGGAGGAGGGTAGTGAGGAATTGAGTCGTAAAAGGACGATTAAAAAGCTGGAGGCTGTGTAAAAAGAATACAATGTGGTTAACAATAACAAGAAATTAGCAGTGAGAGAACAATTAAGGTAAAAGAGGAAATGGGTATAAGAAAGAGAGAGAGAGAGAGCAGGTTGTGAGGAAGTCAACAGGATTGGAGCCTGTCCGATACAAATGTCAGAACTAGGATAAAGCAGGGTGAAAAGAGAACGAAGTAGCTGTCTGTCTGCTCGCCCGTTTATATAGCATCTTTCTGGTCTTGCAGGCTTTCCCTAGATGATCGTATCGTTACCTGATATCGACAGAGGGGGCTAATTTGACAATTAGAACGGATCGTTGCCGGATTGACTGTAAGCATCAAGGGACGTGATCATGCCTCCGCCCGCGTTCACAGCCGATACCCCACTTCTGGTACCACTTGACAAACACTCCCCACTTCTGATACCATTCCACACAGTAGCAATTCATCCTCGGTGTGCGTGGCTCTCGGCTGACGGCACAGATAGATGATATCGATCTTCTCTTCTCTGCCACATCTTTCCTTCTCATCCTTCCACACCTCCCGCTCTGCACCTTTCTCCTTCTTTCTTCCCTCCATCATGGAAGAGCCGACCGACGACGGAATTGGTTGATGACTGATGCGACCCACAAGACGTGCTTGGAAAGAATTGCCAGCGATCTCAGGCTCTAGCAACAACCACAGATATATTTTTATCAGTGGCGCTAGCCTACACAAAAGCTTGTGTATATACAATATGTATATATATTATAGGAAGACATAGGAGACAGCTTGATTGACAGATGGGGCTTTTTCTAGCCTCATTTAGCCTGCTCATGCAGTTTTTACTTGTTATTATAGGCTTTTATGTCCTATAATAAATAAGGCATAATATAATTATGCATACATTCATACATACATATATACATATACATATACATGTCCAAGTATACATTCTTAAATACATACATGTATACATACATACATACATACATACATGCAGATATACATACATACATGCAGACATACATACAGCCAGATAGAAAGACAGACAGGCAAACAGGCAGTCCTGTGTAGAAATATAGCCTGCATGTATGCGTCTGAGACCTTATATACCGCATTTTTATTCTTAAGAAGCCCCAATGCACTTGAAGCACGCGCAGGTTTTGTTATATTATTTTTACCTTCTTTAGCATTCAATATCTAACTGCACCTTCGTTACCTTCCACAGCACACCTTACCCTTTCTGAAATCACACACACAAACACACACATAAACTGACGGTGAAGGTAGACCTTCCCTCCTCCCCTGGAGTACAATAGAATACGGAGAAACCAAATGACTTTCTAGCCCTAAGTTCCATAACTTCTCGGGTATTGTACGGAATAACTGTTCGTGGACTCAAATAGGTATTTCGATATTAGGTCGAATTGCAAGCAAATCGAATCGTCATAATCGCATCAGTGGATCTGTGGTCAATAGCTGGAACTCGATAGATGACCTGAGGTTGGTGGCAAGGTCAGCTCGGGGTCAGGCCAGGGCTGACATCGAGATCGACGCCAAACTGGCCGTAGTGCAGGAATGAAACGAAACGGACAGTTTTACGATACGGAGCTCAAACAGAACGTCTTCTGGGCGATTGCAATCACACGACAATGGGACAACTGCACCGGACCGGATAAGATTCTGCAGTTTTTAAAATCGAAGTCTGCGTTATACAAATCTGCAACCTTTTCCTCCGATCAATTCACATTCTCCAGAAGTCTCCATATTGATCGGTAAAACAGTGTGACACGATAGCCGAGTCTTAGCGGGTTCGAATCTCTCCTGAGCTTAGTTGTTAGATTGTAAAGCATCCGATATCACAAGTGAGACGTAGGGGAGGCGCTCATTTGCTTTTCTGAGGCCCCTGAGACGCAATGGACGAATCCCGAAGTCCTGGACACCGCACCAGTGCATCGCAGGACATGCCGTTTACTTCCCAGCTTACATCGGTACCAAATTATACTGCTCGACGACAGAGGCACGGTGTGCGCAAACAACTTGCCCAGGGTCATAACACGGAGTCGAACCCGCAACCGCATGATCATTGACCAAACGCGTTACCGATAGACCACCATGCCTCAATCACTAGATATTGGCGCTTAACAAATAGAGAAATAATAGTGTCCGATTTTGAAAGGAGCCAATCAAGGAGCTCAGTGATGGAACCTCCCTCTCCTCTTTCTCTTCTTCCTCCTGCTTCCCCACCTACTTTTTATCCATTCTCCTCTTCCTCATTCTACTCTTGATTCCTCTCTTTATTCTCCGCCTTCTCTTCCTCCTCCTTATTTCCTCTTAATTCTTCTCTGCTTTATCCTTCTCCTCCTCTGCCTCCTAATCATTCTTCTCCTCCAGCTCTTCCTCCTATTTTTCTCCTCGCTTCCTCTTCTCTTTCAATACAGTGCAAAGACTTACTCTTCTCTGTCCGATAATCTAATGACTTCTATAGCGCCGTTATTAGTACGAACAAGGCATAAATCAACGGTTGCCTCAAGTGAAACCCTAATCAAAAGCCATAATCCAATGGAGAAGCCCGATCAAAATCCGATGAGGTGGTAAGACAGTTTGAAATAATCCAGTTTCAACTTGTATTGCAACTGTAAAATTGCAGAACTATATCGAATCTGACGCTACCCCGTGCAGTGTGTCGATTTCAGAAGGCATGCGCCTTGTACAAAGAATCTCGCTGCTAACGAGAAGAGACGACGACGCCTGCGAGATTTCGGATTTATGAGGACACTACTAAAAGAAGTAATGTCTGATAACAGGAGACAATAGGACGACAAAGTGTCTGCTAATAAAACACTCAGTGGCATGTGGCCAACAAATAGATATCCTTTTAGCCTTGTGCGTGTATGCATGTACGTATGTATGTATGTATGTATGCATGTATGTATGTACGTATGAATGTATGTATGTAGGTAGGTATTATATATATATGTATGTATTCATACTTGTACATGTATGTATGTATGTATGTATTATTATTATTATTATTATTATTATTATTATTATTATTATTATTATTATTATTATTATTATTCCATTTATTTCGCGAGCAAGGTCAGTAAATTTGAATCTAAGGGGCGAAGCAATTGTGAGTGAAGGACTTGTTCGGAGTCCCTCCAATGTAACCGTCTCCGAGGAGGAGGCTCGAACCCTTACTCTCCAAGCGCTCTATCCACTGGGCTACCGTTCCACCTAAATGTATGTATGTATGAATGTAGTATGTATGTATGTATGTATGTATGTATGTTTGTATGTATGTATGTATGTATGTATGTATGGATGTATGTATGTATTGCAACGATTTGTCTAGTGTTGATAAATAACTCCCTTGGGTTGAGATAAAATGCATATTTACACTTGCAAGACGTTATAACACGTAGAACAGAAAACCTGACATCAGCCAGAACAACGACGGCTGTTTCGAAGCCAAAAGTCGAAGTCTTTTCATCAGAGAACAACTCGAACACAAAACCCCTCATGTTCCTTCAACAGACGGAGGACCTTTGCATAAACTCGATAAAAGGAGTCTTGGCAACTAACAGAAAACAGAGCCACGTAGGACTCGGCCTATCTTAACTAGTCAAGATCAGAAAACTGAAGGAAATATCCCCTTTTATAGGATTTCTGGGGCTACGCCCCACAAAGAGACGGCGCATCCTTCAACCAATCTTTACATCCGGGTCTTCCACATGGGCCGACTCTAACAGTGTGTATGTATGTATGTATGTATGTATGTATGTATGTATGTATGTATGTATGTAGGTATGTATGTATGTATGTATGTATGTATGTATGTATGTATGTATGTATGTATGTATGTATGTATGTAGGTATGTATGTATGTATGTATGTATGTATGTATGTATGTATGTATGTATGTATGTATGTATGTAGGTATGTATGTAGGTATGTATGTATGTATGTATGTATGTATGTATGTATGTATGTATGTATGTATGTATGTATGTATGTATGTATGTATGTATGTATGTATGTATGTAGGTAGGTATGTATGCATGCATGCATGCATCCGCACATCTATGTAACGCCTTTTTCTAGTCCTTCTAAAGCCTTGTATTTCACATGTGTGACATTTTCTGCTTCACGGCATTAGACAATAAGTGTCTCTTCTTCGTGCCACCTGGCCACACTGGATAATTGTACACACCAACGTTGATATTTCGTCTTCGAACTGCACACAAGCAAACAGATGACGTCATCGAGCGATCGTGACGACCTTTGTAACAATGACAAAACTCGATTATGTAGCGCCGCTATGAAAGGTCTTCATCTGCGAGTCGGATAATCTACTTATCCGCGCCCTCTGGTGCCTGCACGGAAGCGAAGCTACACTGTTGTCCTATCAGATTACTTCTTCCTACGAAATACCTCCTAAGTGGTATGGTGGCTAACGCGTCGGCCTTTGAGCTCTGCGACCGGGGTTGGTATCCATGTGTGTGTCGAAGGCAAATATTACATGTATGTACGTACATGTACGTATAGAGGTAGGTAGGTAAGTAATCAGTTAGGTAGACAGGTGAATTTGTAGGTAGGTCAGGTGGTAGGTTGGTTAGTCTTTGATTGGTAGTCAATCGGAAAAGTAGGTAAGTAGATAGGTAGGTGAGTAGGACGGTCGGTTTGTCGTTAGGTTGCTCGGTCGGTCGGTAGGTAGCAAGGTAGATAAATATATAGGTAAGTAGGTATGCAGGAAGGTAGCTAGGTAGGTAGGTAGGTAGGTAGATAGGTGGGTAGCAAGGCAGGTAGGTAGGTAGGTAGGTAGGAAGGTAGATAGGTGGGTAGCAAGGCAGGTAGGTAGGTAGGTAGGTAGGTAGGTAGGTAGGTAGGTAGGAAGGTAGGTAGGTAGGAAGGTAGGTAGGTAGGTAGGTAGGTAGGTAGGTAGGTAGGTAGGTAGGTAGGTAGGTAGGTAGGTAGGTAGGTGGGTTGGTAGGCAGGTAGGCAGATAGGTACAAACTATATGCGTTTATATATGCATGCATTTATATGGACATTTATTGTGCGCCATTTCATAGCCTCTCAGTCACTCGGACCGACGCACGAAAGGACAGACAGAAAGACAGGGGGTTGAGAGTAGTTCTGTCGCACCCCCCGACCCGAGCAATTGCCTTTCGTATCAAGGTACCCAACTCGTCTGCCGTGGAGCACCGTAGACCGATGCGAGCGATTGATTGGCAGCCGGTGCTTGGCTCTTGCGATGTCCAAGCATCCGCCGGACGGATGCAGGCTGACGCCGGCTGCTGCTCAGATGCGGAAGATGCGACGACTAATTCTGAACGGATGGCACTGTCCTGTTTCAGTTGCTGAGTCAGGTGCAGCAGTCGAAGAATATGATGCGCTGTTGTCGATTGTCGAGCTCTTCGTAGCTAACCGACGCGGATTCGAAACCAGGTGGGTGTTGCTATGTGTTCCTATTATGTGTTACTGTTATGTGTTCCTGTTATGTGTTGTTGTTATATGTTGTTGTTATATGTTGTTGTTATATGTTGTTGTTGTTATATGTTGTTGTTATGTGTTGTTGTTATATGTTGTTGTTATATGTTGTTGTTATATGTTGTTATATGTTGCTGTTATATGTTGTTCTTATATGTTGTTGTTATGTGTTCTTATACTGTATTGTTGCGTAGTTTGTGTGGCTTAGTGTAAAACCAGTGCAGTGTGGTTATTATTTCTGCATTTATTAAGCGCCAGTATATAATGACTAAGTATCAGTCGATGGCGCTGAGCAATTGTCAGTGAAGGACTTGCTCAAGATCCCTACACAGTTACCGTCTTAGGGAAGGCTCGAACCCATACTTGCCGCGTTGCAAGCCAAGCACTCTAACCTATCGGCTGCAGTGCCCCACATATGATTTAAGATGTTAAGTAAATAATAATAAATAATAATGTTAAGTAAAAACACCTTTATGCTCCGTAAAAATTACTTTTTATGTCTTCGTGAGAGGATAATATCAGACGATAGAAAGATGAAATGAATTATTTTACTGAAGAATTAAAAAGTACAAATTAATGTATGCTTTATACCTTACCTTACCTTACCCTACCTTACCTTACCTTACCTTACTTTACCCTACCTTACCTTACCTTACCTTACCCTACCCTACCTTACCTTACCTTACCTTACCTTACCCTACCTTACCTTACCTTACCTTACCTTACCCTACCTTACCTTACCTTACCTTACCCTACCCTACCTTACCTTACCTTACCTTACCTTACCTTACCCTACCTTACCTTACCTTACCTTACTTTACCCTACCTTACCTTACCTTACACTATTTGCCAAAATAACAGAGTAATTTATATTTGTACAGTAAAAACCCGAGTAAGAGAGATTCGAAGAAATGGAATCACTGAGACGACTGCTGATGACGTCACCACCCGTGGAATTCTTGAATGGCGACGGTGCCATGTCTGCGACTACAACTACGGCGACGAGGAGAAACGCCGATCAACTGCGTCGACTGGGAATCGTTTGGCATCTAGCCGTTGCGTCTCTGATGCTGGCGCTGCTGATGCTGAGAATGAAGCCAACCTGCGCTACTAGAGGTCAGCCGGGTTCATTTTATGCGATTCCCAGGAGGGTTGTTCCCAAGGCACAAGAGTTGATTTAAGAGTTGCCAAACGTGCAGAAACTCCAAAGAGTTCAGAGCTTTTTGTTTAGAGCTATAATTAGCACGTCAAAATATGAGCACATAACCTATGCCCTTAAATCTCTGCACTGGCTTCCTGTTCGGCAAAGGATTTCTTCGAATTGGGGCTTATAGTTTATAAAATATCGATACTTAATTCCTTAAAATATCGATACTTATCGATACTTATCCATACAATACTTCAATCAGTCTTCCTTCGCCAGACTTGTGGTTTTTCAAATAGGTCTTCCGATAGTCTTTTTCTTTGATGATATCTAAGACTATAACTGTTCTTGATGAACGGGCTTTTTCAGGCCACTCCTCTCCCCTCCTTTCCCCTCCGCTCCCCATCCCCTATGTATGTGTGTGCGTATGTATTTATGTATGTGTGTATGTATGTATGTATGTATGTATGTATGTATGTATGTATGGATGTATGCATGTATATATGTGTATATAGGCCGTATAGTTGAAAGGCATTTGATTCGGATCAGTGAATTGGTGACCTGTGGAAAATGACAGATCACTGGAGCACAAAAGCTGCGCAGACTTACAAGAAATACAAGGGCAGAACAATAAAGAGTAGGAGGAGGACGTAAAGGGAGGAGGTTGAGGAAGAATAATAGGCGAGAATGTAGGGAGGATCAGAAGGAGGAAGAACTTTGAATAGGAGAGGATATTGAGGCAGGTGGTGAGAAGAGGAGGAGCAAATAAGAGGATAAGGTGAGGATTTGGATGAGGAAGACAACAAGGAGGAGGAAGACATTAAGAACGAGTCGAAAGAAGGAGGATGGAGGAAGAAGAAGCAGTTTTCTGTCGTGTATTGCGGATTATCAATCATTTCTTATTGTTTGCTAGGGTGACATTTGACATGATAATGTACTCCTAATTCCATCGCATGTCCAAGACTCTTCTGCTCGACCCTGCCGATCTCCCTTCATCCCTCCCCCCCAAGGTCTAACCCGTCTACCCTCCGCCCAGGGAAATGCATTACACGCGGATTTGACTCGTGGGCTTCTAAGCCCGTTTCGTCCGCGAACGATGGGTGGAAGTCAGAACGACGGCCGCGATGTGAGTTCGATCCAGGGCTTGGAGAACGAGAAGGGTTCTTGGCGTGAAAATAGGTTCCGATGGAGTGATTCCCTGACTGAGTGGCCAGGTGATGGACGGATGGAGGCTAGAAGGAAGTTACGATGGAAGGAAGGAAGGAAGGAAGGAAGGAAGGAAGGAAGGAAGGAAGGAAGGAAAGAAGGAAGGAAGGAAGGAAGGAAGGAAGGAAGGAAGGAAGGAAGGAAGGAAGGAAGTAAGGAAGGAAGGAAGGAAGGAAGGAAGGAAGGAAGGAAGGAAGGAAGGAAGGAAGGAAGAAGAAGCAGTTTTGTGACATGTATTGCGGATTATTAATCATCTCTTATTGTGTGCTAGGATGACATTTGACACGATAATGCACTCCTAATTCCATTGCTTGTCCAAGACCCGTTTCTACTCCACCTGAAGGCAGGAGGAAGAAAGGAAGGAGGGAAGGAAGGCAGGAAGCAAGGAAGGAAAGAGGTACGAATAGAAGGATTGATATGATAGGACGATTTTTGTCTCTAAGACAACGAGAAAAGATAACTGTAGCAAACGTGCTTACAATACTCTGTAGAAACTACTCAGAAGTGTTTAAATGGCAAACGTGAGGCGCAGACACCATTAAAGCAATCTCACTTTTTTGATCTTCCCAACTTGTATTGACACTCATTTACCGACCACTAAGCGACATTAAACTCAGTGGACGCCAGGTGGCGTGTCATTCCACTCATCCACGCACTAACCCTGCTCGATTATCCTCAACTTCAGTGCGCCTTTCAACAACACGAATCGAAGCAGCTGGAAAAGACTAACCATTTAAAAAAGAAGCATCGGGTTTAGAACCCCTCTAACAGGAATAAAAGACCTAACTGTCACCGCTCGGCAACTTCCAAAACACTTCCAATTGCCGAAGCATAAACATGTCGTATAAACATTCATCTAAACCCCTTAAAAGGCACCTTTAAACCACCCTGCTTAGTCTAACAAGCGTTTACGCAGAGCCATTCTTAAGATCGTATACGCGCAGAGGCCAATAAATAACGGTATTTATGCTCAACTGCTGGCAGTTCCATTCGTCCAATTCGGAGCATTTAACTCGGCGCCGGCGGCAACTGTCAAGTTGGTAACCGGCCTGCCATCCGGCAGATAACGAAACAAAGGAACATGCGTCGGCTGGCGTCGCCGAAGAGCAGAGTTCTCTGTAGTAGTACTTGGACAGGAACCCAGTCACATCGAGGCACATGTGACTGCCATTACATTTCTTTGCATAACGCTGTATATCTAGGCCTTAATAAAAACGCAAGTAACTGACTGACATTGACATGAAAGGATAACATAGGATAGGAGAGCATAAGATAGGATTGGACAGAATAGGATAACATAGGATAGGATGACATTGGATAGAATAGGCTAGGATAAGATAGGGTAACACATAATAGAATAGGATAGGATAGGACAGGATATGATGGGATTGGATGGGATAGGATAGGATATGTTAGGGATGGGATGGGATAGGGTAGGACGGGATGGGATAGGATGGAATGGGATAGGGCAACATGGGATAGAATGACAAATGAGTCAAATTTCAATCTAGAGTCACCTTTAGTTTCGTTGATACACTTCTGACAATCACAATACCTTTATCAACCGGGTTGTTACTCTGTTGTGTGGCCGACCGTGGAATGCCATCAGGCGCTCACTAAGCCCTCCATCCTTCACTGAGTATATGAGCAAATGACTATACCTATGCAATTTGGGAGGTTAAAACCGTGTCTTCAAGTTGGGTTGCTGTGGTCACGTGTTTGCCTCAGCCAACGGGATCACGCTTAGATGGAGGAGTATTTATAGAGGCATTTAAACAAGCGTGTTACCTGCACCTTCAGTTTTTTCTTGGCCTCTACATGCATATTTGTATACGTACATCGAATTCATTCGTTTTTTCTTTCTTTCCTCTTTCTTTCGTTCAATAATTCATTCATTCAATCATTCATTCATTGCATTTATGTAGCGCTCCTTCGGGATACCTACTAAATGGCGTTCCTAGCCCCAGTGAGCGAGAACGGTTGACTCAGTGTAGCACAGGGCACGAAAAAGGGCCATGACCTTACCTCCATCACATAGTATCCGTGTTCCCCGTTTCGGTATCCGTGTTTCCCCTTCCAGTATCCGTGTCTCCCGTTCCCGTATCCGTGTCTCCCGTTCTCATATCCGTGTTTCCCGTTCCCGTATCCATTTTCTCGTTCCCGCATCAGTGTTTCCCGTTCGAGTGCCTTTCTAAAGCAGTCCGAGGCGTCTGCTGAGGACTCCATTGCAATCGAGCTATCTGGACAGCCACAAGGGAGACATTAGGTCGAGAGAAGGGACGCCCTGCACGACTCGTGGTCCATCCGTCCTTCCGTCCGGCCTTCGACAGTCAAAAGATTATGGCATTGCGGCATCGAAATGGAACAGTGGCAGGAAAATACTTGTCAGACTATGAATATGCAGCGGGGTTGATGCGATCGTCTTAAGAGTTGGCTGCAGTGGGAGGGAAAGAGAGAAAAGGATATCGTGGTTCGGCACGAACTTCATTTCGGCGACTGTCAAACGATGCTTTAATGATGCTTTGTGGTCGACGGGACTCTTAACAACGCACAACCGTTGCAGATGTTGTAGCCTAATTGAGTTATCAGCTGAAACTAGTGGCTGTGGTTGAGACGGGTGGTGACGGGTGATTGGGTCGAAAGAAACCCTCATTTTCACTTGATAGGGAATCGCGTCTCACCCCAGACTTTGTCCCGTTCCTATTCGACTGCGTCCTTTAATTGGTAATTATATGATCTGCGACACCGTCTATGCCCGTTTCTCTGTCTGTCTGTCTGTCTGTCTGTCTGTCTCTTTCTCTGTATTAGTCTGTCTTGTCTTGCCTTTCCTGTCTTGTTCTCTCCTCGTCCCTATCCTATATTATCCTAACCTATTCTGTCCTATCCTATCCCATCCCATCCATCATTATCATATCCTATCCTATCCTATATTCTATTCTATCCCATCCTATCTATCCTATTCTATCCTAAACTATTGTATCATATTCTATCCTATGCTATATCTCCTGTCCTGTCCTGTTCTATGCCCTATCCGAGCTTATTACATTATATCCTATGTCTGTCTGTCTGTCTGTCTGTCTGTCTGTCTGTCTGTCTGTCTGTCTGTCTGTCTGTCTGTCTGTCTGTCTGTCTGTCTGTCTGTCTGTCTGTCTGTCTGTCTGTCTGTCTGTCTGTCTGTCCCTCTCTTAAGCCGAAGATGACATATTCTCAAAACAACCGCTTCGCTGTCTGCCTGATCTTACTTAATACTCAACGACCGGAAGTGCCACGTGACTTCCGGTCGTGTCTGTGCGTGCTAGAGAAACAACCGGAAGACATCTGCCGGAGCGGTGGTTTCTGGGTAGACGGTAAACGGCGTCGTCTGCTTAAGGAAAACGATTCACCTGTTTGGAATATTTATTCAATTATATTTGGTCGATCTCGCTCGTCTTCGCCGTTTTTCGTATTTACCAGGTTTTTGCGACGTTTTCCAAAAGTAATTTGTCGACCGTCCACTGTTTTCTTCAGCTGTGTTGTTGAGCTTTGCGTGAGCGTTTGACTTAGTATTAATTGCACAGGGTGCAGTAAGAATGCCTGTCACATCAGGGCAGGCTTATAAAGAAGGAGGTGTAGAAGCAAAGAGAATGAAGACGAAAAGGAGAAGAAGAAGGAGGAGAAAGAGGAGGAGGAGGAGAAGCATATGATGATGATGGAAATGACGATGATGGTGATGAGAATGGTGGTGGTGGTGGTGGTGGTGGTGGTGGTGGTGGTGGTGGTGGTGGTGGTGGTGGTGGTGGTGGTGATGGGGATAGGATGGGGATGGTGATGATGGGAAGAAGAAGAGGAAAAAGAAGAAGAAGGAAGAGGCGGAGGAGGAAGAAGAGGAGGAGAAGAAGAGGAGGAGAAGGAGAAGAAGCAGGAGAAGGAGAAGAAGAAAAGAAGGAGGAGTCACATAAGGTTACCCTTGAGAGGTAGCTTAAAGGGTATGAAATGTTAGTGACATTTTTTCTTAGCTACCCATTACAGCAGCTAGTGGCCAGTCCTCTGTCTTGCCATCTGATCTTCCCACCGACACAATACTCTTTTCTATAGCAGAGTTCTCAAAGGGGATGAAAGTGGGACAGAAACCTCTGTGGCCTGGCAAACTCATATCCTGGCATCGTCATCATCACCATCGTCATCACCATCATCATCGTCATCATCATCCTCTTCTTCTTCTTTTCTTCTTCTTCTTCTTCTTCTTCTTCTTCTTCTTCTTCTTTTCTTCTTCTTCTTCTTCTTCTTCTTCTTCTTCTTCTTTTTTCTTCTTCTTCTTCTAAATCACCATCTTCATCTTCATCTGCACCTTCGTCTTCATCTTCTTTTCCTTCTTTTCCTTCTTCATCATCATCATCATCATCATCATCATCATCATCACCACCGTCATCTTCATCATGAGCATCCTAAGCATCACAAGCATCACAAGCATCATTATCACTATTATCATCATCAGCATCAGCAGCAGCATCTTTTTTTCGTGCCTTGCATGCAGCGTATTTCTTGTGTGGAATTCTGTCGGTTGGCAATCTTTCCACTCTGATGGAGTCTTCGCTGAACGATTTCGTCCAACTGAATTGTCCGCAAAACCAAGGAGCGCCGTATTTAATCATTGGGGCCTACTTTGATGTATTGTTCTCTTGATATTCCAGCAATTAACCTGACAGGACCTTGTAATTTCTCTAGAGCCATTTAATAAATGCGCAAAGCAAGACTCGATGGCGCACCAAAAACTCCTATCCACACCATTCCATCACGGGTTAAAATTAAATTGATCGAGAAGGAAACCAGTTTCACAATCGGTACTGGTAATCCAACTCAAAACATTACTCCACGCCGTGTGATTGTACCGTAAGCTCTATTCGTTGTGATGGTCAGATATCTAGAGGCAGGTGCTCTTCCGTCCTCCCATTGATGGGGGAAAGTTCGGTGATGAAAACAGAGAAATCGACGGTGAGCGCAGAATAATAGACTCAGGTCATCCTACTGAGAGTTTAAGTGTATCATAAAGGGATCATGATTGTCTATCCACCGACTGATAGACAGGCAGACAAGCAGACGAACAGAATGAAAGATGTGCAGAGAGACAGAGACATATAGACACACAGCATACACGTGGATACTCATAAGGAGAAACACACAGACAGACACACAGGCGGACATGCAGATAAGACAGACACACGGACAAAACACAGACACACAAACAGACGGAGACACAGATAGATAAACATACAGATAGACAGACAGGACAAACACACAGACATATGATCACAATCAGACAGACAGGCAGACAGATCCACATGGAGTGAATGCTCTTTCCGTTGTGGGAGTCCATCTCTCCTTCTTCTCAACTTCACTTTTCTCGTCTTTCACAAAAGTTGTCTTGCCTCCAGACGATTGCGTGCCTCCGTTTGCTTGTCTGCCTGCCTCCGTTTGCTTGTCTGCCTGCTTCTGCCCAATTGTCTGTCTGCTTTTACC
This sequence comes from Norana najaformis, assembly GCA_964023275.1. NCBI lineage: Eukaryota > Metazoa > Annelida > Clitellata > Crassiclitellata > Hormogastridae > Norana > Norana najaformis. The sequence continues at coordinate 4,096,842 of OZ029921.1, forward strand.
TACCTGCTGTAGCGTAACCTACCTTACTTTCAATTCTCTCATAATACACTTTTCTAAGATCTCGTATATTACCTTACCATGTACATACGCAACATAATATCTTACATTTATTAACATCATTACTTCATTTGGATATTACCTAGATTTGGGTATTACCTTAATTCGGATATTACATTGATTTGGATATTATTATTATTCGCTGGATATAACCGTGCCTTGACTTGCCATTACTTCTGTAATTTTACTCTGTCCTTCAAATTATAAATCCTTCTAATCAAATAATTATGTGTGTCTTTACCTGGCGTTACCGTGACTTACCTGGCGTTAACTTGTCTTACCTGGCTTTGCCTTGTCTTACTTGGCGTTACCTTGACTTACCTGGCGTTACCTTGTCTTACCTGGGGTTGCCTTCTCTTACTTGGCGTTACCTTGACTTACCTGGCGTTACCTTGTCTTACCTGTATAGCACGTACAGGTGAGTATTGCGACACGGAGGTGTTCCGAGCGGAGTGCGGTGACGGTGAAGTGATCCTGATGGAGCGAGCGACGTACGGTCGAATGAAGCTTGGCAGGTGCGTCGAAATGGACCTCGGTCACATCGGCTGCTTCCGGCAGGTGCTCGACATTGCCGACAGACGGTGCTCGGCTAAGAGGGTCTGCGAGATTCGAATTCCGGACGCTGAGTTCGAAAGAACGCGACCGTGCCTCAAGGAGCTCAAGACGTACCTCGAAGCCAGCTATCGATGTGTGACGGGTAAGAGATTTCGTAGGATGTGTCTGTAGTCAGTGAGTACATGCAGTCAGTGAGTACATGTAGTCAGTGAGTACATGTAGTCGGTGTAGTCAGGGAAGCTGAAGTGTTTGTTACTCGTATCAATGTAGGCTACTAGTAGTATAACGAAAGTCCATTTTTATTTGAAGAATTGTTATTATTGCTAAGCTTATTATTAATTTTATTTTGGTATTATGCATTTTGGTATTCATTCGTTTTAGTTTTACCCGAGGTCCATTTTTTTTATTTTAAGAATTATTATTATTGTTAGCATTAATTTCATGTGTCATCTCACGCACTCCACTTTAAATATTTAATCATTTATTAATCATTACGCATAATTTATGCGCTACTTAACAAATATTTTAATTATTTATTGATTTCTGTTGCTTATTATTTGTTATTTGTTTTTTTAAATGTGTGCACCGTCCAGTCGAGCAGATTCCCAACGAACCGTGTCGAATCAACGACGAGTTTAGCACGACGTCATCATCCGGGTTCATCGTCAGCACGATGACGTCAGAGTCGACGTCATGCGACGGTCAGCTGCACCCGTGGGTCATATCGGTGCCCCGGGGTCAGCGGGTCAACCTCACCCTCTACGATTTCATACGCCCCGTCCGCCCCAACGGGACCACTACCCCAGAGCTGTCAGTTTCACCAGGATCAACCATCAGGGACCCGGGTGGGAGACAGTGCAGGGGCTACGGAAAGATTTCCGACAGCGGTAGGAAGGAGACGGTAGCCCTGTGTGGTTCCGATCGGAGGATCAGTCCAGGCGTCTACTTGTCCAGAGGGAACGTCGTCCGAATCTGGATCTTCGTTGTTCAAGGACAGGGAAATCCGAGGAACACGACGCGATTTCTTATCGGTTACTCGCGTACGTAGAAAGAATCTTAGAAAATGCGCTATATAAGTTGTCGCCTACATTACTTTACATCATATTGAACTATTTTTCATTACACCGCATGGCAGTCCATTGCTTTATGTTACATAACATTAAACAACTTATATATTATGTACACTATATTAGAGGCAGTGAAACGATCGTCTTGTGTGCCGTATCTGTTTAGAATCCACTCACGTAGTTACTCGGAGAAGCGTTGGATTTGGTCCAATACATCATAAATGCAGTCAATTTGCTATCAATAAACCACAACCCACTGAACATTGAGCCTAATTAAATCGGGTCTTTTCTCTTCTATTCTATTCTATCCTATCCTATTCTAGTCTAGTCTAGTCTATTTTATTCTATTCTATTCTATTTCATTCTATTCCATTCTGTTCTATTCTATTCTATTCTATTCTAGTCTAGTCTAGTCTAGGCTATTTCATTCTGTTCTATTATATTCTAGTATGTTCTATTCTATTCTAGTCTATTCTATTCTATTCTATTATGGTCTCATCTACTATAGTCTAATCTAATATAGTCTAGTCTCTTTTTATGTTTTGTTGTGTTCTAACATAACATGATTCATAATCGAATCAAAACGATCCATCAGTTGTTCAGCCATTAGTCAAGGTTTTCGCCACTAGGGTCCTTGTGATCTTTGACCTGTGAACTTTCAGCTGTGGGATGCCCGGACGTCATCGATCTCAACGAGTTCACGTGGTTCCGGCGAACTAAGGATGGACAGGGCATGGTGGGATGCCATCATTCAAACGTCACCTGGAAACTCAGTTGCCATGGCAACGCCTGGATGGGCACGTACCGCGCATGCTCCGGGCGTATGTATGATCGACTTCCGGTTTTTGGTCCAGTAAAATTATGTATAGTCGGCGTCTCTTTTAGCCCAGCTGTGAGTTAGTCCAGTCCGCTTCTGGTTTAGTCTGCGTCTAACTTAGTCCGAATGTCACATAGTCCATGTGTGATTTAGTCCCCTCCTCTATGTTTCGGCTTCTAATCTTGTCAGCGTCTAAATTAAATTAGACAGAGTGTCAATCATTCCTCTTGGAATTCAGTCTTCGTCTTTATTGATCCGCATATTTAGTTTTTCTTTCCTGCATTTATATGATCAGCAAATTTAAATCTGAGGCGAGAGACAAGTGTGCAAAGGGTCATTTCATGGAGCACGCTCAGCAGATTCGAACTCGCAATCTTTGGATTACCGACGCAGCACGCTACAAAACAGATCACCGTGGCGGATAATTTAGTCCGTTTCTATGTTTAATTATTAATCTTGTTGATTCAATTAATCTATTTATTATTCGATTGAAAGCTGTTCCGATTTAAAACTGTTGTTCTTAGAATCATTCCACATCAAGTTAAAAAAATAATTTACTCCATATTTGCTCTAGTTTTTATGCTTTCACATTTTAGCCGTAACAGAGTTGATGTCGTCACCAACCGTTGCTACGACAACCAGCTCTGTCACCATGGCGACGACGCCATTGGTGCTGTTGCCAAGTCTGCAAAACTCCAAGAATACAGAAGATGCCAGCATCAGCAACACCAAAAGCGCCAGCACAAGTAAGTCTTGCACAGTCTGTCCATCTTCGTAGTTGTCAAAGCTTTATATAGCGCACGTTAATAGAACTCCCCATTGGCTAACTTGTCATGTAGCAATCCACAGACAAAATGAATTTCAGCTGCTGGCCGAAATTAGTTTAAGTAATTAAGTAATTAGCTGTAAGTAATTAAGTAAAAAAACGGTGACCATAGTAATCGTGGTAGTAGCCTTTCTCTAAATAGTAACGGTAATAGGAACCCATAGTCATATTCAGAAATAGTAAAAGTAATAGTTATTGTAATAGCAATAGAAATAGTAGTAATAGCAGTAACAGCAATTTCAATAGTAACAATGATAGTAATAAAAATATTAATAGAAATAGTAATTGTAATAGTGACAGTCATATTAATTAAAATAGTGAAAGAAATAGAAATAAGGTTTTAGTGCTTTTGGTGATTATTACAATTATCATTACGATCACGATGATGACGATGATGATTATCGTCGTCGTCATCATCATTATCATCAAGATTGAGTTGATCATCATCATTTATCTAAATCCGACGTCAATTCCGCCGCTTCCGGCAAATGAATGTTCCCGACGTTGCCACGGTGACGGCGCCGGGACTCTTTCCTAGGCGGATGTCTGCGATGACAGTTCTTCGGCCGGCGGATGAATATGGCCGGAGAAGGGGATGATGAAGAGGAAGAAGAGGAGAAGGAGGAGGAGTTAATGGCGGTGGAAGACCCGTCAGATGGATCTGAAATCCCGAAAGGTAATGAGAGGAAGATCGATTTTGAGGAAAAGACGAGATACAGCACACACCCACACACCCACACACACACACACACACACATTCAAAGGCCCATAATACTTGAAGATCTCCTTCCTTCCTTCTTCCTTCCGTCTTCCTTCCTTCTTCCTTCCTTCCTTCCTTCGACAGACCGATCGCCCCACCAATGGGCCCCTTAACTAGACGGCTACCACCATTCCACAGTCGCTGCGCAATTCGATTTGTCTGTCTGTCTGCGTGTCTGTGTGGTTGTCTGCGTTCACCTGCTTCTGCTTGCTAGTGGCATGTGCGTGTGACTATCTGGATGTCTCTTTGCTGATGTAATTCTGCGCTTCTTTCTCTGTCTTTCCTTCTCTGCCTCTGCCGATGTGTCTGTGTGTGTGTCTGTCTGTGTGTGTGTCTGTCTGTGAGTGTGCCTGTCTGTCTGTCTGTGGTTGTCTGTCTTCTTTCGCATATATGACTGCTGGCTAGTTGCATGTGCATATGACTATCTGGATGTCTCTTTGCTGATATCATTCTATGCATCTTTCTCTGTCTTTCACGCCCTTACTCTGTAGGCATGTCTTTGTGTCTCTGTTTGTGTGTGTATGTGTGTGTCTGTCTGTCTGTCTATGTGTACATTGCTCGCACAATCTGCACGTGACCGAATTCCACCTCAGATAATCTCCGTATTATCTCATCACAAATAGAGTCTTTTCTTTGTTATTTCGGGCATTTTGTTTTCGACGTTGGTTGGTTGCCATTGCAATCACTTCCTTCTAATACCATCGTCTTCATTCGTATTCTCTATCCGCCTCTCTCTCTCTCTCTCTCTGTCTCTCTCTCTCTTTCTCTCTCTCTGTCTCTCTCTCTCTCTCTGTCTCTCTGTCTCTCTCTCCCTCAATCTCTCTTTCTCTCCTCTCTCTTTCTCTCTCCCTCTCTCTCTCCCTCTCCCTACCCTCTCTCTTTTTCTCTCTCCGTCTCACCCCCCCAGTCTCTTCTTGTTCCCGGTCTTTCTATATGCGTCAACATTTCACCTCTGCTCCCAGAGTTAGAATCCTCGTTTATGAATATTGTATAATGAAGGGAGAATTGGTCCAGTTGTTTGGTCGAGTGTGTTTCGATGCTTTGAGCAAAAGATCCCTCAAGCTCTGAAAGACTTCGTTCTTAAGGGCACACAGCTGATGCTTCCAATTTACTAACTACCTCTCTCCTCAGCAAATCTTCAACTCTAGTATTGCGTCTGTCTGTCTGTCTGTCTGTCTGTCTCTATCTATCTATCTATCTATCTGTCTATCTGTCTGTCTGTCTGTCTGTCTGTATCTATCTATCTGTCTATCTATCTATCTATCTATCTATCTATCTATCTATCTATCTATCTATCTATCTATCTATCTATCTATCTATCTATCTATCTATCTATCTATCTATCTATCTATCTATCTATCTATCTATCTATCTATCTATCTATCTATCTATCTATCTATCTATCTATCTATCTATCTATCTATCTATCTATCTATCTATCTATCTATCTATCTATCTATCTATCTATCTATCTATCTATCTATCTATCTATCTATCTATCTATCTATCTATCTATCTATCTATCTATCTATCTATCTATCTATCTATCTATCTATCTATCTATCTATCTATCTATCTATCTATCTATCTATCTATCTATCTATCTATCTATCTATCTATCTATCTATCTATCTATCTCTCTTTCTCTCTCTCTTTCTATCTATCTATCTATCTATCTATCTATCTATCTATCTATCTATCTATCTATCTATCTATCTATCTATCTATCTATCTATCTATCTATCTATCTATCTATCTATCTATCTATCTCTCTTTCTCTCTCTCTTTCTATCTATCTATCTATCTATCTATCTATCTATCTATCTATCTATCTATCTATCTATCTATCTATCTATCTATCTATCTATCTATCTATCTATCACCAGTTAATCTCACTAAGTATCTATCCATCTATCTAATTATCTGTCTATCTTCCTATCTGTCTGACTTCCTGCCTGCATGCCTGCCTGTCTGTCGGTATGTCTGTCTTTCTCTGTCTTTCTATATCACAATTTTGAATTCATGGATTTGGTATCTATCTATCTATCCATCATCTGTCTGAGCCTCATTTGCCCCTCACGTTCCCTGCTTGACCTCATTCCAGCTCATTTTCACCCCCTGCCTGCTCTCCTTCCTCTTCTGGTCTTCTCGTTTTCCTTCATTTTCAATTTCAGTCAGTCCAAAGTCCGACTGTTGCCTATGTCTATTCAATTTTCTGCATTTTGTCTCTCCCTCTTTCCGTCATTCCTTTCCAACTTTCATTTGTTCATTCCACAGTCATAGATGTTGTCATCATTATCATCATCTTCGTCGTCGTCGTCGTCATCATCAGAAGCAGACGGTAGGCAATTCCATTCCTCTCCATTCTTCCGCTTATGCCCATTCTTTCGTCCTAGCTCCATCCACCCGGTATTTGACTGAGCTTTGATCCGTCCATCCAACTTCATTTGTTCATCCGTTCTACCCTTTCGACGGGTTTTATCCGTCCTTCCTTCCGTCCCAGACGCCTTTCATTCGATCAGTGCCACTCCTTTCTTTCCGTTCGTATACGTCCCACTCTTCATCCCGTTCCTTAATGAAGAATCAGATTTATGAAGAGGGGATATGGATAGAATTTCGTCGCTGGATGTCGCCCGCACTACACACTGACCCGGCGTGACCTTTGGCCTCGATAACGACCATTGGCTGCCATCAATATCGACCCGTTTTCCTGTAATAGGTAATCGACTCACACAAACATACAGAAGCGCAATCGAAGGAAACCTATATCTCCACACATAGACGCACGAATTGTTTTGAATTGTTCTCTAATAAAATATATACCCGATACGTTCACCAAGAAAACAAAGAGAGCATAAAGGTGAACGGTAAAGGTTAAAGGTTAAATGTACAGGTAAAACGTAAAGGTAAAAATGTTAAGGAACAAAGGTACATTTAAAAGTAAAGGTCGATATATAAAGTAAAGAAGTAAAAAGATGAATGTAAAAAGGTATAAAGGTAAAAGCAACAGGTGCAGGTAAAAGGTAAAGGTGTCCTTTTAACGGTAAAAGAGGTAAAGGTAAAGAAGTGAAAAGGTGAAGGTAAAAAAGGTAAAGGCAATAGGTGAAGATAAAAAGGTAAAGGTGGCCTTTTCTGTGGTTACCTTCCAACTTCCACAACAAATTACCAATAATGCGACTGACTTCCGGTCCATTTAAGCAACATTACGGGCATTTCCGGTTGCATGACTCAGATCATTTCACGCTCTAGAAAAATGCTACTAACATAATACCTTACTCTAAGGCTGTCTACGTATTATTATGTATTTGTCTCTCTGTAGTCTGTCTCTGTGTCTGTCTGTATGTTTGCTTATGTGTTTGTTTATCTTTTTGCTGTATGTGTACCTGTCTGTAGGACGGCCTGTCTGTCTGTCTGTCTGTGTATTTTTGTGTATTCATCTGTCTGTGTGTCTGTCTGTGTGTCTGTGTGTCTGTCTGTCTGTCTGTCTGTCTGTCTGTCTGTCTGTCTTTCTCTCTTTCTCTAAAACAATAGAAACTTATTTTCTAGAACTTTCGTCTTACAGCATTTATGACGTCGATCGTCGGACTTGTCGTGACGTCAGTCATAGCTGTTGTTGTCATCATCTTCGTCGTCGTCGTCATCATCAGAAGCAGACGGTAGGCAATTCTGGAAAGCGGCGGTTTGATCTTGCGCCGGAATTCCCTCACGAATGATCAATTCGAACAGTCAATTGAGCTCGAACGCAAGAATGAAAGAGTGAATGCATTTGGAAGTCAATGAACCGACAAATCAATAAATGTATGTATGTATGTATTTATGTATTTATGTATGTGTGTATTTATATATGTATGTATGCATGCATGTATGTATGTATGTATGTATGTATGTATGTATGTATGTATGTATGTATGTATGTATGTATATATATATGCAAACTAGTCAGTGAATTGTTGGTAAGTCAGTCAGCCATTCAGTCACTTGTACGAGGCCATCCATCCTTTCATTTATTCATCCATCCATTTATTCATCTATTCGATCGGTCGGTCGATCTGATGGCACAGTTTTAGCAAATATTGGCTCTGAATAAATATTTTTGAAATTCTACTAATAGGCTAAATTAATAAACGACTTTACAAATTAATTAATTAATTAATTAAAGCCTTTACAAATATTTTTCTTGTATTCAGAAATAACCAAAACCGCAGTTGTGATACGGAGGAGACGGGGGAAGCGAAGCTCTACATGACCAATCAGAATTCGTTTCTGTCGTCGGTGGGCGGGACTACACAGAACCCGGATTTTTGTCAGCAGCGCCACCTTGTGAATGTCAACGGTCAACAGTATGAACACGTCTGGCCTTCAGTGCCGAGACAAGCAGCGCCTCCTAGCGAACAGACCCGCAATGAGTCGGGACCACAGCTGAAAACGTTTGGCGCTATAAAAACGCATCCCGTAAACAGTCGTGCGAACGGTGAAAACGTCATTTAGGTTCATTTCAATTCTGATTGGTTGTTTTAAATGACAAGTGTTTGTAAGTGACCAATAAGAGACTGGCACGTTACGATCCTGAAGTATCAGGTTTTCCCGCTCATATACTCAAAAAATGTTTGGACTGAAAGTTCAAAGACATAAATCTCTAGTAGTAGTGCACAATCGTTGTAATGTAAAGTGATGTAAATAGCCGATATTTTTGCACCGCCACACAAAAGCTGCATCAGGGAATAGGAAGACCGGTTTTTCACAGGGCGCTATATAAAATCAAGTCCGCAACAACATCTAGATTTTTGGCCATTTCCAGCACCATAGTCATTATTCAATCCGTTCCATTCAAAAGATCCTACGTGCTGCTAAGTCAAAAGTCTTTGTGGATACGTCGGCGGATACAGAAGTTGAGTATAGAAGGAACAAATTTTTATCCTTGTTTCACATCGTAAACAGTTCTGATGACTCAGTATTTAGTCTCGCCGTTTTAGGCTGGTTCCATAGTCGACTATGGCTCTTTTTCCCAAGTTCTTACCTTCTCAATCACTAGTCTGAGATGGCTCTTTCCCCCAAGTTCTTACCTTCTCAATCACTAGTCTGAGATGGTTCTTTCCCCCAAGTTCTTGCCTTCTCAATCACTAGTCTGAGATGGCTCTTTCCCCCAAGTTCTTACCTTCTCAATCACTAGTCTGAGATGGCTCTTTTCCCCAAGTTCTTACCTTCTCAATCACTAGTCTGAGATGGCTCTTTTCCCCAAGTTCTTACCTTCTCAATCACTAGTCTGAGATGGCTCTTTTCCCCAAGTTCTTACCTTCTCAATCACTAGTCTGAGATGGCTCTTTTCCCCAAGTTCTTACCTTCTCAATCACTAGTCTGAGATGGCTCTTTTCCCCAAGTTCTTACCTTCTCAATCACTAGTCTGAGATGGCTCTTTTCCCCAAGTTCTTACCTTCTCAATCACTAGTCTGAGATGGCTCTTTTCCCCAAGTTCTTACCTTCTCAATCACTAGTCTGAGATGGCTCTTTTCCCCAAGTTCTTACCTTCTCAATCACTAGTCTGAGATGGCTCTTTTCCCCAAGTTCTTACCTTCTCAGTCACTAGTCTGTCTTTAAATCCCCCATGCAGCCTGCGATCTTTAGGTACGGGTCTTTTGGCTGAGCGACGATGCACAACTGTCCTGGGCTCTCATGCATTCCACGCCGCTACTTCTAAGGAGTGGAACCGACTACAAATCTTTCTTCGAAACTTGAAATCTTCCTTCCTTCAAGAAACGCCTGAAAATCACTATTTCACACTGGATTTCAAACATCGGAAGATATAACTGCTTTTCATCTGGCGACTATTCGAGCCTCCGATTCGCATTTCTGTGACTATGCACGTTAGAAACTTTAATAATAATAATAATAATAATAATAATAATAATAATAATAATAATAATAAGAAGAAGAAGAAGAAGAAGAAGAAGAAGAAGAATTTTCGCTCTCTGCGGTTGAATTCTTGAATTTTACTGGCCTCTATCGTCCTCCATTGATTCATTTAACGTCGATGAACTTATGCAAGGAGAATAGAGAATGCCAACATCATATCAATGTACCATTTATGAGAATTTTACAGTAAATACTTTTAAACAGCGTATGGAAAATATCTCCTTGATACTCTAACGTTTGCACATATTATAGTATTCGTAAAAACCCGACGACTTGCGCTTAGCTTTTATGTAGCGCTAATGCCTAAGAAATCATCGAGTTTACCATTACGATGTTTATCATCATTATTACACTACATTACATCAACAGAAGGTTGCTTACCTAGCCTTTTGAAGTATTTATCATAACGTGTCTGGTGTAGGCGACTACAAATGTGCTTTTGCATCTGTCTGCAAGAGCTCGATATCCACACTAGTGTCCGCTCTTAGTAGCCATTACTTTTAAGCGTAACAGTAATCGTAATCGTAAGCTCGAGTTTTCCACAGCGCCCAACAAAAGCTAAGTCGCGGGAATCAGCTTATTCACAGGCGCTCAGTCAAAACAAAATTGATTGGTAGGGAGGGTTCGGTTCCAGGTCAAGAGCCGAGAGGCAGGCAGGCAGGCAGGCAGGCAGGCAGGCAGGCAGGCAGGCAGGCAGACAGACAGACAGACAGACAGACAGACAGACAGACACACACACACACACACACACACACAGACACACAGACACACAGACGGGTGGTGTTTGGCGTACCCAGTAGCAACATGTCTAGATACCCCTTGTCTATACTGTAGTTCATGGGTTACCTGGGTTGACTCCTCTGCTATGTAGGAATTGCAAATTTATGAGTCCTATGAATGTGTATATTATAGGAAATACAAATTTATGGCCATGTGTGTCGAATATTGATTTGCTGTTGTCATGTAGGCGATTCAGCCGAAAAGTTCCTTCAAATACCAGAACTGGACAATCATTTATTACCCGCTCACAGAGGCGTGTAATAAATACCGACGCTTACTTTGCCTACCCTCCCAATCTGCCCTTTGTCTAGAATGATTGTTACAGCGTCTGCTAAGAATCGGGGATTACCATACCTTTCCTCAATCTGTACCTTGTGTATCATAAATCAAACAATTATTTAAACAATTAATTTAACAGTTAATTGAAAATTCCCACCAAAAGGTCAAATATATTAACTTATGTAATGCTAATTATATATTAGATCTATGTGTTGTAAGGATTCATCTGAAATGTGTTTTAAATTAACACCTCAAGTATTCCGTGCAATTTAACGATTGCTGAATGCGATGAAAAGGTTTATTGGATCGTATTTGCCTGCACTGATCATTTCTCTTGAGGTTAACTTTGATGATAAATTATTTAATTTATAGAACTGAATTTCATAACGGAACAATAAATTGAAGCCATTGCATAATCCTCTTTAAAATTACATTTGACGTGTTATCGAAACATTAATATAACGCCTTTTGGAACAGTATATCAAAAGTGCTATTGTACAAAGCCAGGACAAATTAATGTGGCCAGAAGCTGTTAGACGTATATGTCTAGCATCAAAGTACACTAATCTCTGTCTGCGTGTCAACAACATTCACCAAAATGTTTGTATGTATGTATGTATGTTTATGTATGTACGTACGAACCTATATAAGTATGTATATATGTACGTACGTATGTATGTGTGTATGTATGTATGTATGTATGTATGTATGTATGTATGTATGTATAAATGTATAAATGTCTTCTCCTCCTTCTCCCTCTCCTCCTTCTCCCCCTCCTCCTATCTCTATATACGTGAATATAGGGTATAAAGCATCTATTATGTATTATAAGCATAATACAGACCTTTCTAATATATATATTTATATATACCTTTGTACTGTTGTTATTCTCATAAAAATTGCCAAGATGAGTATTCTTAATTAAATTCCTCGTCCTCCCTCGACCCCCCCTTCTCTGCTTTCCCTTCCCGCCCCAACCCAGACTTGTTAGATCGTCAATTACTTGCCATCGCCTGAACCAAGGGCGCAGGGAGCTGAGGGAGGGAGGCCGAGAGAGCAGGATGAAGGCACGCGTTCCTTTCTTTGACGGGAATTAAAGGCCGTCCGCGCACGAGCGACGGAGACCAATCACAGCTTAGGATTCCCAACTCTGCGACCTACCATCTGGACTGCTATAAAGTAGCAATGGACTTAAAATCCCGCGGATTGGAACTTGGGTAGTGCCAGTCCCAAGCCTGGATAAAGAGGAGGGTGACGTCAACGGCCTTTTATGCCATAAGATGTCGTTAAACATCGGAACTACTACTACAAATGAGTGGATCCTAGAGACGGAAGGAGTAGAGAGGAGTCTGATCGGATTAATCAAAGAGAAGAAGCTTTTATACATCGGGTATGTGCTACGGAAGAATGAAGACTGCTTAAAGAGAGATATCATCCAAGGCACAATTCCTAGGTCCAAAGATCGGGGAAGAACCAAGATGACATGGATGGATAACATCAAGTTGTGGACTGAATTATCTATCGTTCGACCAGTTATTACAGGACACAAGGGACAAAAGCAGATGGCACAAAATTACTCGTTGTGCAGCCAATCCTCGGCTGGAGGACGGTTGAAGACAAAACAAGTGGCATCATCCAACTTGCGACAAGCAGACAAATTTCGTGTTCATTTGCCGTTACGTAGCAGTCCGCATCTCGCATATGCGGGCGGTGAAATGAGTCCCTAAGTCGGAGAGGTAAGACGACTGGCGCTTACGCCGTTGGCAACGCAATCAGTGCTCGAGTAACCAGCGTTACACCTGCGACTGTTAAAGAACCTCTGCTCCTTTCCTTCGAATGATTTAAATCCGATCTACTGCTGGTGATAAATAGTCAATAAGATTCAGTTCGAATGTTTGCGGTTCGATGCCTGAGTTGGGTTTGCAAGTTTGGATTACTTGTTGAAAGCTATGAAGTATGACTAGGCTGGTTACTTCAAGTCCGTTTAGTACTTCAGGATACTGTAGGAACTACTTGACTCAGGTACTTCTGAGTCCTAAGAACTGAACAAGTACTGGGGAACTGAACAAGTACTGCTGAGTACTAGGTACTGATTAAATACTGTAGAGTACTAGAAATTGTGCAGGAACTTCGAGAGTACTAGAAGCTAAGTAAGTACTGCAGTGCACTAGAACCTGAGCAGATACTAATGTACTAAGTAAATACTCCAGAGTACTAGACGCTGAGCAGAAACTTCGAGAGTACTAGAAGATAAGCAAATACTTCAGAGTACTAGAAACTGAGCAGGTAATAAGTAACTGATTGAGTACTTAAGAGTACTATGAACCAAGCAGGTATTTCGACCTCTACTACTGACTTCAGCATACTTCAGATACTGCAGAGTTTACTAATGGCTGGTAAAAGAATTTTGCTCAGACGTGGAGTGACAAGAACTGCAGGACCGAATCCAGGGTTCAGTTCTCTGGTGCGCGTGGCGGTTCTCGTGACCTGGATTCTGAAGATCCTCAGCGAACCAGGAGTGGCCGCTATCACGCTGCCACCAGTCAACTGGAACATCTCGAATCCAATGTAAGTCAGTCAAGCGAATCGCTATATGATATTTACGTATGTACGTATGTATGTATGTATGTATTTAGGTATTGTATGTATGTATGTATTGCATGTATGTATTGCATGTATGTATTGCATGTATGTATGTGCATGTATGTATGTATGTATTGTATGTATGTATGTGCGTGTATGTATGTATTTATGTAAGTAAGAATGTAAGTATGTGTATGTGAGTAAAGGACTTTCTCAAGGTTCCTATAAAGTGATAGTCTCAGAGGAGGTTCGAACCCGTACTCTCCGTGTCACAAGCCTTGCGCTCTTTTCAATCGGCTACCTTGCCCCACAAGTGACCTGGATGACCTTTCTAGGGGGTTGGAATGTACGTAAGTCATGATTAGTGCACTTGAAGAAGAGCCGGGGAAATTAATACTGTGCATTCGGTGCATTTAGAAGAATTCCGCGGGTCATCAGGTACAAAGAATAGACTTCTGAAAGAGCAAAGATGGTCGGCTCACATCTGAGTCTCTTGAACTTTTTTGCATCACTTTGCGAATTGACCCAATGAACCCGTTCGATCTCGGATCAAAGATTTCCTCTCCAAAGGTAGACAGACAGACAGACGTACAGACAGACTGACTTACTTACTTACTGACTGGCTGACTGACTGACTGACTGAATGACTGAATGACTGACTGACTGACTGACTGACTGACACAGACAGACAGAAACAGACGTAGAGGGAGACAGAAAGACTCAGAGAGAACGACAGACAGTCAGACAGATAGACAGACAGACAAACTGACTGATTGACTGACAGAGACAGACGTAGAGAGAGACAGATAGACACAGAAAGACAGACAGACAAACAATCAGACAGATAGAGAAATTACCCTTTATCTGTTATACCCGATACTCTTAACCCCATTCACGGTCACTTTTACAGGAAGTCAGTAGATCAGTTCACCCCATGGTCCTTTTTACGGCGGTTAAATCGTCGGATAGCCTGACAAACGTCCATTTTTATCAGACACATCAAAGTACATTTTCCGACCTGTACTAGTGTGTCCAGGTCACAAGAAGCATCTAGTGAGTGAACTACAGCCAGACAAACAGCGTAGCTTTCATTCGTAACAAGAAACGTGTGTGAGCCACTTTTGCAGTAGAGCCTAATATGGCCTAGGAAGAGGTCACGGTAAGGTCGACGTGAACGGCCCTGGCACCCTCAAGATGTCGTTAAACGTGGATACTGTCCGATCGTTCTGGTCACTTTAGTATCTGGTGTTATCAGACCTTATTTCCAAGGTGGCATTAATCAGAGGAAGCGTTTTATTACAGGGTTGTCACTCTATAATAAAACTTATTTGCTTGTACCCCGCGGAGAGGGTGACCCTGGGAGAGTGGAACACGGACTTGATGAGGTATAATTACTGCCGTACGTACCCTTCCAATAAATTTTATTTCGATGGTCAATGTCTTACTTAATCTTCCGCCGGGGTATGAGTCCCCGCGATCTCCATATTCGCTTTTAACTGTGTGAAATTGATGTCGGGTCACGTGCTTGACCTGACCTTATTAGACTGGAATTGACACCCGAGAGAGTCGGTACAAATCGGGAGGGTCAAAGTTGAAAGCTTTACCCCGGGAACTTTGACACCCCGGCTTGGCTGAGCGACCCTCGTGTAGCCCCTGTTGTTTCAACCCCTGCGGTAGGACGATTTGATGTCTAGATTTGTGAAAAACCTCTTTGTTAATTAATTCTAATCTTATCTTCGTCGGTTCTTTATCGATGACTTTGCAAGTGCTTGTAGATTAGCGTCGAGGTGTTAAAAGGTGACAGGGTTTACGACTTATGTCCGTTCGTATCTGTCTTTGTGTCTTTGTATCGGTCTGTGTGTCTGCCTCCGTGTGCTTATATATTTCTCTCCCTCTGTGCTGTCTTGTAGAGTCCTCCCTGACTTCTTTCTTCTATTCATCTGTTGTCTCTTGAACTCATGTACAGCGCCCTTTTCTTCGGCCTCGGCCGTGTTACGGCGCTATAGAAATTGTCTTCTTCTTATTATTATTATCATCATCATCATCACCATCATCATTATTATTATTATTATTATTATTATTATTATTATTATTACTAATATTACTATTATTATTTCGTGTTGTATTCCTAGCGCTGCTGCTTCTGACAAAGCGCTTTCTTTTCCGCTGTGCAGCTCTAAGCGACTTCAGTCGTGCAAGCGCAGTAATCACAAAGCAGCAGTTAATTACCACCGAACAAACACGTGCCTACATGCATACATAATTAATTATTAATTAATAATCAGTCGTACACCTTTATATGCCATGTTCTCCGTTCCACGAACTCGACATGTGTGTTCTATCGGCCCTAATTTGTATGCTGATTTATGCAAATTACGTAGCGGTTTATGCATCGGGGCACGCATGCGCGGCGTATCCACCCGCGGTGTCTTGAATGTACCCGCAGGTGGGTGAGGGGGAGGGCGTGAGGTCATGACCTAGGGCAGTGGGTGCAGCTAAAAATCGGTGCGTTTAAAATCCCCTGGGAGTACGGTATGTGATCTTTGGCCGGGTCTCCCGCTAGGGTCTTAGCAGCTGCCATCGTTGTAGGCACGCACGATTCTCCCACGCCGATGATGATGATGACGACGAAGACGATGATAACGGTGGCGGTTAGGTTGATGAAGGCGGTGATGATGACAACGGTGATGACAGCGACGATGATGATGATATGATGATTATTATGATGATTATTATGATGATGATGATGATAATTATGATGATATGATGTTGATGATATGATGATGATATGATATTGATATGATGATGATATGATGATGATGATGACGACGACGACGATGACGACGATGATTATGATATGTTTGTGTGTGCGTGAGTGAGTGTGTGTGTGTGTGTTTGTGTGTGTGTCTGTGATATTACTATATAGGCTATTATATAAAGTCGGTGTCGCATGCTTGGCTTAATTCGTCGTCGTGTGATTGAGGTGGATCAGGAGGAGCTCATGGGGCTCGCCTGGTGATTTTCCGTCGACGGATAGGTGGCGCTTTGCACAGCAGGAAGTTAATGCACAGGATGGATGTGTGGGAGTTTCATTTTCATTGAACCAGCGAGTAACCAAGACGACGGAGATGAGCCTGAAGAAAAGGAGCTACAGAAAGGGCTGGGAATTCACCGTGGATAGTCGTCATTGCCATCAACACCAACCTCGTCCATCTATTTATCTCTCTCTCCCTCACTCTCCCTCTCCCTCTCTCTTTCTTTCTCTCCCCCTATTTCTCTGTCTGTCTGTCTCTGTCTCTCTCTGTATCTCTGTCTCTCTGTCTTTCTCTCTGTCTCTCTCTCCTTCTCTAGCTCTTCCTATATATATAACATATATATGTTGTAATATATATATATATATATATGTCTCTCTATATATAGAAATTACATTGTATATATACGTACATCTAATCATACGTATTTTTATGTAGTCGGGTGCAGTTAAATTAATAAAAAGTAATAATTATTTTCTCGGAGGCATTATATAAATGTTCTGTTACAATTAGAATTGCACATCACACGTTTAGCTGTAATCACATATAATTGTCTTTTCTTATAAAGAATAATTTGCAAATCATTTTACATATATAAATACGATATTCTACAGAAGATCATATTATAGCGCTTCATAATTACCGTCTGTCTTTGGTGAGTGTTATGTTGATACGGGATGACGCATCGTCATTTTCCGACGGAATACTTTGATGTTCTGAGCTCGTCTGCCCTTACCACCCCTATTAACCTTTAGCAGACTGGCATCTTCATCTACCCCTCGAGCCACTGAGATCTTAAAATTAATTTAAACTCTATTTTCCAGCCATACACCCTTTCATCTCGTCATCTGGTTCTTTAGAAAGGCGGTCAGATTACCACCATTAGACATCTCAATAGCCAAACTGATCGAAGTGGTATACACCGCCGTATGGTTCATCTCATCGCTGTTCTTTGAGTTCTCATTTACAGAGAGATATCTTCGCCAGGTCAGTGGAGATCTAGCTAAAAGATCTTCTTCCGGTGTCCTATTAAATTCCACTGCGTTTATGTCGTTGATGTAATCAAACAAGGGAGGTTTCGAAATTAGGAGAAACAAAAGAAAATGGAAATGTGCTGGATGGACTGTTTAAACGACAGTATAATTAAACTCGGAAGATACGTGAGACGAGCATTAACTGGTCTTTGATCAGAAACAATGCGGTTCTTTCTCTGGTACCCAGTACCACCGCCAAACTGATGGCAAAAGAAATAAAGATGATGATGAAGAAGAAGAAGAAGAAGATGATGATGATGATGATGATGTGGTGATGATGTTGGTGATGATAGTGATGCTGACAACGAGGAGGAGGAGAAGGATAAGGAGAAGGAGAAGAGTGAGAAGAAGTAGAAGTAGAAGAAAAAGAAGATGAAGATGACGACGACGACGACGATGATGATGATGTTGACGAGTACTACGTCGATGTCTACGACGATGATGACTGCGGTGATGATGATGATGATGATGATGATGATGATGATGATGATGATGATGATGATGATGATGATGATGATGATGATGATGATGATGATGTTCACTGGCAGTAGTACATACATGTGTCCAAATATCAAAGACTGTCACAGGATATCTGTCTGTCTGCCTGCCTATTTGTATGTCTGTCTGTATGTCTATCTGTATGTCTGCCCGTCTGTCTGTCCGTCTGCCTGTCGTGTCTGCCTACACATATCTTAATTCAAGTCGAGACCGCCAATCTGATCGGATTTCCTATTCACAGCGGCGGCTTAGGCACCGGTCATAATAATTACGACTTTTGCAAAACAATATGCAAAATGTTTTTATATTATAATACATACATACCTTATTTATATTACACAAAGTATATATACGTATATAGAGAAACTATATATACATATATAAAGAACAATATATATACATATATAAAGATGAAGTATATATATATACAGTGAGCAGAGGGGGTTGTGGGAGATTACTCACTCGCATCGGGTGGAGTCAAGCGGAGAATGATGCGGTTGAGAAGGAATTGCAGGAGGAGGTGGATGACGATGAGGAGGGTGTTGATGGTTGTGGTGATGATGGCGACAGCAGATGGACATCCAGACTGACAGACGTAATCTGTCCGTCTGTCCGTCTTTCTGTCTGTTTTTATGTCTTTCTCTGTCTGTCTGTTTCTGTCAGTCTGTCTGTTTTTCTGTCTTTCTCTGTCTGTCTGTCTGTCTTTCTGTTTGTTTCTGTTTATCTGAGTCTGTCGAATCCTCCGTCTGTGTGTGCCTATCTATCTTTCTCTATCTGTGTCTCTGTCTCTGTGTGTCTGTGTATGAGACAGAGAGGTACAGTCAGGGATGCAGATACGGGCACATAGGCCCATACAAACAAGAGACAGAACAGAGAGAGAGAGAGAGAGAGAGAGAGAGAGAGAGAGAGAGAGAGAGAGAGAGAGACTCAAGTAAAGGAAGAAGGTGAATATGGAGGCAGAGAAATCCAAGTGAAAAAATTAAGAGAACAATAGACAGAGAATGAGAGAGAAAGAGACAGACAGACAGACAGACAGACAGACAGACAGACAGACAGACAGACAGACAGACAGACAGACAGACACGAGAGCTGTATCGTAAGAGCGTAGGCAGAGCACGCAAGAATGCGTATTCGGGTGTGGGGCTATTGGACGTACGCCCCCTTTTTACCTGCGCCGATTGACAATGCTCATAATATCTCTCTCAGCGGCAGTCCATTATGCAGCTCAGTAAACCATTTGGCAATCTAACGATTGTGGTTTCGACCCTGCTGAGCAGTATGTAACGACTCTGGGAAAGTTGGTGGCTCACACTAATCTCGCACCCAGGTTCAGATTTACTTACTTGCTCACGTAATACGAGCAGTGAGTAAATAAATAAATAAATAATATTTCGCTTTATAACTTAAAATCCTATATCCTACTCTGAGTGTATGATGAAAAGATTTGTGAACAGAGACTTTGAACACAGCGAACAAACTAATGAAGACCATAACATCGTCGTCGTCGTGTTCATAATCATCGTCGTCATCATCATCATTGTCGTCGTCATCATCTTTATGGTTGGTATTGCCGTCATCATCATAATAGTGCCTCAGTGCATCCATCTGTCTGGCTGTCTGTCTGTCTGGCTGTCTGTCTGGCTGTCTGTCTGGCTGCCTGTCTGTCTGGCTGCCTGTCTGTCTGGCTGTCTGCCTGTCTGTCTGTCTGTCTGTCTGTCGCTTTAGCCAGGTATGTTATGTCTTGTCTGATGTTGTCCATCGGTCCTAGAAAAGGTAAAGAAGTTGAAGAAAAACAGATTAGACATAACATCGCAATCAACACCTCTCTCGTTCCGTCTGTCTGTTTTTCTGTCATTCTGTGAGTGCCTCTGTTTGTCTGTGTCTGTCTGCTGTCCGTCTTTGTATGAGCCTGTCTGTCTTCCTCTGTCTGTGTCGATGTCTCTGTTTCTATGTTTGTGAGTGTGTGTCGCTCCGGCTAGGTTCCTTTGTATGCATCTATTTTTCACTGTGCCCAAACTTGATATCTTTGAGAACCCAAGAACTTCCGCTTTGTTCGTTTATCTAGCGCAAGTGCACCTTTGTTTTCTAAATATAGCCGTGAATGACTAATTCACGTCAAAACATATCTGCCACACGTGCACAGCTGGGATATATGGTATGTATATATCCATATATACATATATATCATCAATACATGATACCTGTGTTTGTATGTATATATATATATATATATATGCATAGCTATGTCTCATAATATGCTGCATACTATGAAAATAAACTATACCCTTTTGCACTAGATATGTATTGACAATCGTTCAGCTCTTATCTGCATACATACATAAACATACACATTTATGTGTGTATACATGCATATATATTTAGTTTCTGTGGTATGTCACCGTCGAAGTATGTGGTAAAGTTCATTCTGCGCATTTCGACCTTTCCTCGTGTATAAAGAGCCAATTAGTTGATGTTCAAAATGTAGCTTGATCCGAAGATTGGGCCATATATATACATATATATCCATATATATATATATTATATATTAAATAACTTGATCGCATCGACTGTCTGTATATAGGGCCTAAACACCCGTCTTCTTCATGAGCATAATGGCCACTCTTAGTCAAAGATTTATACGCAGACGAAGTCATGAAAGTTATAAACGTAGACCATAATCCAAATATGTACAAAATCCAATTGTTTGTTGCAGAAATATACATCGGTGTAGTTTATACATATGTATGCATATATATGTAGTTTATGTATATATGTAGTTTATGTATATATATGTAGTTTATACATGTGTATATATGTATAAATACATGCATATGTATAAACTACATCGATCGTATATCTCCGCAACAAACAATTGCATTTGTGCATATTTGGATTAAGGCCTACGTTCATAGCTTACATGACTTCGTCTGCGTATTAATCTTTAACTAAGAGTGGTTATTATGCTTATGAAGATGAAGGGTGTTTAGTCCCTATATACAGACAGTTTGTGTGGCCAAGATCCAGACAATTGTATCTGATCATGATTAAGATATTATACGAGACGGTTCGTTCTATATAGGGTGTAATTATATGCATTAAATAAATCATACGTGTTATTAATAAAAAAATTTACCTGAGGTACTTATGATCAATCGGGACTTATAAAAAAGGATCTGGAGAAACAAAATCTCTCGGTTGGCTGAACCTCGTCAAGTTTTGACAGAGAGAAAGTCCTGCGAAAAGCGACAGCATTATTGTTGTTGTTGTTGTTGTTGTTGTTGTTGTTATTATTATTATTATTATTATTATTATTATTATTATTATTATTATTAAGCATTCAATTTTTACAGTTTTCATAAATTTTCATCAATGCAGGCTACACTTGTGCGTGCCGCTACCAGACATACATTCGTCCTGGATTATCTATAAGGCTTTTTAGCTAAATATGTTATGTATATGTACATCCACATTTGCTAATTGTGTGTGCGTGCGTGAGTGCGTGTTTGCGTGCGTGTTTGCGCGCGTGTGTGTGTGTCTGTACGTGTATGTGCGTGTGTGTGTGTTGTGTGTAATGTAGACAATGAATATGCCTTTATGTCTGTGATAATAATGAGGGAGAATGTTTCCTGAGTAATCTCGTCCTCCTGACCTGTCGTTCCTCATTAACCTTCGTTCAGGTAACCCAAGAAGTAACCCAAGACGGATGACCGTTATTACTTCCTTGGTTGTTTATGGCGGAGAACGATGATCCGTTTATTGCCGAAGATATGCGGAACTTAATCTTCCTTTTTAATTTATAATACAATGAATGCCACAGTCCATTGTCTTCTTATTTCCCGTTTTATTGCCCACGAAGTGGCAGACCTTTTAGTACGAGTTCAGTCTTGGTTTGCTATGCATTAAGTCGATCATACATATTATTATTATTATTATTATTATTATTATTATTATTATTATTATTATTATTATTATTATTATTATATTATTATTATTATTATTATTTTATTATTATTATTATTTATTAGTAGTAGTAGTATTAGTATTATCATTATCATTATTATTATTGCTATTGTTACCATTGTTATTATTATTATTATTAGTAGTAGTAGTATCATTTTTTATTAGTATAATCATCATCGTCGTCGTCAT
Organism: Norana najaformis; assembly: GCA_964023275.1. Taxonomy (NCBI): domain Eukaryota; kingdom Metazoa; phylum Annelida; class Clitellata; order Crassiclitellata; family Hormogastridae; genus Norana; species Norana najaformis. The sequence goes on from OZ029921.1 coordinate 4,119,189, forward strand.
CATTATCATCATCATCATCCGTCAGTCTTAGTTTAGTATCAGTGCTTTGCTGTTCGGCTCGTTTGCTCGATTGTGTGGCACGGTAGCGCGCCGAGTCGGTGATCCAACGATTACGGTTTCGCTCCTGTTGAGCGGGATGCGTGTAATGACTCTGCATAGGTTGCTCGGGCAGGATTGTCTTGCGCTTCAGATTCAGATTTACTGGTATTTGCGCATATAATAAATGCTGTAAATAATTAATGCGGGTGGCCTTTGTTCTCTGCCAGTTTGATCAGGGTGCGGTTTGGAGGAGAAATGGGGATCTACTCTGCAGTGGTTCGGAATAGATCTCCCTTTGAAGATATTCTTCACGACTGCAGGTGGCCAATTCAGCTACGCCCAATTTCATTTGGGACCCAACTCCCTCCCTTCCTATTTCTTTTCCCCCTCTTTCTTCCTCCCTCTCTCACTCTGACTCTCTGCTTCCCTTCTCTTCCCTTATCTCTCTCTTTCTTTCTTTCTCTCTCTCTCTCTCTCATCTCTCTCTCATCTCTGTTTCTCTCTGTCTCTCTCTGTCTCTCTCTGTGTTTCTCTCTCTCTCTGTGCTTCCTTACGTAACTCTTTGTCCCTCATTAATCCTTCTCCCCTCCTTCTCTCTGCTTCTCATTGACTCTCTCTGCATCTCTTTCTCTCTCTTTCCCTCATTAATGCTTCCTTCTTATTCTGCTCCCCTCCTTCTCTCCACCTGTCTCTCCTCTTCCTCCCTCTCTCTCCCCATATCTCTGTCCTCTATCATAGCACCTCCTTTGATCAAAAGCCTGACTGCTGCATGTAATACGTGTCTGAAAAAGCAAACATTTTGAGAAGAGGAATACACCATCGATGCTTATATATACAACGTAAACACAGCACACAACACACGAGCCGACGCATTTGTTTACATCTATATAATAATGGATATGTTTATATGTTTATATTTCAAATGAGAGACGTAGTTGGTATTTTCTGCCGAACATGTGGTTTGCTTATCATCTTCCGCATATTTTCCGCCCAATTATTTGTTCAAAGTCCTTAAAAAAAGACATTCCAATTATCTAAGACAAGGCACCGCGCCACGCCACCCGGTCTAAGAAAACACACGACGCCTTCAGATCATCCCATCATGATTATGATCTCGTTTTTACACACACACGCACACGCACACACACACACACACATGCACACATAAACACACACCTACACACACACACGCACTCACAAAAGATATCCCGCCGCTGAAGACTGCTATGGACGCTTGCCTACACTTTAATGTACATATTTACAATCTATATAATTATATATCGAAATGTATATACCTTTTATGTACATCTATATGATGATGATGATGATGATGATGATGATGATGATGATGATGATGATGATGATGATGATAGTGGTGATGGTGACGATGATGATGATGAAACAACTGAAGACCGCTGTGGACTATAATTATATAACCTATCGATTTTTTTGACTGAGCGCCTGTGAATAAGCTGGTCCACGCGTTGCGCGGCTTTCGTTGGGCGCTGTAGAAATCTTGGAATTACGATTACGATTACATATACACACATACAGAACATATGTATACATGTGAGTACATGTATGCATACTTACACTTTAATGTATATATATATATACACATCTGTATATATATATATATACATTTCATGTACATCTATGTGGTGATGATGGTGGTGGTGGTGGTGATTCTGAAGACGGCGACGATGATGATGACGATACGTATATATATATAAAATGAAGAACAAATATGTATATAAATATACGTATCATCATCATCATCGTCGTCTTCATCTTCAGAATCCCCCCACCACTACCACCACCACCACCACGTATCATCATCATCATCATGACATAGATGTTCATGAAATGATATATATATATATATATATATATGTGAACACATTTACGTATTTATCTACACATATGCATATATATCTACATGCATAAATGTATGTATGTGTAATTATCTACGTGCAGGTATGTACGTGTATCTATCAGTATGTACGTATATAATTGCAGAATGGTGTACTAAGGTGCCACTGATGACGGCACCGTTGGTGAGGTGCGGTGCTAGATGAAAGGATCCGACGTAGGCTGTGGATTATCTTTATCAGGTTCTAATTGAAGGCGAGCGGTTTATCCCCTCGGGGGAGGAATGGGTGGGGTGTCTGCGGATAATTATGGGGAGAGGGAGAGGGAAGGGGAAGGGAGGATTCATTGGGAGAGAATCAACGCCGAAGGTGGTTTTCAGTTACCAGATTTGGCTCTTAGCAGTAGCAAGACTTCGGTGCTGGAGACACACAAGATGTCTGATATCGGCAAGTTGTCATAGCAACTCACGATCCTAATCTAATCCAATCTAGTTTTGTCTTATCTCTGTCTACTCTAGACAATGACCTGTTCTTCTGTTAAGTCTAGTACAGTCTAATCTAATCTAATCTAATCAATTCTAATCTAAAATTATCTTAGCTAATCTGACCTTAAATGATCCAGTCTAATATAATATGATTAAATCTGGTCTAGCTTATAGTACTCTATTTTAGTCTATTCATCTAATCCAGTCATGTAATCTATTCATCTAATCTATTCATCTAATCTATTCATCTAATCTAATCATCTAATCTAGTCATCTAATCTAGTCATCTAATCTAGTCATCTAATCTAGTCATCTAATCTAATCATCTAATCTAATCTATTGCAATAATACATGAAGAACATTTGTAGATTTTTATTTATACTAGAATAAAAATTTATGCAATGATTAAAGCGTCATTACCTAAAGACTATAGGCATCAGTCGATGGCGTTGAGCAAATGTGAGTGAATGACTCGCTCAAGGTCCCTAAACAGTAGCCGTCTCAGGGGATATTCGAACCCGTACTATCCGAGTTACAAGTCAAGCGCTCTAACCAATCGACTACCGTGCCCTTTATCGTCACAGAATTGTTGACATGAAGTAGTCGGATATTGAATATTGGCACGAAGTAGTCGAATATTGACATGAAGTAGCCGAATATTGGCTTGAAGTAGTCGATTATTGGCGTGAAGTAGTCGAATATTGGCGTGAAGTAGTCGAATAATGGCATAAAGTAGTCGAATATTGACATGAAGTAGTCGATCATTGGAATGAAGTAGTCGGTGCTCGATTGGAAATGAAACGAAGTCATTCATCTCAGCCATGATCTTCAATCTCATAGCTGATATAAGATGCAGTGATGTCTGGCTGCAGTCCACGGTGAAAATACACATATTTCTTATCGCATAATGGTCGTTTAATTATAAGACGATTTATAGAGCGCCGTAGTATGGCCGAGGCCGAAAAAGGGCGCTACACATGGACAGTTAATCGCTGACTGCAGCCACATGTTTACGCATGTAGTCACAGTGTGTCTGCTTTTAGTAGAAATCCATATTGTTCTGCGTGGAGACGCCCCAATTAAACTACTAATGATGCTGATAATGGCCAGAGTCGTTGTTATGATGACGACGACGACGATAATGATGATGACGTTTAATAATGGCTGACCTCAGGTAGGCCTTAGACAGACGTTGTTTTCCTGTCATCTCCTGTAGGTGTCGCTTTTGGTAGTCGGGCGGTTTAACGAACCACGTCTCTTAATTAAGAGAGAATTCAGGCGTCGAACCCTCAATAGAAAGTTCTCGTTCCTTGTCCTCATATTCTATTCTACTATCCTACTGTATTCTATTCTATCTATTAGTAGGACGGAGTAGTCGATTGGATGAAGCGCTCGGCTTGTAAAGCGGATAGTACGGTTTCGAGCCTCCCCCCTGAGACGGTTACTGTGTAGGGACCTTGAGCAAGTCCTTAACTCACAATTGCTAAGCGCCATCGATTGATGCTTAGTCATTAGACAGTAGCGCTTAATAAATGCAGAAATTATAACAATTCTATTCTACTCCACTCTGTTTTGCCGTCATACGTTTAATGTTAGTCTGCTTTTCATAGCGTTTTTAAACTCTAATGGCCTTGTTAGCTACATTGGTTAACGCGTACGTCAAGTATTCTCTTGCGTGAGGATGCCGATTGGCATACCGATAGTGGCTATAATTCAGAGATTTTAACCTCGGGCTAGCACGGTCCGTAGCCGGGGACCCTAAATAGCGTGGCATCCATTCAAACGGGAAGCGGTGGTGAAGGATCTCACCCGATTAATTCACTGAAAAATGAGCAGGATCGAGGTCATACGGGCGCTATATAAAGCCGTGTACATTTATACTTACTCTGCTCATCTCATCCATCCCGCTGCAAATTCTTTGCTCCTTTCTACAGATACTCTTAAGTAGTTCGGATTTGTCATTTTCGTCTTCGTCCTTTAATTTCCATTCCTTTTACACGATCTGAATCGACCTGTCGTGTCACCTTCTTTTTCTCGATCTCTTTCCTCACGCCGCCGTCCACATCAAAGACATAATCCTTGACATGACGGAGGCTTGCACGCGATTGATCACCAGCTGCCTAGCCATGCAGCTCTGTCTGTCTGTCTGTCTGGCTGGCTGTCTGTCTGTCTGTCTGTCTGGCTGGCTGGCTATTTTGTATGTCTATCTGTCTGACCATATGTCTGTCTGCCTACCTCTTTATTTGTCTATCTCACTGTCTGTCTATTTGTATGTGTATCTGTCTTCTTATGCAACTGGTTAGCTACACGTGATCTTTGTCACGTGATCATCTAAACTATGTGTGAACCGCTTTGTAATCATCTAATCTTACCAACAGATGGTTAAGTCGGTCTTGTAGGCCTACAATGGGTATCAAAACAGACAATGCTTTTCTTGTAACCGGAGTAGGGAAAGGAGTACTGACGGAAGGAGGTTGGGAGAAACGGGAGCAGGATTTTTGGATGCTGAAGAGAGGAAAATACCTGAGAGATGGTAGGGTAGGGAGGCAGGAAGGGTAAAAGGAAAGGCACAGGAATGCTGCCAGAGGAAGAGAGAGTGATGGGTAGAGGGAGAGAGGCAGAAGACAAGAACGAGACAGGAAAAGAGAGAGAAGGGAGAAAGTGAGAAAGACGTAGAAAGAGACAGAAGATAAAAGAGAGAGAGAAGGAGAGAGATAGAGATAAAGAGAGAGACGAGAGAGGTAGAATCAAAGAGAGAGACAGACAGAGGGATAGAAACATAGGGAAAGAGAGAGAGAAAACACAGACAGACAGAGACAGACAGAGAGACAGAAAGAGAGAGAGAGGGAGGGAGGGAGAGAGAGAGGAAAAGAGAGGAAGAGCGGTAAATATAGAAAGAGAGGGAGTGAGCCTGGAGGAAGGCAGATGGAAAGAAAGCGAAAGAGGACAAAAGAGCCAGCACAAAAATTGACAAGGATACAGTTCATTATATAGCGCCAGAAGCGAGCGAGCGAGCGAGAGGGAGAAACTGGGGGTCGAGAGAGCGACCGTAGAGGTGGAGAAGGGCGTAGAACTGAGCAGAACTGGTTCACCCCCTGGGGCGATTTGTCCCCGACTGCTGATCGCTGGTGTTTATTTGATGGAATGTTCTCGACTTTATCTGGAAACAGATCGCTCTCTTGGCCCAGCGGCATCGTCGCTCGGAAACAAAAACCTTTGTGTTTATAGACCTACCGACAAAGAATTTAGGCCGCCCTTTAGGCCGATCAGCCTAAATCCAAGGCACCGCAGACGATGAAGCAGCGACTTACGTCCATCTCTACCCAGTTTGTCGGAATTTTGGTCATTTTTATAGCGCCTTTTAAGAACCTCCCGCTGAATGACTTACGAGCTTGAATTGGACTTGAAACTGGCTGGATGGTGGAATGAATAAAATAATGAATGTGGCTGGTGTTTCACTGATGATTAGTGTATGGTAACAGCAGATACTACTGTGATCAGACCCAGAAAATATGTCTCATGACAAAGGACAGTCATTGTGGCCCATATCCAGTCATAGTTGGTTAGATAACTGGAAACTTAATATAGCGCCTTTTAAGTTCGTCATAAAGGAACTGTCTACGCTGGCATAACTTGTGTTTAAGTTCATTAAAAACAAAAATTTCTTCGGTCAGAGCTCAGATAACTAGCAAAGTTGAGGCAATATGTTGGCCTTTCCCCTATCAAAAGTTTTTGATTCATGGACCACAATAATTATGTTCCCTAATACCAGACGTTTTGTGTCCATCCACACCAGCGTCTGGACTTTGAACCAAACCTAGCCACACCTGGCTTAGCGATATTGTTTTTCACTAGGAGCCTATGAATAAGCTGGTCCCACAACTTAGCTTTTATGGGCGATAAAGAAATTAGAGGTTAAGAACACAGACAATAAAAGATGACCATGTAAAATATAAATGTACACGTTTTCCTATAGCGACCGTATGGCTTCGACCCTGCTCATTTTTCAATGAATTTATCGGGTGAGATCCTTCCCCATCGCTACCCATTTGAATGGGCGCCACACCATTGAAGGTCCCCATGTACGGACAGTGCTAGCCCGAGAATTAAATCTCTAAAATATATCCACTATCGGAATGCGAACCGGCGTCCTCACGCATAGAGGCGCCTTTGTGTACGCTTTAACCAATGCAGCTAACCAGGCAGCAATGTCTTGTTTGCAGGTTCAAGAGCAGCAAAAACGATCACGTGATCCAGGTGAAACCCTTCGACGACCTGGACTTCGTTTGTCCATATCACCCCCGCCACGAAACCCCAGACGCCCAGAGGGAGATGGCGGAAGAGGAGGATGACGATGATGCGGAGGAATTCTACACAATCTACATGGTAAAAACACCATTTCCATGGTATAAACATCTATATGTCACAAAAACAACATCTTCGTGGTAAAGAACACCATCTTCATGGTAAAAACACCATCTTCATGGTAAAAACACCGTCTTCGTGGTAACGAACACCATCTTCATGGTAAAGTACACCATCTACAGGTTAACAGTCATAAACTATTCACTAATACCTAATTAGACCAAGTAGTCTAACTTGCGCCGTAACTTATTCTACTTTACCTCCATTCCTCGCTAACTTACCTTACCTTACCTTATCTTGCCATACTATCTATATCTGCCTTTACCTTATTTTACTTACCTCGCCTTACCTTAGTTACCTCGCCTTATCTTACTTACCACGCTTTATCTTACTTACCTCGCCTTATCTTAGTACCTCGTCTTACCTAGCTCTTCCTTACATTGATTGCCTTACCTTACTTTACCTTACTTGCCTCACTATACCTTACCTTGATAACCTTATCTTACCTTGTCTTACCTTGCCTTATCTTACCTTGCCTTACCTTGCCTTATCTTACCTTGCTTTACCTTGCCTTACACACTTGCCTTGGCTTGCCTTGTGCAGGTGTCGAAGGTGGAATACGACGACTGCAATATCTACTCGGAGAGCCAGGTGGTGATGATGCTCAACTGTAGCAACCCAAGGCAACGCAAGAGATTCACGATCCTCTTCGAACCGTTTCCATCCATTCCCAACGTTCCCGAGTACCATCCAGGTTCCACGTACTACTTCCTCTGTACGTTCCACCGAAATACGTTATCACGCTATTACTCTTGTGTAACGTAACCTTGCATTTATGTAGCTCCACTATCTAGTATGTGATGTCATGAAATGTAGTCCTGTAAGGTAACTTGAGATTAATGATAGTGCCTTCAAAGTACCTGTCGAAGGCGCTCCCACAACCTAAATGATGCCACGGGTTCAATGTAGTTTTACAAGTGTAATGTAACCTACTTATTTTCTTGTATTTGTGTAGCGCCAGTATCTGATGGCATGGAATCGACCGATAGCGCTATACGTTGCTAATGACTTGCTATAGGCTTCTACTCACTGCCTGTTTTCGGAGAGGCTATGCTTGGGTTGCTGCATCCCTCGCTAATTCTCTTACCTTACCTTATCTTACCATACTATCTGTATCTACCTTTACATTACTCTACCTTATCTTACTTACCTCGCCTTACCTAGCTTTACCTTACAGTGATTGCATTACCTTACTTTACCTTACTTGTCTCACTATACCTTACCTTGGTAACCTTACCTTATCTTGCGTTACCTTGCAGAAATCTCAAGTTTGAGTTTCAAGACGATCGCTCAACTACTGGGCCAAGTGACTGTACTATGATGTCATGTATTGGCCTACGATACAAAAGTGATGCAATAAATTTATGCAAATTTATGCAAATGTGATGCAGACGTGATACAAAATCATGCAAGTGCGATGCCTATGTCATGTAAACGCTATGTTGCAAATGTGACGATATCTGAAGTGTAAGCTGAAAACCATCTTCCCATATGGTAGACTGTTGGCTGGGTTGGAAGCCATGCCGAAGAGTTGCTTTGAATTGGCGCAATATAAAAGTCTATTGGCCTTACATTATGCCTAAGTTACGGGATTATGATGTATTTGGTTGCAATGTGATGTGCAGATAATCTAAAGATAATGCAATTCATGTGATGTAAGATGACGCAGTATGAATGTCAAATTAGCGTGCTCTATGAAGAATTTCTGTTGGCCTTGTGGTTGCTATAGCAACGTCGACGGGAAGGAGAAGTGGCCTTGGCAACCTGTACCAAGGCGCCTGTAGTCATCAGAACATGAAACTCACCATCCGCATCTGCTGCGATCACAACGGTGAGTTACAGAAGCTGACTGCGTGCGCTAAGCTTTGCATTTGAACGTCGCTACATTAGTGTCTCATTTTAGTAGGCATTACTTATAACAGTTTGGTCTATGATCATGCGGTTGCGTGTTCAACTCCGTGTAACGACCCTGGGCAAGTTATTTGCGCACACCATACCTCTGTCTCCAAGCAGTATAATTTGGTATTAGCCTAAGCTGGGAAGTAAATAGCAAGTCCTGCGATGCGCTGGTCCCGTTTCCAGGACCTTGGGATGCGTCCATTGCCGGTTCAAGGGCCAAGCAAAGGATATGAGCGCCTCCCGTACATCTAACTTTTGGGTTATGGGATACTTGTTTACTATTAGGATTACAGCCACACTAATGTGTCAGACTTTTTGGCAGACTTGTGAAAGAGCACAATGCATCCATCGTGGAATTTCGCCTTTTGCCAATTTCGTCCATTGCGCTGCCTCTCCTGGCTTCCGGACACTTCTTTTCTCGCCCTTTCTGTGTTGAATTGAAGCGCCATCGATCAAGCGTGAGACCTGGAATAAGCCGCTAATTCCACCTCCATTCCACCCCTCCACGCGTCCGTCCCCTGGAATTTTCACTGCCATCGCCCCCTGCGAAAATTCCGAGTGTTTTGTGCCATTGATTCTGTCTGTCTGTCGGTCTCTGTCTTCCTTTGTTTCTTTCTCTGTCTATGTCACTGTATGTCTCTGTGTGTTTCTGTGTCTCTCTGTGTGTGAGCCTCAGTTTCTCTTCTTGTCTGTTTATGTCTGTTTGTCTCTTGTGTCGTATGCTTTGTCTATATCGATGAGACAGAGACATGAAGCAGGTATCTGTGTTTTTATCTCGCTGTCTTATCTGATTTCTACCTTACCACAGTTTACCTTATCTCACTATCGGTATTCCTACCTAAGTTCCTACCGGAGTTTTTACTGTATCTCTCTCTGTCTCTGTCTGTGTCTGTCTGTGTCTGTCTGTTTATCTCTGTCTAGCTCTATTATCGCTATGTATATCTGTATCTCTCTCTATCTCCACAACCATTCATCTATCCATCCCATCCATCGCATCCATCCTTCAATCCATCCACCCACCCACCCACCTATCCATCCATCCATCCATCCATTCATCCATCCATCCATCCATCCATCCATCCATCCATCCATCCATCCATCCATCCATCCATCCGTCCATCTATATCTCTCCTACTTCACACGCTCCTTTCCGTTTCATATTCTGTCTTAGTCTTGTCTTCCCATCTCTTTCTTTGTATTTCTCTGTCTTCTGATTTTCTGTTTGTGCCTCTATATGTACCTCAATAAGTTTTTGTCTCTGTGCATATGTCTTCATTTGGCTCAATCTGTCTTTTGCTGTGGAACGGCATATTTTCATCTTCCGGAACCTATCAATTTCTGTCTTGCGCAAAATCAGAACATGGTACCCGCGATGTCCCGTGGGACATTTGGCGATTGGTAGGGCCACGAGCGGCATGTCGCTAAGTCGCCTGCATTTAGCGGAACGAGTTTCCAACGCCTATGGACCTAAAAACTGAAAATTACACAAATAACTCTCTGTACACTAACAGAAGCTCCGTTGCGGTATATCTGACCGATAATTCCAAGTCTACGTTTCAAGATTTTCTTTGCATTTGACTAGGACTAGTAGGAGTTTCTGTATTTTTGTTCGAGCTTCCTCTCTTCCAAAGTTCATTGAAATACGAGTTTCGTTGTTGACAGGTCAGCCTCTAAAATCTTATCCTGACTCCTATTCTCCTTAGCTTTCCCGCTGCTCCAGTTCCAAACGCCGTCCATCTGTCATCCTGTCTGATCTTTGGATCGCGATCTGCAACCGAACCTCCCTCTTTACCTGCCACTTTGCCTTCTGATGTTTTTTGGGGAATAAGTTGGTGCCTACAACATTTAAGATTTGGGTACTGAAAATATCCTTTGTATTTCTCTATTTTCTGATTCTCTCTTTGTCCCTCATCACATTACATTAGAGTGTAGACGATCGAGTATAAATGTAAAGTGTTCAAAAACTGAAGCAAATATCCCAGCTCCACATAAAAGCTGCGTCATTTTAGTTACCGGCGCTATATAAAAATCAAGTCCGCATGAGCCATAACACAGTCAATCAATTACTTTTGACCTTCAGGCGATCGATAATTCTATCGACTTCTAATCGTATGCGTAATTGGAATTTATTTAGCACCAGATCTAACGCGTCAAGCCTCAAAAACCGCATACTTATATCGCCATCTATCTAATGAAGCAGCAACGAGACGCGGATCTACAATGGCGCAATCTGGCGAATATCTTCCTAAATCCTCGACTGACCAAAAGCCTTGAGACGAACCAGGATTTGAATCCATGTGTATTGGCGAAAATCCGTTGCTAATATGGACATCCAAATTGTGCATTTAGTCATTTAAAATATTTATTACATATTAATTTTTACCCAAGGTTAAAATTATCGATCATGACTTCAAAAATTTAGAACAGGAGCAAATAACTTACTTAGAACTTAACTAGAACTTACATAGAACTTACCTAGAACTTAACTAGAACTTAACTAGAACTTAACTAGAAGTTAACTAGAACTTAACTAGAACTTACCATTCTTCACGTCCACTGGAATCTGCAGTTGTGCCCCCTCATGCTAAATCGTTGTATTGCACCAAAAAATTATATACAAATTTGTACCTGTTTGAAAATTTTGAGGTGTTAACTTTTTAGCCGCAAAACATACGAACTCCATTTTACCGGATATGACGTCAGTGCACCAAAGGAAAATCGGTCACCATCATCGCCCTCTTTCGGTGGACATGCCGAATCACAGACGCTCAAGGATACACGGCAACGCGGATGAACACAATGGGAAACACCGAACAGGTGAGTAAAGCGGTTTGGCCAGTTTTACTAGGGTTCTTCTGCATATTGTCGATGTACTAATCTAATCTAATCTACTATGTTCTAATCTAATCAAGTCAACAAATCAAGTCAACTAGCCTACTTTATCCAGACTAGTCTAGTACAGTCTTGTCTTGTCTTGTCTTGACTAGTCTAGTCTAGTCTAGTCTAGTCTTGTCTAGTCTAGTCTAGTCTAGTCTTGTCTAGTCTTGTCTAGTCTAGTCTTGTCTTGTCTAGTCTAGTCTAGTCTAGTCTAGTCTAGTCTTGTCTTGTCTTGTCTTGTTTTGTCTTGCCTTGTCTTTCTTGTTTTGTCATATAGCTTTTGTACAACCATTATCATGAATAATGCACAAGATATCAATCGATTGCCGCTTCCGTGAAACCGTGATCTATCGTGAAAAATAATGGCCTACCATAATATTTATCAACTGATATTATTTGTTTATTTAGTCGTTAATTTATTTCTAATTTATTCGGTTCGATTACAGAAGCATTTCAGTTGTCTTTGCCGACGCCAGAAAATCAGCTTTTGACCTCGCCGTTCTTTGATCAAGTTCATAAAGGTTAGTGGCCTTTGACCTCGTAACCCGTCTCCACCCATTCTCGTGCAGCTATAAGATGCTGGGTTAATGCACAGACCCCTGTATCGTAGAGCTGGGTTTATATATTTTTTCAAGTCTTTATCGGTTTTCGGTTTTATATTGGATCTTTTCGGTTTTATCTTGGTATTTTTTCGGTTTTATCTTGGTATTTTTTCTGTCACATCTAAGCTTCTAGTTCGAAATGTCCTTCAATTCCAGAACCAGCGAATACTCTCAGATAGCATCTAAAACTGTCTAACATCGCATTTTTCTATTTATGTATGCCTGTCTGAATGTATACATGTATGTATTTGTTTGTGTATGTGAACATTTATATAGAGCCTTTAAAGAACCTTAAAAAGGCGCTGAAACACGGCTGCCTTACAGGTCATGAGTTAGTTCAATGGCTATTCTATTTCAGAAAACGCCAGACAGTATGTCGAAACGCCTGCCAATGCATTCGAACAAGACGACGCCTTTCAAGACAGTCTCGTTCACAACAGAGGAAGCCACGCGAGGAGGAACTGTGACATCTATGTTCATGCTATATCCCTGCTCCTTTCCGCATCGGTCTTCCTGCTGCAACTCGGAACTGCTTCGAATTAATTCAAAATTAATTAATGATAATTTACTTGCCACTTCTGGGATGAGCTTTAATGTCTTAGACGTTATAGACCTGCTACAGCGTTAAGTGATTTTGGTGAAATACAGTGTATGGATGTTTTGGCCATGTTTCAAAAATGGCGTCACCTGTCGGGGAAAATTTTAAAGATGTGCTACTTTCTCTGCAATATAGGCTCAGAGGCATTTGTGTGGCGCCATTTGCGGATCTCTTAAGAGCGCGATGAACTGGTGAACATTATGTAGAGTGCGATGAACGGATAACCTGACGAGGATGTTTTAAAAACTGAAAGTTCGTTGATAATGTTAAGCTAATGTTAAGATAAATAAAGCTGATGCTAAGATAATGGTAAGCTAATGTTGAGATAATATTATGCTAATATTAAGCTAACGTTAAGACAATATTAAGCTGATGTTAAGCTAACATTAAGCTAATGTTAAGACAATGTTAAGCTACTTAGATCGGACTGAATCAAATATGCTTCAAATCGTAGAGATTACGATTTTCATTCCAAAAGGACTCGACATTAGCCGGAAAAATGCTGTCTCGGCAGAATTCACAGCCGAATAAAGTATATTTTGTGATTTCTGAAATATAGCCTCAGCTTTTCTTTCTGATCAAGTGCCTGTGGATAGGCAGATTCCCACAACTGAGCTTTTTGGGAGCTGAAGAAAATCCTGAGATTTTGTCTGTTAATCGGAATCAGTTGCGGATTTAGCCATAGGCGCGGGAGGGCTGTAGCCCACGACCCCCTCTTGGTTAAATGCCCCAACCCATCAGATCTGATCCGTGCATGATGGGCTGCCAGAATGTGGCGCCCCTCTGGAAATAACCTTTCCCCCTACGCGAGTAATAATGGATCCGCCACTGGTGAGAACCATCGGACAGGCAATTTGTTTTCGAGGTCTGTAACAAATGAACAGCGAGGTGAGCAGGTGGAGTCTTCTTCGTTCAGGATGACTACCGCGCAGTCGAATCGAATGTAAATAATGTTCAGTGTTTTTTAAAAAAAGTACAAGATGTCGCCTTTGTGTGTAGTGTTGTTAGGCGACGCTTGTGTAGGAACCAATACTGGGATGGACATTAGCGGCGTTAATAAGAGACTCTAGAAAACTGGGGATTAACGGAGTTCAGTACTGGTTGATATAGGAAGCCATTGTTTAATAAAATGTATATCCTTCCGCGGAGAGCCTCTGCGCACTAGATCGGTAAATAGTCGCTTCTTGGGTATATTCGCTGCTGCACCCTGCTAACGATGATAATGAGGAGTTATCTGCCCGAATGCAGGTCCTTTGGCTTTATGACACCCGGGGATGAGATGAGTGAGCTGGTTTTCCGTTGCCTTCCTCACAGACAATCGTGGGTGAGCAACTTGTCTAAGGTCGCTGCTAACAACGAACCATAAAAGCAACTGCCAAGACTGTTTCGATTATTTTAACTCTAACGATGCATATACCGCCTATAAAGTGGTCTTATTATTAGCCAGGTAGCGCCAGCGTTCATCACATATATACAGCCGGACAACGCAAGAACACGTCGAAGGTTTTATGATTGTATAGACAGAGTGGACTTTACATTACGCGGTCGTTAACAGAGTCATAAAACAGTTAGCCTATAAAAACTATTAAAATATTATTCATGTCGTCTTTGGGTGCCAAACATATTTTTCACCGCGGCACTTTGATGTGTCGTGACACAACTGCTAGTCACGGCAAAGAAAATATTTTTAAAGGCCTTTGATGACGTCGCTATATATGGCCTACGTTGTTTTTACGTGTCGTAGGCCTAAGCTTAATTACAGGCTATTTGCAGGTAGACAAAAATGCGGTATTTCATATTATTTGAAAGACGATGGAATTTCACACGACGAGGAGTTTTAATTTGTTTTTCAAAATCTGGACCAGATATCGCATCATGGGAGATTGTTAGAAAAACAATGACTAAAGGAGCGCCCTATCATAAACATATCTTGATGAAAATGAAAGGCTGTACTAGTATCATGTATACACATGAAATGCAATTTGATGTAATGTCGTCGTCATCATCGTCATCATCAACGACAACATCATCATCATCAAAAAACAACAACAACAGCATCAATTTCATCAACAGCATAAGCAGCAGCAGAATTATCATCATCATCAGCAGCAGCAACGATAATAACAAATCATAATCATCAACAACAACAACAACATCATCAACAACAACAACATCATCATCAACAACAACATCAGCAGCAGCAGAATCATCATCATTTCCTGACGGCAGCCATTTGGCGACGACGAGTGTGAATGAATTATCTCCATTTTCTTCCGTTAAACAGATACGGTGAAAAGTGTAATGTAATCTAGGAGCTACGAATGCAGTAAAGAAGAATACCATGCAGTGTATTGTCACGTAAAGTAAAAACGACAGTTTATTAAGTGTCACGGTTAGAAAAAGAGAGACAGAGATAGAGAAACATATATTCTTCCTATGAGTGACTTTCTGTCTGCACCAAAATGACTGATCACTTTCCGAAAGCTTTTCTGATCAGACGACTTCACAGGAAGTTTTATTTAAATTGATCGATAGTTTCTTGATTTTCTCTTAAATCCCTTCACTGAGGTCCACTTCTTTAAAAAATACTGGAAAACTGCGAATTAAATAAATATGTTGATTAGGATCAAATAATGTATGAATAATAAAACAACATCTGTGTCCAATATCCAGTTATCAAAATATAAATTAATACGCCCGTCACATAGTTAATTAATATAGGTTTAATAATTTTTTAGAAGTGTGAAATTTTTGTATCGCCTGTTCCTGAAAATATCTAATTAGCACTGAATAATAAACAAGAAACACTTAATTAAATATCTGAAGAATCAGATGATGTTTACCATTTATTTTGACGGCTTCATTTAGATTGTGGACTGGAAACGTACAATATCCGAGACTCCAGAAGTTGATATCCCTAATTTCCAGTTCCTCCAGTGGCACTCCTAAGGTTGTCGTAGAGACGGGTGTGTCGGAAAGTCTGCCCCTTGTTGTGTGTATGTTGCCTTGCGCGTATGCGTGACGTCTGTGTCCGTATCAGTGAGGCGATCTCGAGACCGAGGTCTTGGTCTCGAGACCGTCTCTAGACCAAAAAATGCGATCTTGGTCTTGGTATTGGTCTCGAATGTGCCGGACTTGGTCTTGGAATCTTAGTCTTACTTTCAACACTGGTCCCTATGCCTACATGTTCTTCTATCCGTATCCGTATTGTAATTATAATTGTAATTGTAATTATAATTGTAACTTTAGACTTATAAATTGTAACTGTAATTGCAGCTGTAATTGTATCTCTATTTGCAATTGTTAATTTGTATTCCGTCTCTTGAAAAGGAGCTAAATAAATTCTGCAGCCTTTCCCTGAGAAAGACGCCGTACCGGAACTAGATGAACAATCGTTCGCCAGGTGTCGCTATCATCGGCTGTGGCGTCTGCTGCCATCTGCAGCCAAAGCCTGGAACTGACTCTGAGACGTGAGCAGCAGCAGCAGCAGTTGCAACAGCAGCCGGGATGCTGCTGTCGGATTGCATCTTTCGTCTGTCAGACGTCGGTCGGTCAGTGTCAGCAGATACCGATGACCACCGTGGTCAGCGACTGACCAGCGATTATAACTGACCGCCATCAGTCGGCTGGTCATCTCGAGGGAATAACGAAACGGTTTGAGGATTGCAACAAGCAGTTGTTGTTGAACAGACGGTGACTACAGATTTAAAGGTAAAAGCATGCGTATATATTACGAATATATGACTCATCCATCCATCGGGTCATCCATCTATCGATCATCCATCCATCCATCCATCCATCCATCATTCATCCATCCATCCTTTCATCCATCCGACCATCCATACGACCATCCATCTATCCATCATCCATCCATCCATCCATCATTCATCCATCCATCCATCCATTCACCCATCCGACCATCCATACGACCATCCATCCATCCATCCATCCGTCTATCCATCCGTCCATCCATTCATATATTCATCCATCGATCAATCTATCTGTCCGTCCATCATTCCATCCATCCAGCAATAAATCTATCATTTTCTTCATTTGTCAGTTTCAATTTGTCTCGTTCTGGTTTTTCATTCTGACTCTGACATTCGTTCGTTCTTCTGATTTTGCCCGACTGAAAGCAAAAAAATGAGAAACACGTTTTCGTCCTCTATGTCTTTCTTTCACTCCCTCAATCCACGTGACCTCCTCCTTTTCACTCCTCCTATGCTTCACCAAGGTACAAACATCTTATCTGAAACGCCATTCCAAGCCTACACGGAAATACAAACATGCAATTCCAACATGTGAACATATGTAGCATACATATACAGACATATATGTACGCAGGCAGGTATGTATGTATGCATGTATGTATGCATGTATGTATGTATGTATGTATGCATGTATGTATGCATGTATGCACAAATGCTCGGCGCCATCGATTGATGCTAACTCATTATATATTGCGCCTAATAAATGCAGAAATAAATAATAAAATGTATGTAGGTATCTACGTATGTACGTATATACGTAAGTATGTATATATGTATGTACATATGCATGTAAGTGTATATGTATGCATGCATATATTAACATTTATATATCACCTTTTGTGAAAATCAAAAAGGGGCATACATATATCTATATATACATATACAAATATATATATATATGCACACAAAAGTTTCCAGTATGTAACTATGCCTCAGCACAATGCACATGATATGATGTCTTAGCGTTTAGCGCGGTACACCTACGTGTATGCGGGTGATCCCTCATGTTTGAAATGTTTGGCATAATAGGTCTGCATGTACGTGGAACATCCCTGCGGTTAATGGCGATTTATCATCGAGCGTTCGACAGTTATGAATCCTTCTAAGTGTGTTTCAATCATCGTCTTGCTTCTCTTGTTTTCAAATTCGAATGCTTGTAAACGGCGCCTGGCTCGAGAAGCCGAACAAAACGACCCTCGAAGCTGAGTTTATCAGCGATAACTGGAAAGCTCTTGGAAGCAAAAACGCTGGCAAATTGCTTTTCTTGTTGGGAGAAAGGAAAAAACGTGGCCATCTCTTGCCAAACACACACACAGACACACACACACACACGCAATGTTTTCTTAGTACTACGTGAGGCATGTTGTGCATGATTGTACTCTCCTAAATTCCTTGGCGATATCTAGGTATCCTTCTTAACAATATTTGACGCGATCTTGGAGCAACGTGAGTTGTCTGGCATGATTTCTGAACATCTTCATTGCGAAAACTGAGGCCTTTTTGGGCAATATTCGCTTTTCTTGTCGTATGTAGGAAATAGCAGTTTTTTATGCCTACAGATAATATGAGTAAAATTTATGGCTATGTAATCAACGCTATGTGCTTTTGTTTGTTTTCATGGAAGCCTTAGGCGTCATAAATAGAGCTAGATTGGATTATCTCTACAACTTTACCAACTTATCGTATAGGCCTACAAGTGTTTCTTTGACGAAGAAGAAGTAGTAGTAGTAGCAGTAATGGTAGTAGTAGTAGTAGTAGTAGTAGTAGTAGTAGTAGTAGAAGCAGAAGAAGAAGTAGTAGTAGTATTAGTAGTAGTATAGTAGTAGAAGAAGAAGAACGTGCTGCTGCTGCTGATGATGATGCTGCTGCTGGTGATGATGAAGATGAAGGTAGGTGAGATAAGGTCAGGTGAAGTCAGTTTAGTGAAGTTAGTTAGAAAAGTTAGTAAAGTTATTAAAGTAAAGTTAGTAAGGTAAAGTTAAGTCGCGTTAACTTAGACTTCGTCGAGTTATCCTTCCTTATTACACAAATAGCACAAAAGTATCGGATTGTTAATCTCTGTTACTATTGGCGGGAGTCCAAGATTGAAACTGAGCAAGTCGCTGGGAGTAATGAGAAAATCAGGAAATTCCACCAAGTTAATTATGGGTGCACGTACGTCCCTTATGTCCCATGAATGAGCCACATGTTACTCTACAGTGAAATAAGACCGTCTCAGACGACTCATAAGGCATCACGGTTTTATGGTTCAGGGGTTATAGCCACATGACCTGACCCAATATCACTCTTTCGTTGACCTAGTGACGCTGGCTTCCCACCGGAAATTAACGGACGCTAAAAGCAGTCGTTAGTCGGAAACCAGCGTATGCTTCGGCGACAACAGACTTCGGGGAACCAGATAGTCGTACGTTGTTGTCTAATGGAAGGCTAATGAGAAAGCGGTAATTCGGCGGGCAATGCATCCGACCGTCTTAGGTGCGGATGTCGCCTGGTAGGGCAAATCCCACCGAGAGCGGTAACCTGTTGCTGCTTTGGTTCAGTCCAGTCTTATTTGAATTGATGCAGTTTAGTCGGAAACAACGAGAGAACGATAGTGTCTAGCTTCAAACTCGCCTCAGAATTACCCCGAATTCAATTAAAACTCAGCTCACGATCATTTTCTTAGCTTTATAACGCTACTCTGAGGGGCAGCGGTATAAAGCTTTATGGACTTCATTTTCTCTGCCTCGGCGTATGAAGGGGTTGTCAGTTCTGCCTCACGCTCACCTCTCACTTCTGTTTAAAGTGAATTTAAACTTAAAACTCACCCCAATTTAGTTAGTTACCCGAAAATTATACAGTACCTTCTGGAAACCCCTCGAATGTGTTTCCCTCAAAATCGCCTCAACTCACATCGCCAAACTAATTATAAAATTTCACCACCCCATCATTCGCCAAACCGATGCATTTAAAACCTATCTTATATCTTCCTTTCTTACCGAACCTTGCAGCACAAGGTGCGCTTTATTCTTCACCGGACGATGCGCGTGTCTTATGCACGGCACGTAATGCGTTAACTGCGTCGGCGTCTACCGGCGTGATGCGAATCTAAAACGAGATGATAGTCTCTGTCACTGTAACCGATTGACGCCTCAGGATGCGACGATGCGTGGGAGGAGAAAGCGGAGGGAGGGGATGAGAGGGGAAGGAAGGGGAGGGAGGATGACAAGCAATGCCGACAGCATAAGTTTTGTCATCTTGTGCGATTGATAATGTAACGCAACACTGCGGCGTAATGTAATACGACGTCATGCAAATATGGTAAGTCAAGGTAGGTTAATGATAGGTAAAGTAAATTACGTTAAATAAAGGTAAGGTAAGGTCTGGTAAGGTTAGGTAAGGTAAGGCTACTTGCAATTCTAATCAGGCCTTTTATGCACCACAATTCTAAACTAATCTGATCTAATCTAATCTACTCAAATCTAATCCAATCTACTATACTGTACTCTGCTCTGCTCTGGTGAGGTAAGATAGGAAAGGTAAGGTAAGATAGGGCAAGGTAATGTAATGTAAGGTAAAAGGGTAAGGTAAGGAGAGATATGGTATGGCGAGGTATAATAGAGTAAGGTAAGGTAAGATATCGTAAGGAACAGTAACGTAAGGTAAGGTAAATGATAACGAGGTGTGTTAACAATGCAATTAATTAACCTTGGAAAATAATTAAATAGTATACAGTAATTACATGCGTTTGATTGATCTGTGAAGGCTATTTTTTTCTTTTCCAGTGATCGATTCGACTTGCAAGAGTTATTCGAAAACGATTCCAGTCAAGCGTCAAAGCAGAGGGCGTCATGCGTGACGAATAAGCGTCACGTCTAGTCATCGTCAAGCGTGTCAGTGTCGCGTAGGACGTCGCGAGAGAGGATGGCCGAAGCCTGCAAGAAACGATGCTGTCACGCCTGCAGGCAGAAGGGATGCTGGACGAATTGCTCGAAGGCGATTCTGGCCACCATCAACTTCGCTTTTCTGGTGAGAGTCACTGAATGGATGGCTGGATGGCTGTTCAGCTGACCAACCGACCGACCGACTGACTAAATGACTGACTGACTGACTGGCTGACTTGATAAATGACAGACTGACTAGCCGACTGACTGACTGACTGACTGACCGACCGACTGACTGACTGAATGATTGACTGTCTGGCTGATTGACTGACTGATTGACTGGGTGATTGAATGATTGACTGACTGACTGACTGACTGAATGAATGAATGACTGGCTAACTGACTAATCGACCGACCGACTGACTTGCAGGCAGGCAGGCAGGCAGGCTGACCGGCTGACTGAGTGACTGACTGACTGAGTAACTGACTGGCTGGCTGGCTGGCTGAATGATTGACTGCCTGACTGAGTGAGTGAGTGAGTGACTGACTGACTGACTGACTGACCGACCAACCGACTGACTTGCAGGCAGGCTGGCTGGCTGACTGATTGACTTACTTATTTACTTATATACTTACTGAATGAAGGAACGAATGAACGAATAAAGGAATGAATGACTTGACCCCACACCCACTCTATCCCTCACTCACCCACACTTCTGTTTACGGTCATCACTTTCAAGAACAGGTCAGTTGGCTGATGGGTGACCGGCTGACTGGATTCTTCTGACTGACTGCCTGATAAATAAGACTGACAGACATCAAGACGGACACACAGCGATACATACAAGACCAGACAGACAGACAGACAAAGAGAGAGAGAGACGTATAAACCCATCAATAAGTTCGGTCATTATGCGAGGGGTCATGGCGCAGGTCACTGCAAACGTCAGCATGTCAGCCAACTGACCCATGGGGTTCAAAGGTCGGACGAATGGTCATTTATCTGTCCGTCTGTCCAGGCGGTTGGTCACTCGACGCTCGACAGGTGACCACGTGACTTCCAGTACCAGAATCCTCTGCGGATGTCCTGGCAATCGGCAAGACGTTCTGCACGTATGTCTGCTTGCCCTGCTGCGTCTGTCTGTTGTCCGCCTGCTTGTCTGCTCGTCTGTCTTTCTAGGTGTTTGCGCATGACCGATCGGCAAAGGAACAGAGATAGAAAGAAAGACAACAGAAAAAGACGGAGAGACAGGCAGAGATTGAGACAGAGACACAGAAAGACATAGATAATGAGAGAAAGACAAACGCGTACAAAGACTTAGAAAGATAGAGTTATAGACACAGAGCTAGAAAGACAGAGACGATGACAAAAAGACAGGCATCGACAGAGACAGACATAGACAGAGACATAGAAAGAGACATAGACAGAGATACAGACAGACACAGACAGAGATATAGACAGAGACAGAGAATAGCCAGAGATAGAGACATAGACAGAGACATAGACAGAGACAGACAGAGACATAGACAGATATATAGACATAGACACAGACAGAAACAAAGGCAGACACAGAGATATATATAAACATAGACAAACAGACATCTGTCTGTCTGTGTCTGTTTGTGTTTATCTGCCTCTGAATCTATTTGTCAACCGCTTTGTCTCTGTGCCTCTTGCTGCCATCTGAGCTGATCTAATCTAATCCGCAATCTGCATAATGCTGGCCAACTCTTTCGCTTGAGGAAGGAATGGAGTGGCCGACGGAGTGGAAGCCAGTGCAGACCCTCACCGTCTCACCCTAGGGACTTACAATCAAGGCTCGAAAACTTTATTACTTCACTGCTGACCGAATGTCTGTCTGTCTAGCTGTACGTCTGTCCGTCTGTCTGTTTGCCTATAGTTATCGCGGTTTGACAAATACAATGGTTGACTTACCTGTCATGCCTGCTTGTATGTCATTTTGTCTGTCGGACCATGTAGGCAAAGCCCAACACAGACAGACAGACAGACAGACAGACAGACAGACAGACAGACAGACAGACAGACAGACAGACAGACAGACAGACTGACAGACAGACAGACAGACAGACAGACAGACAGACAGACAGACAGACAGACAGACAGACAGATGGGTATATTGCCTGACAAACAGCTAGAAATACATATAGACATGTAGACGGAAGCAGAGAGAGAGAGAGGAGGAGGAGGAGGAGAGATAGCTAGCTAGCTAGATAGATAGATAGATAGATAGATAGAGAGAGAGAGAGAGAGAGAGAGAGAGAGAGAGAGAGAGAGAGCGAGAGAGATAGATAGATAGAGAGAGAGACAGAGACAGACAGACAGACAGAGAGAAGAGAGACAGAGAGAGAGACAGAGAGAGAGAGAAAGAGAGACAGCGAGAGAGAGAGAGAAGCTACGAGGTCTTTAAGTTAGAAAAGGTAGGCAGCAATAGAAACACATATTAATAAGCATACAGACAGATATGTAGGGACAGAAAGACACGCACGAACGGATAAATAGAAAAATAAAACATAAAGACATCGAGAGGAAGATATACACAGACACACAGAGAGAAATTTTCGACAGACATACCGAGAAGCAGACAGAGAAAGACAGACCAGCTTACAGAGACATCGAGAAGAAGACATACTGAGATACACAGAGAGAAAGATAGAAAATCGTAAAGAAACATACAGAATGACATATGTGTCGTCATTCTGAAAAATCTGGCGTTACATAAGTTCTCTGTGTCGACATTCTGGAAATCTGGCGCTACATAAATTCTCTGTTTTGTCATTCAGAATAATCTAGCGCCACATAAATTGTCTGTGTTGTTTGTCATTCTGAAAAATCTGGCGCTACATAAGTTCTCTGTGTTGTCATTCTGAAAACTCTTGCGCTACATAAGTTATCTGTGTTGTCATTCTGAAAAATCTAGCGCTACATAAATTCTCCCTCTTCCTCAATCTTCCCTTTGGTTTTCTGGACGAAAGCTCAGATCTGCCGACACGAAATTCGCCAATAATATTGCGCTCGCCCGAATATTTTATCACCGAGTTTGGCATCGACTCCTACCGGCCGCTTGAGGGCGCCATGCTTCCGGCGGAAGTGTCGCCATTGCGCGGTGCATGGGTCGCCGTCTGGCGGTGGAATTATATAGCGCCATTATCAATTGGCGTCTGATTGAATCAAAGCGGGAAAGCGCTAATACGTGTGGCCTTAGCAATGGGGACACTTCGGGGTGGACAAAGGGGTAGGTTTCTGGGAAGGGGTGGTTTATTGGGTGGGATACGGGGTTGGGTGGGGTGGGGAAGGTGATCAATGCTGGATCCAGTGAGACACGCTCATAGAGACGGACGTACTCAATAGCCAATCAATTTTACGATAGCAATGACGCAGATGCCTTGAGAAGAAAAGCGACAGACAGACAGGCAGACAGACACACACACAGACACAGACATACACACAGACAAACACACACACACAAACACACAGAGACAAACACAGACAAACACAGACAAACACACACAGACTCACAGATAGACAGACAGATAGACAGGCATGAATGTATTCACGTATACACATGCAACATACACACATGCATATATTTCTCATATTTCTACTATTATTTAGCACTTATTTAGCGCCATTATCTAATGACTACGCATCAATTATCAATCAATGGCACTGAGTAACTGAGTGTAGAATTTGCTCAAGGTCCCTACACAGAAGCCGTCTCAGGTGAGGCTTGAACCCGTACTCTCCCGGTTACAAGCCGAACGCTCTAACCAGTCGGCTGGCTACCCTGCCCCATACTACATACATACCACACCCATGCACACTTACATACTTACACACATACATTAACACATACATATATGCATGCATGCATACTGCATACTACATATAAACTTGCATACATACACACACATATATACATATGTACATACAAATGCATAAATACCTATGTGCAATCACGCACTCATACATACATACATACACACACATGTTCCCATACATACACTTCATGCTCACCCCTCAAAAGAATAGATACTGCACTCGATCAGTGGACTCTGTGACTGGCTGTGCCCCGTACCCAAACAGTGTTGGGCTCTTGTGCCTTCTGGATAGCTGGTCTGGTCCACGGCTTTGGAATTCACTGCTCAGTTCAGTTTGTTCTATCAATTCTTTGATGTCATTCAGGTCTAAACTAAAGACGCATCTCTTTCGGCTTGCTTACCCACAGTAGCCTGGCTTCTGGTTTCTCTGATCCATCGGATTTCGACCTGGCTTCTCCAACGGTTTATGATTTTGATAGCGATTTTCACTTGAAGCGACCATCGACTGATGCCCTGGGCATTATGATAGCGGCGCTATATAAGCCTTTACATTAGATTAGATTAGTCTTTAGATTGAATTAGATTATATTTAATTAGTCATTAGATTAGATTGCATTTAATTAGTCTTTAGATTAGATTAGATTAAATTAGAATTGATTAGATTAGATTACATGCATACATAAGGTCGTATGGCTTGACAATGGATTGTCAATTTAAGGTGACATACCATGGTTCGAACTGGAAACGGAGGAGGGTGCGCGATAGTCTAGTGGTTAGCAAGCTGGGCTACCAACCGAGAAGTCGAGGGTTCAAATCACCCCAGGACAGAAATTTGTTCCAAGATTTCTGCGCCACTTGCGCCACCTAGTCAACTCAGTTATAATGAGTACATTGACCGTACACTGTCGGTGGGAAGACTAGACGGCTAGGGAGAGTACTGACCACCCGCCCTCGTATGCCGAGGCTAAGAAAAACGAAGTCGCTAACACGTCGTACCCATGGAGAGTACTGACCAACCGCTCTCGTATGCCGAGACTAAGAAAAACGAAGTCGCTAACACGTCGTACCCATGGAGAGTACTGACCAACCGCTCTCGTATGCCGAGACTAAGAAAAATGAAGTCGCTAACACGTCGTACCCATGGCTGCCCCTAGGGGTTTCGAGTGACTGTTCCTCTACTCTTTCAAATGGTTCATGTTGCACAAAACGTTTTTGTTTACCCCAGCGATGAGCAAATCCCAACCCTTTTTCGCTTTTCTTTACCCTCTCGAACAGTACCCCCAATGCTTTTAGTTGGCCAATTCTTCCCACTGGCCTTTTTACCACCCAAATCATCTCAAAGCTTTTAGCATCCCAACAAAACCCAGTGAAAGGGCTCTCCGCGGAAACACTGACGTTTCATGAGCCTCTCGTCCTCTCTGCCATTGGCCTCACCCGTCGTCTTATGCAGGAGAATCAACAGCGATCGAGATGTGTGCAGAGGACGAGTCGAATCCGATTGTAAAGGGTTTTATTCGACGCCGGACCCTGCAATCATTGCCCCTTCAACGTACGCTGTAATAGGAGTGTCACGATAATTAACTGCTTCAGATCGGCCGATTGCAAATGGCGCGCCGTATTTGCCGAGGCATTGTTAGCGGAAATTTAGCGCAAACATGTCGACGGTCTTGGAGACGCTGCTTAGAAGTCGGGCACTAAGTACCAAGCGTCGTCAATGGCCAATATCTTCTTTTGTCGTTTTGTTGGAAGGATCTAATATAATCAAATCAAATCACCAACCTACCCTACCCCTTTGTCGACCCCCGATGTTCGTGCAAATCTTATCTTGTCTTATCTCATCTTATCTCATCTCATCGCATTCTATCCTATCCTATCCTATCTTATCCCATCCTACCATTCCCTATCCTATCCTATATCATCTCATCTTATCTCATCTCACCTCATCTTATCTTATCTAACTCTAGTTCTAATCCAGTCTAATCTGAAGTAATCTATTCTTATCTTATTTAATCTGTTCTATTCTAATCTGATCTGACTGCATCTGATATATTTATTCTAATCTAGATTAATTCAGTCTTCAAATGAAAGTTTAATCGAGCGCAATCAAATCCATCCCAACCCTGAACACGCCATTTTAAGAGGAAATTAAGCTTTTAAGCGGATGTTAAGAAATGAAATCTAATTGCAATGTTTTTAATCCGCATGAAATCTTCTGAGCAAGTTCACTTTAAATGTGTTATGTTATGTTGCTTGGGTTATGTTATTATGTTAATTACTTGATTTTATGCTATGTTATATTACTCTATGTTATGCTATGCTATGTTATGTTACTCTATGTTAATTAGTTTATTTCATGCTATGTTATGTTATGCTATGTTATGTCATGCTATGTTATGTTACGCTATGTTATGCTATGCTATGTTATGCTATATTATGTTATGCTATGTTATGTTACGCTGTGTTATGTAATGCAATGTTATGTTGCCTTATGTTATGTTACGCTATCTTATGCTACGATATGTTATGTTATTTTATGTCATCTTATGTTATGCTGCCGCAATCCAACTTGACTCAATCCGATCCAATCCAACGTAATCCCATCGACCCAATCCAATCTAATCAAATCCTTCGTCTCCTCCTTCTAGATCTGCGGCTGGTCGATTCTTGGACTGGGCGTCTGGCTACGAATCAACCGGGACTCCCTCGTCTTCGCCCATCTCCTGACCGCCCCCCGTCGATCCCTGGACGACTCAGCGGCGGCCCTTGGTGCCGAGCCGGGCGATAAGGAAGGGACGGAGACGATGGCGACGACCTTCGACTCTGTCGCCTTCTGTCTGATCGGCGTCGGTGGATTCCTGGCTGCCATGAGCTTCCTCGGCTGCTGCGGGGCCTGCGAGGAAAGCGTCTGTTTCCTGGGGTTTGTAAGTACACTTCTCATCTGTTTTGCTCTGTTCTGTTCTGTTCTGTTCTATTCTGTTCTATTCTGTTCTATTCTATTCCGTTCCATTCTATTCCACTCCTTTCCATTCAATTCTATTCCACTCCATTTTATTGCATTCCATTCTAATCCATTCTATTCTGTTTCTTTTTATTCTAATCCATTCTATTATATTCTATTCTATTCTAATCCGTTCCAGTATATTCCATTCCATTCTAACCCATTTCATTCTAATCGATTTCATTCTAATCTATTCCTTTATATTCTATTCTTGTCCATTTCATTCTATCCCATTTCATTCTAATCCATTCCATTCCATTCTAATCCATTCCATTCTATTTCATTTCATTCTATACCCTAGCATAACATATCCGTACCTTAACATTAGCATTATCTTTATTCACATTTGTTAACCCTTTCCCAGCCATACATCACCTGACCTCAACTCTCCTTTTTTTACCTCACTTCATTTTTCCTTACTTTATCTCACCTCATCTCGTCTCTCCTTACCTTACTTTATTTGATTTTATGCTATGCTATTTTACGTTTTACACCTTTCCTTACTTTACCTCGCCTTACCTAATCTCACCTTACATAATCGCACCTTACCTTACCTCACCTTACCTAATCTCACCTTACCTAATCGCACCTTACCTTACCTCATCTCACTGTACACCTGACCTTACCTTACCTTGCTTCAACCTTACCTCGCCTCACCTGTCCTTACCATGCCTTGCCTCGCCTCACCTCCATGCATCAGAAACTGACGAACTGCCCCAATTTGAGCATCAGTCCCATTTCCCGTCGCAGCTAAAGACGAGGTCTTGGAAAGGCCGCTGCTATCTGGAAGCAGCAGGCATCAATAAATTCTCATTGGCCGTCTGCAGTCATTCCAAGACTGGGTCATCTATCGGCGGCTAAGTGCCACCAACAGCCATCTGGCTAATTGGCTGTTAGCCATAAATCGCATAAGCGGGCTTTAGCGAGGAGGTGGAAGAACAGGAGGAGGAGGAGGAAGAAAAGCCGAAGAAAGAGGAGGCGGAGAATGAGGAGATGGAGAATAGAAGGAGAATGAGGATAGGAGAGTAGAAGAAGAAGAAGATTCAGAGGAGGATGAAGAAGAGGAGGAGAAGGAGGTGGGGAGTGAGGAAGCAGATGAGGAGAACCAGAGAACTTGGAAATTTGGAAGAGAGTGAAGTAGAAAACGATAAGGAGAAGTCGGAGGAAAACGATGTGGCGGAGTGTGAAGAAGAAGAAGAAGAAGAGGAGGAGGAGGAGGAGAAGGACGATCAGAAAGAGGAGGAATAGGACTATGAGGTAGAGGAGTTTGGAAAGAGGAGGATGAAGATGACAACGAGGAGGATACATAGAAGGAGGAGGGACAGAGAGGAAGGAAAAGAGAAAAAAGGAGGAGAAAGAGGAGGATGGGGATAAAACGAAGATAGGAGGATGGGAGGAAGACAAGGCGGAGAAGGAGGAGGATGAGGAAGTGACTCCCCACTGGCAACCGATAAGCATTTCGGATGACCAAACAGACCGTTGTCCTGGTAAGCTTTATATCCGTCTAAGACTTTGCCAGCGAACGAGGTAATAATGACTTCCGCCGGAATGATATTCCATCCGCATGTTGGTTTCCCTGTCCCTCCGGAAATTCGGTCACATAATCCGAGAAATGGTCGGCATCAGGGTGAATATGGAATGAGATAATTGCCAAGAAATTCATTCCACAAAGAAGGTAGATTTATAAGATTTATATAGCGCACTGTCTCGACGCCTTATAACCGGTAGTCGTAAGAATTTAAGCAGTGCTTTTGAAGACTTCTTAAAGACATCAAATGAAACGCCGCAAGAAATTGAAGAACATTTCTAGAAAAGCATTAGTCAATTAGGTATTGCCGGTATAGTGGATGATGCGTCGGTTTTTTAGCTCTGTGTCCTGGGTTTAATTTCACAATGCGTTGTAAACATTTAAAATTCTTGGCCGAACCTACGTAAACAGGATAAAATGTCTTGCTTTTGGTTTAGTACACGCTCTTGACTTCAATGGTCATCACCGGAGAAATTGTCTGCGTTTCATTCTCTTCAACTTTTGTCAACCAGGTGACTGTCATAATTCGCTCATTTCTTCGCTCTTTCAGTAGTCAGTTGCATCTCTGATATATTGATTGATTGATTGATTTGTTGGCTGGTTGCCTAACTGGCTGGCTGGCTGATTATTTCAGTTCGTGCGATCATTCATTCATTCGTCCTTTGAATGGATTAGAATAGAATAGAATGGAATAGAATGGAATGGATTAGAGTGGAATGGAATAGAATGAAATGTATTAGAGTAAAATGGAATAGATTGGAATGGAATAGAATGGAATTGAATTGAATGGAATTGAATAGAATGGAATGCTATAGTATGGAATGGAATAGAATAGAGTGGAATGGAGTAGAATGGAGTAGAATAGAATGGAATGGATAAGGATGGAATGGAATATAATCGAATGGATTAGAATGGAATGAAATTGAATAGTTCGTTCATTCGTTCATTCATTTCGAATGGTTTTACTAATTTCTTAGATATCCGCAAAGCTTCTGACAAACATGCACAGTCAGCTGCACACGGAATACAACTACACGGCTAAGAAGACCATGAACACGATGTCGGAAGCCTATAAAGTGACCCTGGCTTGGGATACACTCCAGACCCAGGTTTCCATTTTTACATAAGTTTCCACTTCCGTGGCATAGCGGCAGACTGCGATTTTGGCGACGGTGGACGAAAAACATCTGGGCTGAATATCTACTTGGATATCTAGTCGGATTATTATCTAGTTAAATATCTAGTAGGATATCTAATTGGATAATTATCTAGTTGAATATACAGTTGGATATCTAATTGGATAATTATCTAGTTGACTGTCTAGTTGGATATCTAACTGATTATCTAATTGGATATCTACTTGGGCATCTAATTGGATATTTAGTTGGATATCTAATTGGATAACTATCTATATCGAGTTGGAAATCTATTTGGTTATCTAACTTGGTTGCTAATTGGCTATCTAGTTAAATGCCCAATGAGATGTAAAATTTTATACACAGTTAAATATCAGTTAGACAATAAATTGGATACAAGTAGATGTTTAGTGTGGCTATCTAATGGGATAGGTTTTAATTTCAGATGTGACATAAAATTTAATATCTACTTGGATATCCAATTGGACATCTTTTTCAATATCAAGTTTGATATCTAGCCGGAGATATCGTCGGATACAGAGTCGATTGTATAGTTGAAAATTTGGCTGGCTACTGATCAACACTGTCAAATGCTTCTCTGGAATCTGTCTTTTCAGCTGCACTGCTGCGGTGCCCTGGGACCTCGCGACTACATCCACAGTTCCTGGTATAACCACACACAAGACTCCACTGGTTTCTTTGTTCCTCCTTCCTGCTGTCGTCTTCTGAATGACGATCCAAGGAAACCAGTTGTGGTCAACGAGAACCTTTGCCAGATGGAAGCCATCCTAGTCGGGCGAACTGACCAACCCATCACACAAGTACACGTCCAGGTTAGGTCTTTACAGATGTAAAACGTGCAGCATAGGCAAATGAATTAGCGAACGAATCGTAATCGTGAACTCGAGCTTTCTACAGCGCCCAACGAAAGCTAAGACGCGGGAACCAGCTTATTCACAGGTGCTCAGTCAAAACAAAATCGATAGGTAAGAAGGATTTAGTTCCAGGTCAAGATCCAAGAGTCAGGCAAGCAGGCAGTCAGACGGTTATGTTTACGGTGGGTGGTGTTTGGAATTGAATAGCTGAACAAATGGACGTCCAAAGAGCGAATGAACGCATGAATGAACGAACGAACGAACGAATGAACAATCATGTACAGTAGGAACCTTTGATATTTTCCATTTTTGTTTCGTTTTAGGGATGCTACCGAAAGATATTAGAATTATTTAACAGCTATCAGAACTTCGCACTGAGGTCGTTGATTATAACCATTCTTTCCCAGGTAAGACCAATTTTTTTCTCTGTGCTTTTAACTAAGATATATATGTAATGTATAATAATCATATAATTTTTATGTAATTTATAATAGTTTCGTAACTTCCAAAGCCAAAGAAAAGATGGGTATCCGAAATCATCATCGTTGATACGAGGACATGTCCTCTGACAGTCAACTTAGTGCCAAGGACTTGTCCTCTGGCATTGAAGTAAGGACACGTTCTCTGGCAGCCATTCCGTAGTGAGGACTGAGGATATGTTTTCTGGCAGCCAATGCGATAACGAGTCAATGTCCCCTTGCAAACAACGTCATAACGAGGTCATATTAACCCTTAACGAGGCCACGGACTCTGAGGGGTGACGTCATTACGAGGCCATGTCCTATGGGGGTAACTTCATAACGAGGCCATGTCCTCTGGCAGGCAACTGAACGATTGCGAGGTCATCGGGTGCTGACATGACACGAGAAATCACTTCGAATCACAATCAATGAATCGGACTTCGCAAAGGAAAGACAACGATTGTCAAAAGCACGAGGGGGAAAGGGAGGAGGGAGAGGAAGGAAGAGGAAGAGGAGGAGGAAGAACAGCAGGAAGGGGAGGTATCGATCCATCGTTTGGTTGAAACTGCAGGTACACACGAAATGAATAACGATATGAGATCTAAAAATACCCGATGAATAGACTAATAAATGATAGGATGAACGTAGGAACTAACAAACTAATGAATTAACTAGTTGACGAACGAAGAATGAACGTATGAACGAATTAATAAAATAACTAACGAACAGATGAACAAATGAACTAACTAATGAACGACTGAACTAGCGGACTACTAAATGTATGCATGAGCTAATTAACAGCATGATTTCATCAATAAATTAACCAATAATCGATCAATCAATCAATTAGCCTTCACACTATGCAATCAATCAATCAATCAACCAAACAGCCAACCAGGCAACTAATCAATCAGATAAAACATGCTCAGAAATTCAATCAGCGACAAAAGCCAATCACTTAATCGAATAATCGTAGGTGAATCGGCTAAAAATAACAATAACATTTGCCAAATTACTGGCGTTAGCAAAACAATAACATTCCCATTGGCAGTAACCTGACTGTTAACGTGTACTCTAACATAGGTGATCAGCTTCGCCTGCTCGTGTTTTCTCATCGCTCGGATTCGCAAGAAACAGTCAGACTACTTATGCTACGACAACGATGATTACGAATGACCAGCAACAACGACAATCATCACTTTAGTCGGGATGTGCAACACCATTTCAGCTACAACGACATCGATGATAACAAATGATAATAATGCCTCTCAGTTTAACAGCTGACAGCTGCAGGCATGAAAGAAACAGAAACAAGATAGTACGACTAAGCAACAACGACAAATGATTAGTTTGCAACGACAAATAGATAGTTTGTACTTCGAACCGAACAAAGCTTATAGGCTTAGCCGGAACTTTGGACATCGACATAAACAAATGAGCTATATCAATTGGATTAGATTATTCACTTATCAGATTAGATTAATCGATGATTATAGCAGTAATGATTGAATTAATAAATGATTAGATTAATCAATGATTCGTGCAGATCGAGATGTAGTCTTCCAGTAGTGTGGTCAGAGCCCCATTAGACACCAATTGATTTGTAAAAGAACTCAGTTATTGTGACCTACCGGCAGACACGTTTTCCTTTATCTCGGAAATAAATTCTTAGATGTGGTGTCTGCTGATAACAGAACAAAGTTTGGGTAGAACTCTCGTCGACAATTTGTTTGGTTATAATAGAATCACCGTGGCCTGCAGTAAGACAGCATTAAAATCTTTCATTTTAAGCAGACTTACGCAATGTAATGTAATACATAATTTGCTTAGCGCCTTTTCAAGGTATCTACTCAAATGTTTCTGCCTCTTAAGCCAAAGTGACCGTTAATGGCCACCATAAAAGTGTAATGTATAGACCTAGTAGTGGTTTTGCACACAAATGTCTGATATCAACATATTTGAAAATGAGTATTAGCAGCAAATACGTGTTGTCTATAACCATGTAGCTGATATTTACAGACATTGAATTGAATATTAACAGTAGTTACGTCGACTATTATTGCGTATCTGATATCAGCAGACAGTAAATGGAAATTTATAGTAGACACCTGTATCAGGAATCGATTTCCAATGTAATCGCAGGCATCAAAATATCACACTTAATATCTTACATAAATATGAATGTTAATAGCAGGCAGTTGTTTTTGGTTACTATCTCATGTCTGGGATTATTATTATTATTATTATTATTACTACTACTACTACTACTACTACTACTACTACTACTACTACTACTACCACTACTACTACTACTACTATTACTACTACTACTATTATTATTATTATTATTTTATTTTTATTATTATTACTATTATTATTATTATTACTGTTATTGTTGCTATTATTATTATTATTATTATTATTATTATTATTATTATTATTATTATTATTATTATTATTATTATTATTATCATTGCTAGTATCGGGTACTTGCGTTGATAGAGGGAGATGCAGAGGCAGAGCTTCGAGGCTAAGCGTGGGATGTCATGCTTCGACTGTGAGCTGCGAGCGCTGGAGGCAAGAGAGAGGAGGAATCGCGGGATGCAGAGCCTGAAGAAGCAGCAGCAGCATTGTCAAGCAGGGAAACAAGAGTGGCGTGAGCGTGTCTAATTGTATGATCGTCGAGTAATGATGCGATCGAGAGAGGGAGATCACAGACTCCTTTTAAGTCGACCATTTCGCCCACAGCAACGCAAGACGATTTGCAGTCATTCGCTTCTGCGACTCAGATTAGGAAACGCAGATTGGTGAGGCGTAGGTTGGTGGCTAGCAGGGTGCGTGGGTGAGTTGGGTGGTGAGCAGGGTGCGTGGGCGAGTTGGGTGGGGAGTTGGGTGGAGAAGTTGGGTGGGTGAGTTGGGTGGGTGAGTTGGGTGGGATAGTAGGTGGCTGGTTGGGCGACTGGATTGGTGGGTGACTGAGTGGGTGGATGGAGAGATGTGTGTGTGTGGTTGGGTAGTTGGGTCGCAAAGTTGGATGGTTGGTGGATGACTTGGTGAGTGGATGAGTGTGGGGTGGCTGGATGGGTTGCTAGGTAGGAAGCAGGGTGGTTAGGGGCTCGGTGGGTGACTGAGTCGTTGGGTACGTAGCTTGGTTGGCGGGTGGCTGGGTGGGTGACTGAGTGGGTGGCAGTGTGGATGTGTGGTGGGGTTGGTGATTGGGTGATCGGGTGGCTTAGTTGTGGGGCAACAGCCTTTGGTCAAGTTTAGACTAATGTTGTAACTGTGTTGCATTTTATTGTAATGAGTTGTTCGGTGTTGTCTTGTGTTGTATTGACAACGATGACGACGACGACGACGATGGTGATGATGATGAAGAAGAAGAAGAAGAAGAAGAAGAAGAAGAAGAAGAAGAAGAAGATGATGATGATGATGATGTGAAACTGAAGCCGTTTATCGATTAACCAACAATTTTTGATCACACGATGCAACCTAAAGCATGCTGTTATCAATAGAAATACCCCAAAAATGTCAAAGTTCCAATAATGATGAAAACTTGCAAAAACACTGAAATAATTGTAATTGTGATCGCAAACTTGTTTGGCGCCACTTCAAGAGAAACTCATCACAGGCATTCCCGACCTGACGACAACACGAAAACACGATCGAACAGCGCCTACGGAAAAGAGACAAAGAGAAACAAGGCAACTCAATTCGCCGGTTGCTAGGCAGCACGAAGAAATCCACAGTCAAGGATGAAGGAGATCAAGACGCATAACCCCCTAAGATAAGATGAACCGTAGCCCGCAAGACAATTCCGCATAAACACTGAAATCTTAATTGTATTGTTTTGTATTGTATTTGATAACTTATATAGCGCTACTTACAGAACAAACTACTCAGAGGCTCTTCCAGCATGAGAGCCCCTGGAAAATAAGAGCGTCTTTAAACAACGAGCTGACTGAGCTCTATCACAAACAGTGACCCCTGCACGAAACGATAGCGGAAGTCCATTCCATAGAGATGGGCCAACAACAGCAAATATATCACGTGAAATCGACACGGAATCATAATTACATAAACGTCACAGACTGGAATTTTTATGAGTGACGACGTCATCCATTCTGTAGCAATCGATCTCTCTCTGTCGAATGCAAGGCCCCGACAGAAGTACACGGAATATTTTTGTTACTTGCTCGGAAAGCTGGTCGAGAATTTTAAAAGCCAGCCATGGATGAGTGCAGGTTAGAATGAAACGCATAGGATTCTGTTCCAATAGTTACTTCTGTTCAACTGTTTCAGTTATCGTGGTTTTAGGTAAAGCTTTGTCACTATCGATGGTTGATGCTAAGGACTTTCTCGTGCTGGGCCGAGTCACACGGAGCCAATCTATTATCTTAAGTTTTCAAACAAGATTAGAATTTAAATTGGATTAGAATTTATAGTAGATTAGAATTCATATTAAAAGTTAAAATACAATAGATTAGATTAGATTATTGGCACTATTTGGAAACAGCAGATAATGACCCAGAATACAGAATAGTCACATAGGTAAATATCCTCTGTCTTGTCAAAAAGAATAATATTGTAATCTTGTAATAGCTTGTAGGCCTAATGTGACTGACATTCTATTTTTGCCACACAATTGATGCCAGTAAGTGTTCAGTTATGTTATACTGTAACACGTAGCTCGCCATCCGATGCCATGTGATGTAAAACTATACTATGCTATGATATGCTATGCTTTGTTGTGCAATATCATGAAACTGTTGCTACTACACCTAGGAATTCTCCTTTGGATTTCAAATGCCATGCGATGTGATGTTAAACTTTGTTATACTAAGCTATGCTATATTATACTATGCTATGTTTTGCAATGTAGCATTAATAAAAACTAGATTACAACTGCTATGACCGCCCGCTCCATGGGTTTCTAATGCAACGTAATGTAATGTGAAACTATGCTATGTAATGCTGTATTGTGCTGCCAGCGTTCAATTTGTCTCTGTAATCCGTTGCTCGCCTGTATACGGTGTTATTTTTCAAAGTTTTATTACACTGGTGTTATTACCTGTTGTTGTTTCAGGATTCCTCGAGTGGAACACTGCACCATGTCCCCCACTGGCATGCCCAGGGGGGTCAGCGTTACCCCCGTTCAAGAAACCCTCGCCAGCATCCCGGACAAGCCGATGGCCACCTGTCTTCCAAGTGTCGCGAAGCTCTGCCACCCGGGCAACTACTTTAACCCCGCAAAGTAAGGGTTTTTCTGCATTTAGGTGACGTTACGCATAGTGCCACAAATAAGAATGACGTAAATGACGAATTTTGAGTTGAAGAGAACCAATTCATGCTCTGGTTGATGCCTTTTGCAGCGCTCTATAGAAGTCCAGAGATTAAATCAGACTACCTGAAAGCTCTGTACGGGTGTTAATTAATCTAATCTAACCTAATAACTTAAATGGCGTCAATATCACGATGCACAAAGTGTCGATCTAATGTTGCTTCAGATGAAACCGTAGAAAGAATCGTCATCTAATGTAGAAGCCCAGTCGAAATCCCATAGATCAGAGAAACCAGAAGTCAGGCTGAGTAAGCAAGTAATTGCAATTGTAATAATAAACTCGAGATTTCTACAGCGCCCAACAAAAGCTAAGTCGCACAGTCAGCTTATTCACAGGCGCTCAGTCAAAACAAAGTCGGTAGGCAGGAAGGGTCAGATTCGGTTCCAGATCAAGATCCAAGGGTCAGGCAGACTGACAGTCAGTTGGCTAGGGTGGATGATTGCACAGCTTCTCCGCAACATCTATGACTTCACGGACGATGACCTTGACGTTGACGATGACAATTACGATGTCGATGACTTGATGACGTGTGTCTTTGGTAGGAACGGCGTCTATACGCGCTATTCGATGTGCGACTGGGATGCTTCGTTTGTGGCGAACGTTCGTCTGTCAGAGAAGGAGAGGGCGCTGGGCGAGAGGCTCAGGGCCGACTCATGGAGGGTCGTCAACGGAACCGAAAAGACGGCCATCAACAGACAGTGCAGCAACACGAAGAAACTAGGTCACTGGTATTTCAGAAACTAGGTCACTGGTATTTCAGAAACTAGGTCACTGGTATTTCAGAAACTAGGTCACTGGTATTTCAGAAGCTAGGTCACTGGTATTTCAGAAACTAGGTCACTGGTATTTCACCTACGACCATTTCATTGTAATTGTAATTGTAATTTGAGATTTATAAAGCGCCTCTTAGAGGATATACTCAACTGAGTTGCTTCCGACTCGAAAAAGTAAAATCACTGTTAAACAGTACAGTCTTCAGGCGCCTGCGGAATACTGAGAGGGGGAGAAAAAGGAACTCGAGTCGCAAGTTGCAATTGTGATGCGATACTGTTATATGCTATGCTACACCATGCTATGCGTTGCAATGCAAGAATATCAAGAAACTAGGTCACTGGTATTACTCCTACGACCCTTTCATTGCAGTTGTGATGCTATGCTATGTTACGCTTTCCAACTGCAATGCAGCAATACCAAGAAGCTAGATTACAACTGCTATGGTCCGCCCGCTGCATGGGGTGAAAGTAGTTGCCCGCTTGGCAAAGCTTTGCGACACTTGGCAGACAGGTAGCCATCGGCATGTCAGGAATGTTGGCGAGAGTTTCTTGGACCGGAGTAACACTGACCCCCTCTTGTGGGGCACGATAGCAAACTGGATGTGGGACACGGTAACATATTGGATGTGGGGCACAGTAACATATTGGATGTGGGGCACGGTAACATATTGGATCGTGGGACACAGTAGTATATTGGATAGAGCGCTCGGCTGGTAACGTACGGGTTCGGGCCTCCTCCAAGATGGTTACTGTGTAGAGGACCTTGTCCTGAACTCACGATTGCTCGGCGCCATCTATTGATGCTAAAAAGTCGTTAGATAGTGGCGCCTAATAAATGCAGAAATTATTATGTAAGTACTGTAATGAAAAGCTGTGTTTCCTACTGTTTCGATGTGATGTGTTGTGCTGTGAACAGTTACGTTACGTTATGTTATGTGATATGTAAAGTGTTATGATGTAATAACATATGACGTAATATGTTACATAATATGATGAAATGTACTGTAGCAGGTTGCGATGTAATATATATTTCATAATTATATGGATGAAATATTTTGCTATTCTTGTTTCGCTCCTTGGAAATAGTTTCGCTTTTGGCTTACCTTGAATTTGTTTCGCTTTCATTTTGCAGGCGACAGGGCTTACGATATTTCCTTTTGGAAGGAAGAACTCATTGCAGAGAATCAAGCCATGGAGACAGAAATACTTAACCTCATGGTATCCCAGTAACCTTCTACTGCGCTATAAATCTTAATTACAAATCTTACTTACAAATCTTAATTACAAATCTTAATTACAAATCTTAATTACAAATCTTAATGACAAATCTTAATTACAAATATTAAATCGTGTTCTAACTGAGTTGCACGAGTCCTCACAAAAGAAGAGATAGAATCAAATAATAGAAGACAAAGCAATAGAAATAAAAAATACAAGACTGTACCGAACCAAGAATTACAGGACTAGACACTAAAAAATGAGACAAGGCGAGACAGGATCATGCACAAAAAAAAGACAAGACAAGGTATTAAAATGATAAAAAAACAAGACAAGACAAACTAAGATACGGGACACAAAAAATAAAAGACAAGACAAACTAAGATACGAGACAAAACGATTCAAGACAAAATCATAAAAATATACTTAGCCGAGACCATGCAAACTAGTAGAAAAGAAAACAGTAGGATCAAGCCACGCATAACAAGGGAAGAGATAAGACTCGTCTCTGTAAATTAGATGTGCTTTTAAGGCAACAGACGAGACATAGCGAAACAAATGAAGACAAGACCAAAGAAGAATTCGAGACAATGCTAACGATACGAGACAACATAAGACAGAAAAAGACGAGACAGCCAGACAAACAGTAGCAATGTATTATTGTTACGTAATGTAATTTAATCTACACGGACATTTATATGGCGCCTTTTGCACGACTCTCAACAGTCTATCCCTTTGGCTTTGTCAATCGTAAATGCATATTTGTATAGCGCCTCTTAAGAAAGATCTTAAGACTTGTTCCATTGTTGTTGTCTTGCAGGAGCAGAAGCGAGTGATGGAGAGGGCTTTGGAGGATCTGAAGTGTGCTCTGCTGGTGGCTGAGGATTGTCTGCTGCAGAGGGAGAAACGAACTGGAATCGATCAGACACGAGATGCCGTCGAGAAATGCCTCTCCAAGGTAGGCGCATTGAGTGGGTGGGGATGGGCTGATAGTATGGATGGATGGATGGAGGGAGGGAGGAGGAATGGAGAGAGGGAGGGAGGGAAGGAGGGACGGAGGAAGGGTTGAATGGAGGGAAGGGTGGGTGAATGGATGGATGAAAGGATGGAGGGGATGGATTAATGGATGGATGGATAGATGGATGGAAGGAAGGAAGGAAGGAGGGAGGGAGGGATGAATGAAGGGAGGGATGGGCGGATGGATTAATTGATGGATGAATGGATGGATGGAAGGAGGGAGGGAGGGAGGGAGGGAGAATAAATGGATGGGTGGATGGATGAAGGGATAAACTGATGGATGGTTGGATAGATAGATGGATGGATGGATCGTAGCATAGACCAACTCATTACCTAGGACAGTGGCAATGAAGTTAATCCATTTCTTAATAATTAATAATAAGATGATAAATAATTTAAGCCACACAACTAGCTAAGTTACCTGCGTTATCTGTTGTCTAGGAAATACTAACGTTAAAGAGATGTAAGGCAACAATGGAGAGACTCATAGAAAAAGCCGACATGCAGTTGAAGTAGGAAAACGTATTCAATGAACTCTTAATTAATTAATTAATTAATTAATTAATTTGTTTGTTTATATATATATATATGACAGGATACATTTTTAACAGTCCCCAAACACTAAATGCATGTATACATTAATGTATGTCTGCATGTATGTATGTATGTATGTATGTATGCGTGTGTCTTAGCATTTATATATCGCCTTTTTACGGACCTCACAAAGTGCTGGAATAATCTAGGTGGGTTCTGAATGTACTTTCATTTCGGTCATTACTTTACATTTGTTAACATCATTCATTCATTATCTCTTTACATTACCTGTGTTGCTCTGCAATAATTCGTTAAACCGGATGTGCTTCTAGGCTGGATCGTACTCTTCAGCATAACCTTGATATGGACGTCAGGGACAAGCACCACGCCCAGGGCATCGACGAACGGACGACCCACCTTCGAAACTCTTCATTCGGCATTGGCTTCCACCCGGGAATCGAATACGTCGACGACACGTAGGGCTCAGGTCATAAAGATATGGTAAGGTAAGGTAAGGTAAGGTAAGGTAAGGTAAGGAAAGATAAGGTAAGGTAAGGTAAGGTAAGGTAAGGTGAGGTAATTTAGAGCAGGGCAGAGTAGGGAAGGAAAGGTGAGGTAATTGCTCGTTCAATACACTCCTGAGGTCATCGCCAGATCAAATCACACACTGCCCCAACTTCATCTCACCTAATTTTACCTTAATTCACCCCAAACCCCACATTCCACCTCGGCATATTCCAGGGTGAATCCGGTCAAATGTCAAGAGAGAATCCGAGAAGAAACGGAAACCGATGCCGGAGGAAGTGAATCCAGGAAGAGATGAGTTTTTAGTCGATATATTAAGGTCAAAACAGACTCCGCAGAGCAAGCATTTGCGGAAGAGGGTTCCAAAGTCTAGGACCAGCGACAGAAAAGGCATGCCTGCAGAGAGCTGTTCTTTTCCAAGGAATAGTGAGATTTAGACAGGCAGAAGACCTGGTACCTGGTCGAGTAGAGACAAGTCTTGGGAGCCAGTACAGAATGAAGATAGCGAAGTTGGCTTAAATGTAGTCTAGTCTTGCATACGAGAATTATTCGCTTCTCTGTGTGCAGTCAATGAAATGATTTTAGGACGGTGATTTATGTTCATAGTTTGGAGTTTTAACGATAGCTGTGAACTATTTGAAGCTTCATCAAGTTAGCTTTTGAAATCAAACAACATCAGCAGAAAACCAACATCAACCCATCTCATCTCACCACGCGCTACCCAAAGTTCTAACCACCTCCTCTCACCCAACCTAGCTTCATCTCACCTCACCTGGGTGTTGTACATGATTGTCAGACTCTCGGATCACCGGACTTGGATAAAATTCACCAAAGAGAACATCACTCGGTCTCAGCATGAACGCGAGTGCTCGGAGCGCATGCGGGGCCTCCTGGACACGCACCTGCGAGCCATTGCCAACGAGATGTGGAGTCAGTACAACGCTGTCAATCACACGATGGCAGCTCGGATTGCCGAGACAATGAATGCCAAGAATAAACTTCAGGAACAGCTTGAAAGGGTGAGTGACAGGGAAGGGTGAGAGGTGAAAGAAAGGGTGGAATAGATTGGAAGACAGAAACAGGCCAAAGAAATGGTGGGGTGGATTGGAAGAGATAAAGAGACACTGAGACAGTGGAAGAGAGAGAGAGAGACACACACACAGAGACAGACACAGACAAACAGACAAAGGTGAAAGAACCGTTGCTAGCTTCACAGTGCTTGTCAGCGTCATATCCACAACAGAGCATCAAGCCGCAACCATACTGTATATATATATATATATATATGTATGTATATGTGTGTGTATGTGTTTAATAACTATATTTACATATGAATCTACGCATTTATGTGTGTTTCTGGCCAATTATGTAGCGCCTTTTAAGAACTTAACAAACGCGCTAAAAGTATAGATACATAACTACAGCGCATTTATATAATCAATTATATATTGCAGGGATATCCGTCCATGCATCTAATACCTACATAGATTATGTTTGTATTTTTCCATGTATAGAATATACAGATAGTCGGACAAGATAGCTACCAATTAAGAGAGAGAAAATGAGACAATAAGAGTGAGTGAGTGAGAGTTTGAGATAAAGAGAGAGAGAGTGTGTGTGTGTGTGCTAGCTACGTTGGTTAAAGTGTACGTCAAGGCGCCTCTGTGCATGAGAATGCCGGTTCGCATACCGATCGTGGCTATAGTTCAGAGATTTTAATCTTCGGCTAGCACGGTTTGTACACGGGGACCTTAACGTGTCACCCATTCAAACAGGCAGAGGTGGTGAAGGATCTCACCCGATCATTTCATTGCAAAATGAGCAGGGGATCGAG
The DNA here is from genome assembly GCA_964023275.1 of Norana najaformis. Lineage (NCBI taxonomy): Eukaryota > Metazoa > Annelida > Clitellata > Crassiclitellata > Hormogastridae > Norana > Norana najaformis. The sequence goes on from OZ029921.1 coordinate 4,161,696, forward strand.
GCGATACAGTTGCTGTAAAAACCAGATATATGTACATTTCGCATTTATTGCATATGGTTGGTGTATGTTTCCATGGCTCTTTCCATGACCTGCAGACAAACAACGAAATCCGTGACATGGAGAGGAATATCGACCTGATTCGGAAGGGAATCGCCAACAAGGAGAACTTCATGAAGGTCGCTCAGACGAGACTTGAAGAGCGAACTCATCGCATGAACGTCGAACTCTGCCACGACAAACCAATGACCGGGTCTGCATTCATCGTAATCGTAATTGTAACTGCACATTTATATAGCGCCTCTTGCGGAAAACGCTTCAGAGTTGGTCTAGACCTGACAGAACGAGCTCACGATCGAATAGAATGGTCTTCAACCATTGACATCGTCATCGCAAATCTTCATTCGAATCATCATTTAAATCATCATCATTTATGTAGTCATTTCTATAATCATTCGTAAACAATTTCACAATGATTTATATCATTTATATATAATCATGCATAGATTTGCTTTTGAGTTACCAGATAAATGCGCTATAATATTAATGTTCGATTATGGTAATTTACAGTGTTACGGCGACGTTTACTATGACGTTGTTTTTTTGTTCTAGTTGTTAAATACGATGATGATGATGATGATGATGATGATGATGATGATGATGATGACGAAGAAGAAGATGATGATGATGACGACAACGACGATGATGATAACGACGACGACGAAGATGATGATGACTGCGTTATCGTAGGCTGCAGCAGGAGGTGGAAGAGTTGAGAAGGGCCGTGGATGTTCTGCGTGAGAAGCTGCATCAGTCTCAGCTGTCGATGTGTCGGCTGCTGAAGACGAGAGCTGCTCTTCAGAACGACATCGTCATCAAAGAGAACACCATCCAGATCGACTCGCGCTGCTGCCTCGGAATGCGCAAGTGCATGGCCATGGACCCCGATGTGGGACCCATATTCAACATGCCAATGATCAACTACCACCAGGACCTCAAGCCGGCCGCCTGCTAGCATCTCTGTCTGTCTGTCTGTATGCATGTGTGTGTCTGTGTGTCTGTGTGTGGGTTTGTGTGTCTGTCTGCCTGTCTGTTTGTTTCTGTCTGTCTGTCTGTATGTGTATGCCTGTGTGTGTCTGTCTGCCTGTCTTTCTCTTTCTATGTGTCCCTTTGTCTTATCTCTGCTCCTCTGGCTCTGGTGATCACTTACAGTAACTGAACTTGAAAGGCGAAACCTACTTCCGTCCTCTCTTTCTTTCTTTCTTTCTTTCTTCTCTTCTCTCTCTCTCTCTCTCTCTCTCTCTCTCTCTCTCTCTCTCTCTCTCTCTCTCTCTCTCTCTGTCTTTCTCTCTCTTTATCTTTGTCTATGTGTCACTTCATTCCCGCTCTTATTCAACAATTTAAGTCTTTCCTGTGCTTAAGTCGTCCAAATGAGTTTTACGAAACCTAGTGGAGTATGACTTCTTCGAAAAACTATTCTCCAGATTCATGTCATGCTTCATAAAACTTCGTCTAAGAATCGATGAGAACTTTTGTCAAGCAATAAACGCAGAACGTTTTACTATTATCCAGATGAAAATCACTTTTAAGTTTCCAGCGGCGCTATATAAATGGTTAACTACATACATACACACATATACTTACATACATGCATGCATACATATATACATGCATACAGACTTGTATATATACTTGCATACATACATACATGCATACATGTATACATACATAAATGAAACATAAATATGTACATAAATATGTAATGCATATATAAATGCATACATGTATACATACATATATAAAACAAATAATTACGTGCATACATACATGCATACATCCATACATACATCCATACATACATCCATACATACATACATGGATACATACATGTATACATATATACATACATACATAAAACAAATAATTACACGCATACATGTATACATAAACGCATATATACATACATACATACATACATACATAAATACACTTATGAATGCAATGACACCCAACGAAACAAATGAGGGGCTCGCAACACACGGTAACTCTTACCTATCAATCCTTCCGAGGTTAACTCGGAATTTGCATGTAACTCAAGCGATGTCATTCTCCTCTTCCGCCCTTTGACCTTTCGGTCACAGATGCAATTCCCCCTAAAGCTAAAATTATTTTTTGTTCGGTTAAAATGACACCATGACTCTAGGAACAAAACCGCATATGCAGTTGATAAATTCAACCTTTGCTAAAGCAGAACAATTGAGGTGGTGATGAGCACAGCGCATGCACTAATGGCTCTCGCTATCTTATATGATCTGAAGCATGCATACTTATACGATCTGAAGTATGCATACTTATATTATCTGAAGCATGCATACTTATACAATCTGAAGCATGCATACTTATACGATCTGAAGTATGCATACTTCTACGATCTGAAGTATGCATGCTTATATGATCTGAAGTATGCAAACATTATCTATACCCCCTTAGTATTTCAAGGTTTTCATTAGCCTTCTTAATTGTTTTAGCGCATGTTGGCTTAAGTGCTTAAGGACACGTGACATTTGGAGTTGATCAGCATTCATTCGTTGGTTTCGACTGTCCGTTCATTCGTTCATTTGTACTTCAGTCGCTGGCTCTATAATTCACTCAGTTCTGAATAGATGAATGCACGAACGAATGATTGAATTAATGAATAAATGAACGAACTAATGGACGAATGGACGATCGAATGAGTGATAAAAAGAACGAACGAACGAATGGCAGTCAGATATTCATTCGTTCGTTCGTTCAATCAATCATTCATTAATTCATTCGTCCATTCGTTCATTCAATCATTCATTCGTTTTGCCTGAACCGCTTTGAATAATCTCGAGTTTACGGTTACGAGATTCTGCATCTCTGTGAAAATTATGGCCAGAACTATTTCTGACGATTAGGCTATATGCGTATTGACCTTCTTATCGATTTCTTTCATATTGATTTTTGCGATTTCGTGAGGGCTTTTCTCAGACACGGTCACGTGTACCCATGGCTTGACTTAACGGACTGCCTTTATTTCATACGATACTTTACAAATCCAAGATCCTTTACGGTCTTTTACGATAGAAAAGCCCAGGGCCAGAGTAGCATAAATGATGGGGAAAGTTCAACCATTGTGGGGACGGTCTGAAAGATTGAGGGGAAGTTTCCCCATTCCAAAAAAAACTGCTCAAGTCACGCAATTTTTGGGGAGCTTAAATCTCTTGGGTTTGCTGTTGTTAGTTCCTTGGGCTGTGTTTGCGCCAGACTGTCCCTGTGCGTCTGTCTGGTGTGTGTTTGTTAGTAGGCCTGTGTGCGTCTGTTTGTATTGTCTCCGTCTGGCGCGCTGGCGACCCATGGCAGTCGATACGACTGACCGGACAATGGCTCCGCCCAGCCATGGACTCCTTTCATATAGTAACTGGACGCAAACCTCGCTATGCTAAAGTCCAAGGACGCCCGCTTAACTGTAATTCCGAGATTTCCACAGCGCCCAACGAAAGCCATGTCACGGGGACCAGCTTATTCGCAGGCGCTCAGTCAAAACCAAATCGATAGGCAAAAGGGTTCGGCAACAGGTCAAGATCCAAGAGTCAGACGGAGAGACAGCGTGGCAGCTATGGTGGTGGTGGTGTTTGGGACTGGAGAGGAGAGAGAGAGAGAGAGAGAGAGAGAGAGAGAGAGAGAGAGAGAGAGAGAGAGAGAGATAAGAGGAAGGTGATATTAATGGATGAGGTAAGGTTAACTAAGTAAGATAAAGTAAGGTAAGCTAAAAATATGATGAGGTAAGCTAAAGTAAGATAAATCTAGTTAAGGTGAGCTAAGAAATTGGATTACGGTATGGTAAGTAAGATAAGGCAAAACAAGGCGATGTAAAGTAAAATTAGGTTAGACAAGTTAAGTAATTAAGGTAAGGTAAGAAAGGTAAGGCAAAGTAAAGTTAGGTAAGATTAAGTACTTTATTACATGCATCTTAGTCCAAGGGGTGTGGTCCTGGGCTTGAACGATCTTTCGGCCGAAGCTCAAACTCGTCAAGAGCAATCTAACAATGAGACAACCTTTATTTACGATTAGCATAACATGACACATCACAAAGCAACATAACACAAGACAACGTAGTATAATATAGTATAGCATAATATAACATAGCATAACATAACATAACATAATTAATTAATTACAGATTAGTTATCTTAATTATTTAACATAGCATAACATAGCATAACATAGCATAACATAGCATAACATAGCATAACATAACTAGGGTTTTATATGGCACAGAAGACATGCAATCTTGATCAAAACCACTGCGCATCAACCACGAACGTTTAATAGCCACTCCTTGACAATGAACTGTAGATAACTTCCCACCTGGATTCGATCCCCACACATAGAGGTGAAACTGCCAACTTTTGAACAGTCAGCACGCATCAGACCAATCCACGCATCCATTACTACTCCGAAGTAGTCCACGCCCAGGTGTAAGCAACACCGAATCTGCCGATGACAATGCATTTATCCCAATGCAGGTAAGCGAGACGCCGCGCAAGCTCGGAACTCGCGTAGCGGACCAGTGGTACAGCCTTCGATGATTTCAGGGCGCATTAAGATGGCTGGAAAATTTCTTCAGTCATGCATTCTGTCTATGCGTTCGTCATCTTCTTAGAAGAAGAAGAAAAGATCATCTCGAGTAAGAGGACCAATGTTCTGAGTACGTAATACGAAGGTAAAAGGAAAGACTTTGTGTTTCATAAGTCCAGAGATTTAAATGGAGTCAGTTACGTTCAGCTGGAGGATGTCCGCATTCAAAATGGCGTCGGCTGCCTTTATCGTTCTGGTCGCCATGACACCCGGAGCTACTTCAGGTGAGTTGGAACCCACTGTGCAGGTATCCGACGTGTGATTGACATTATCACCCCTTCTTCCTCTTATCTCTCCCTCCTCTCCAACCCCAAGCACCATCCCCCCGTAGCTGCCACGCTGTCTCTCCGTCTGACTTTTGGATCTTGACCTGGAACCGAACCCTTTTGCCTATCGATTTTATTTGACTGAGCGCCTGTGAATAAGATGGTCCCCGCGACGTGGCTTTCGTTGGGCGCTGTAGAAATCTCGGAATTGCGATTACGATTATCAGTGTATTGTAGGGTAAAATCTCCAGTATTGCTGTATTGTGCTGTGTCTTGTCTTATTGTATTGTGTCCTGAGCCATGGTTGGCCTATTGCAGAGGCCTTCCAACCCAGTCACCGATTTCGCACCTGACCGAGCCAACCCCCCGCCGCAAAGCACAGCCACTGGACTCCACCAGATGCGACACCTGTCGATAACACCTTGCCATAAATATAGCGCTACATTATCGACTTCTACGATCTGTGCATATAATTATATAAATATGTAATTAGAAACTTATATACGTGTTTAAGAACGAGGTATGTGAGAGGTTAACTGTGTTCATCTGTCCGCGTCCTTGTCATATTTAGCTATGTTAATGTTCACATAAACTCATGTTTATTTAGAGACCTTCATCAGCATTATATATTCAGCCACAAGAATTGCTGGAAAGCAGCCAGCATATACTTTACATCGGAATAGATACTCACTATAAACAAATGCATATCTTTGTATGTGTGTGTGCATATGCGTGTGTGTGTGAGTGTGTGTGTGTATGATTATACAAGCTACAGTATGAAGGAAGTGTACATCTGATTTGAAAGAAAGCATGTAACAGCAGTGTATATATATACTATTATATGGTTACTATATATATAGTATTTATACTTATATATGGTTACTAAATATAAATGTATATAGTAACCGGATGAATACGCATGTGTTTAAACCGTGTTAATTGGAATTCATGGAGTCCGTTTAATGAGCATGTATGTCAGTGACCCTGTCGGAGTGTACCCCTCCCCTTGTCCGTTATCGATCTGCCAGTCCACTCTCTGAAATTGAGGTTGTTTTGGAGCCTCTGAGCAAAGACTAACTGCTGTTTCTTTGCACCGATGAAAATAATTTTGGTGTATGTGCGTTGGCTGAATTGTCCTTTAATCCGAAGATCCACACCTCAAATGAAACGAATGATAACTTACTGAATTAATGTAACTTAACTTAATTAATGTAACTCAGTTACACTAACTTTACTTACTCTATCTTTCCTTTCCTTACCTTACCATACCCCTGAATTTAACAATCTGGATGATATCTGGGGTGGCGCCCATTCACACGGGGAGCGAGGGTGACGGATCTCACCTGATCAGTTCACGAAAAATGAGCAGGGTCGAGGCCATACGGTCGCTATAGAAAAAGGTTTACATTTATATTTGTGTAAATGATTAACTTACCCTACCTTACTTAAACTTACCTTACCTTGCCATATTTTAGTATTCCGTCCTAATTCTCAAATAACTTACCCTACCTTACTTAAACTTACCTTACCTTGCCATATTTTAGTATTCCGTCTTAATTCTCAAATACTACCAGCAACTAGTACTATATCAATGATATAAAACGGCACAATACATATGACTTTGAAAGATAGAACAAAGTGGCCCTAACAACATAGAGGCCTCGTAGCTGTACGGTCTTAGTTACTTTAATGGTACTAGCGACACTGTTACTGTGTGCTAGCTACTAGCAACTGCACTGCTACAAACCATGCTACTGCTTGATGCTACTACATTATTTTGGAAAACATGACGCTGAGTCACGATTTTTTCTCGATCTCTCTGATTCTGCTACCTCCACGTTTTTTGTCGTGTCAGGTATCATGAATGAACAGACTAAAAAATTATATCTAGCACTAGGAGTGTTAGAGCAACAATAGTGTCTGATATCAGTAAATATTGCATTCGTGAATGCTTTGACACTATGGTTAAAAAGTCACGACCTCTATGATGCCTTTGATAAGGTTAACCTCAATTTTTTAACAAGTCACTGGTTAATCCGGTCCATGCTCACTGAAGCCTTACCTTGTATTCAAGTGCGGTGCAGTGCACAGCTCTGTAATAATGAAGGATGACGCAGTGACATACAATTCGCTGCTAGAGCAAATAATGCTTCGGCTTTTGGGCACTGAGGTAAGGCACCCTTTTCAACTGCGGTTTGTGATTACGCACGCTTAAAGCTTAAAGTCGAGTAGAAAATACTACTATATTGGCCTGCAAAAGCGTTGCATGTAGTCTATGCTATCAAAACACTTGGAACAATTCTATACAGTAATTCTGACAACATACAAAAAATTCCGCAAATCATGTTTGTATCGTAGTAAAGCAAACCGTCTCAGAGCCTTGATTACTCCAATTCAGTATTTAACGTTTATTTATGTTACAGTATATTTATTGAACTTATTACACGAGCAAAGTTAGTAAACCTGAATCTGAAAACGCAAGACAGGCGTGCGCGAATACCTTAATGCGAGTCCCCTCAGCACCCTCGAAGCCGCAATCGTTGGATTGCAGACCCAGTTCGCTACAGAATAGACCATCGTTTTACACAGCCTGAAAAGGAATCGTGCATTATCGCTTGACAAACCAGGATTTGAATCCAGGATACTGAGGTGAAAAGAGAATGAATTATATACCGGCCCAGATTAAGGGCTGTTGAGGCCCTTGGGCACAACGAAATGTGAAGCCCTGTATATATCTGCCATTCCCTCTCCGCTGCGAAGCCGCAATTCCAGGGGGCCAAAGGCAGAAAGGGTTTGAGGCGTGTCGAGTCCGCACGCGGGGTTGAGGCAAAGCCTCATCCACCAACGCTTTTCCCTGGACTTGCACGCTAATTTGAACTCTCTGGAGGTCAACTTGATTACGATTTGTGTCCTGGTAAGACCACTGACTATTCACATAACTCAAGGTAAATCTAAATGTACGAGTCCAGTTTTGTACTCCGCAATTTATCCAAAAGAGGACTGCAAAATTTTATGCGCTTTCAGTTGTGGTCCCCTTTGATGCCGCGAAGTCCTTAGGCAGCTGAATAGTTCGCCTGTTGGGTAATCCAGGCCTGAAATTATAGCAGGGATTCTTCTCCAACGGTCACAGTTTTTGGCTACGGTTTCACTTGAAAGAACAATGATGCCTCGTGCGTTTCTCTGACGTGTCATAATTTCCATGGTAGACTTTAGATTATATTTAGGTTAAAGAAGTGATTATTATATTATATTATATTAATTATATTATATTGGATTGTATTATATCATATTATATTATATTATATTGGATTAGATTAGATTAATTTAGTTCAGGTCAGATTAGCACTTGAATTGGTAGGAATCCATTTGAGACTGTTGTTCTTGTTGTTGTCTGTAGGTTCCTATTGTTCTGGGCTGAATTGCGACAATGGTCAGTGTGTCAGTCGTTCGACGTTCTGCAACGGCAACTGCGACTGTGGTGATTGTTCTGATGAGAAGAAACAGAACTGTCCCTTCCTCAGCAGCCCAGGTATAAACACGTTTAGACTACTTGCCAAAAACCACATCTTTCATTCATCCTTTAGTTGCTCCTTCTTTTTGCTATACTATGTTTACGACTGTTTCCCGCTCACCCACAGCCGGATTTACCAGTGTGAAAAACATGCAGTTGCATGGGGCCCCGCTGACAGAGGGCCCCCGACTGGAGTCAGAATTTTCTGCAGTTACAGACACTAACAAAAATCTTCACCCAGTTACTAGGCGTTCTGGCTTTTTTAAAAAGCATCCGCCGTTGGGTATAGTCTATCTCAAATGCATGATGTCTGTATAGCAAACAACAGAAACAAATTTAGAGAGCCTCCAAAATGCACAACATTAAAGTTATCTGTTACATAAACTTGACTACTGAGGAGCACAGTATTGACCAGTGACCCTTCGTACTAAAATTCGATCCTAGCATGTCTACGGTAGCTGATGCGCCCTATTGCAAGGGCCCCCACGTATGCTTTGGAAGGGAACCCTCTCCCCGACTGCTTAATCCGGCCCTTCATTCATCATCCCACCTTCCTTCCCTTCTTTTATTCGTCTTTTTTCCTTCTTGCCTTTCCTCTAGTAGTTTTTCCTTTCTAATTTGTTTCATTTTATTTTTTTCTGTGTTTTTATTGTTGTTTTACTGTCTTTTTCTGAGCAGTTCATTACGAGTTGCAGTAGCGAACCTCTTTATGCAGACAATAACACTGACTTATGTATTTATGCACGAGAGTATGGGGGGGGGTGTTTGTCATGGTGACATATTCTATGTCATTGTATGCGGCACTGTGTATGTCACTGTGTACAAAACGCTGAATGATAGTATCCATATTGCTTCTGTATGTGGGTCAACGTGCGTGGTATTTGCGGGTCATTTGCAAGAAACTGCATGTGATTGGACATAACATATATTTGCATTGTTAATATGCAAACAGTGCCCCATAAGGACCTCTCATAGATACACAGTACGCCATTATTTACAGATGCCAGTAATGGCAATTCCAGTCTGAGCTCCGGTGCCATTATTGGAATCGTTGTCGCTGCCATCTGCGTACTCCTCCTTCTGATCGCCATGCTCATCGTCTTCCTCATCTGCCGCATCCGAAGGGAGGCCTTGAAGAACTCTCGAACACGCCGCGCAGGCGTCGACCCGTCCCTGGCTGCTCCCGGCTGCGGCCTTCCAGTGGATATCCCCATCGAGGCCCTGGCCAGAGAACCGCCGCCTCAGTACACCCCGAGATCCGAGATTCCAACCAGCTCTTCCCTCTCGACTAGCCAGTTCACGATCAGCGTTCTCCCTCCGCCGTACTACGCCTCTGGGGCTGCATCCACTGTGGAGATGAGCTACTCCTTTGACGCTCCACCAAAGTACCAATCCGCGACGGAGCTCAATGCTTCGCCAGATGGACTTCGCCCGAAGGAGGAACGCGATAAAGAGTCGATGGAGCCGAGACGCAACAGCGTCGATAGTTTTGTCGGCGTTCCAAGCATGTCCAACATCCTCCTGACCAGTAGTCGCTCGTCCGTGCTCGGGTTCGATTCCTGCCCAGGAGGCGATCGTCGGCCAGGGCTCAGTCCGTCGCAGAGCGACAGCGCCAGAGGAGAGACTCTCGCGTCGTCGAGCTCACGGCGAAGCGTCGACAGCGCAGCGAGTTCTTCGAGGGGTCTGGACATCGGAAGTCGTAGTCGATCTCTCTCGAACATTCTTTCAGATTCGATCGAGATTCCAGAGTATGGGCTGCAGAAGTATGTTCACGACTCACAGGGAACTCTCTACAACGCCTACCTTCCATCTAGATCAGTTCCAGCTCTTGCCTGCGCGGATATGGCAAGCGACCGGGGACAGGTTATGACCACAAGGTCTCCGCATGTAAGCGACGCTAACCGGAAACAGAAACAGCGCAGATACCGGAAAAGGGAGAGCTCGGAGAAAGCGGAAGTGCAAGCGGATGCGAAAGGCGAACAGAACCCCACTTCTGCTACCACTGCACAGCAATCCGATCTTAGTCATATGGGTCAGTTAATGAAAAGCACGAAACACGTTTCGCGCAGCCTTCCTCAACTGGCGACGCTACCGGAAGAGGCGAGATGGGAGGAGATCGGATCGTGCGAAGTGTAGAGCATCTCTTGATGCCATGCTTATGACTGCACAGATGACACTGAAGTTACTAGCTAAGAGACAGCAAACGCGCCAACAATTAGCAATCAAGGGTCATTCAAAGACTTTGTTACTTAGAGCTGGTCTTTAGAATTTTCATAAACGCAATCTTTATCTATGAACTGTACCTGAGTAGAATACTCGAAGAACATCTTTTTCTGAGACGGTAAGGCAACTTTCTGGACAGAATACTCAAGCAAAGCTTTCATGAAATAAAAGATCTGAGATATATAATGGTGGAGAAGAAAAGCATGATCCTTTCAAAGTGAAAGATATTGGAAAAGATATTGGAGCTCTTGGAAATTCAAGTGAAGAACTCATGATCGACCGAAAACCACGTTTTATGGGGTCGTGAAACAGAACCTTTCATCGTTGAATCTCGGGCTCCACACAGGTTGGAGGAAAGCCAAGGACAGACTGCTTCATCTCACATTGTGGATAAGGCTACGCTCGGATGAGTGCATCACTAAAAGTTAATACGATGCGGATTTTCGATTTTGTACCAAAGTCATTGAAGCTCCTGGTAACACTATAAGAATGTAAACCAGAGTTGTAAGAGGCCTCCTGAATAAAGGACACCGCAATAGCTGGATTAAACCTAAGGCAAGGACATCTTGCAAACGAAATCCCTTAGAGCTACAAAATTAGAATAGACATTTGATTATGTGGTGATGAATTGAGCTTCCTTACAGCGTCCCACACAAAATGATAATGTTGTTCTTGGAGACATCAGATATGAAGGACTATGAAATTCCTAGAGATCTGTCAGCTTGGTCAGAGAAGTTGTTACAGTGGCAATTTCTGTATTAACCTCTTTTACGTTAATTTAAGCAGACACAAATCAAAGCCCAGCATCATGACATAGATCACAAGTTAACTATTCAGACTTTCAGTGCTAGAGTTAAGCAAGAGTCAGAGATAGACAAGGATAGGCAGCCAGGCAGATGGTTAACCAGCCACAGAAACAACCAGGCAGACATAGGAAAGATGAGAAGACGCCATGACAAAGGTAGGCAACGATCAGAGAACTGGTGAGACAGGAAGACAGGCAAGTGACAGCGACAGATACTTAGGAGAGAAGTGACGACAGGAAAGCATACACACAAAGACACAGATGTAAAGACGAGTTACTAATTCTTTTCGCCCTCTAATGTGCATTCACTAGTGTGAGTTCATACTTAGGGGTTTTTATCAGGCTTTGAGCGGATGGACCGCACCTCTGCAGATTTGGGTTGGGCGACCTTACAGTGGTGTAATTATGATGTAACCTAAACAGTGACGTAACTGTGAGCCTTTCTGATCTGCAGTGATGTCACTCAGGCAGCACGCAAGCATTAAACATTTGCTTTTAGTTGGAAACATTGAATCAATATTTTTGTTACGTTGTGTATAGCTCGATAACGTTGCAGAAACGTTAGTAAGCATACGGTTAGGTTACAAACGTTTTCCTAACTTTAATGAAACATTTTTCGTTCAGACGATTTGCTTGCATGTACATCGACCGCGTTTTGTACCAGATGAACATAGCAACATGTAAATACAAACAAGTACATAGTAACAAGTAAATACAAACAACAAGTACATAGTAACAAGTAAATACAAACAAACAGCACAGACTATTTAACAACCAACTGAAACGTTTCAGGTAAACGTTAGAACAACGCATCTGTAGCCCATACTCTAACGTTACATTAATGTTTGTCTTGCTTGGGCTCTGCAGATTTTCTTGCTTAAACTTCAGCATGTAAGTTGCTTCTGCATTAAGATTTTGTGTTCCACATCTTGCGTTTGTTGAGTGTGCATTAACTTGTGCTGCCTAGGCCACAACTTTGCATTTATTCATCGTCAGTGTGCTACGACTTTTACGGTAAACTTTACAGAATGGTTGCTTAGTTGAAATCACTTTGGATTTTTTAAGGTAAACTTTACTGAATGGTTTCGTTGGAATCGCTTTTTAGATTTTTTACAGTAAACTTTACAGAATGGTTGTTTCATTGGAATCACTTTGGATTTTTTACGGTAAACTTTACAGTATGATTATTTTCCGTTCAAGCAACAAATAAAATGACAAGAAACGAACAAGAAAACCTCTCACAACTTCTGGTTTTTTAGTGGACCCCTTAAAAATCTTCAATATTTCCACGAAGAATTAACACGAGGTAATCGAAATCGTAAACTCGAGATTTCTACAGCGCCCAACGAGAGCTAAGTCACGGGAACCAGTTCATTCACAGGCGCTGGTAAGCTGCTTGTATCCAAACAGTCCTAGGCAGACTGGGACAGTTGGGTAAAGCACATCAGCACAGAAAAAGTATCCAAATTTGAAACATGTAGTACAAGTAACTTCATAAAAAAATTTCCTTAAATACTGACAACATTAGCAAACTTGGATCAATGTCATTGCAGTTATTATTAAGCATTGGCTGTTGTTTGGTGACAAGAACATACTGTTGCCTAAGCAACAACGCTCTGTTCCTCTGCATCAAATGCTCTCTTCACCACGAATATCTTGTGGTTTGATATCGTCAGAACATAAGCACAGTCTTGCCACACAACTAAAACGAAAGAGAAATTAATATTACAATTGAACATACAGGAAAGGTATTGGTATGGTAAAAGAACAACAAATAGGCATTGGCATGGTAAAAGAACAACAAATAGGCGTTGGTATGGTAAAAAGAACAACAAATAGGCATTGATATGGTAAAAGAACAACAAATAGGCATTTGTATGGTAAAAGAACAACAAATAGGCATTGGTATGGTAAAAGAACAACAAATAGGCATTTGTATGGTAAAAGAACAACAGATAGGCATTTGTATGGTAAAAGAACAACAAACAGGCATTGATATGGTAAAAAGAACAACAAATAGGCATTGGTATGGTAAAAAGAACAACAAATAGGTATTGGTACGGTAAAAGAACAACAAATAGGCATTGGTATGGTAACTGTTACTATGCAAAATGATGGGCACTTAAAACGAAAACGGACAAGGCAAAATCAAAAACCTGAAATACGCCGGAAGTTTGAATTCTTCATGTCGGTGTCAGATGCGAGTATTCGAACGGCTGTCTGGATCATGTTGGTGAACTTCTTTGCCAGCTTCTCGTTGTTGCTTAGTTCACCGCTCGACTACAAGTCAACAAACAACCAGCAGTCAGCAGCTGGCAGGGTCGTTGCATTGGTATCACGGTTGACTGAGGTGACGGGGTGGCCACGAAGGTCACTGAAGTTACCCACTGATTGGCACTGAATTAGGTGGCAGGGTGGCCCATGGAGATGACTGAAGTTCCTGACTGAATGACAATGACTGAGGTGGCAGAGTGGCCCATGAAGGTGATTGAAGTTGCTGATTGACTGGTGTTGACTGAGGTGGCAGGACCAGCCCATGGAGGTGACTGGAGTCACTGGCTGATTGAAGAGAATGAGGCGGCTGGGTAGTTGACTGAGATGACTGATAATGGTGGCTGACTGACTGAACTGAGGTTGGTGTTTTGACTGGGGTGGCCGACTTGGGTGACATGGCGCATTAGCTTTCTCCTCATTGTTGGAGTTTGTTTCTCCTATATGCTGTAAATTTTTCCCCAGGAAAGTAACCTGTAATGTAAGGCTGTCTGACATGTTGTAATGTAATGTTATGTACAAAAGATTTACAAGATTCTCTTGAAGACATGTATTCACAGAACTCAAAAGCACCGAAATATTCTGAGCAACTATCGAAGGAGTTTTGCAAACAGCCACCTGGAATACTCTCCCTGTTTACATTATGCAAAATAATATTTCATGAGATATATTCGTTAGGCGGCTTATTTAGACCCATGTGTATCCGTCTCACTTTTGTTGTCTGACCGCTGTGACCCACCATGTCTACGATTCCTCGCTCAGCTGATGGACATATGGTGCGTTAACAGATTCACTGTTTACTTACTTATGTATCAAACATTTGTTTTCCTCAGTACATCAGTGACATCACAATAAGTGCATATTGAATGATTTAACTTCATTTTCAGTCATTATAATATCTTATGTTAGCTTACAGTTACATACATGAATTACAACGCCATCTTCAGTCAGTGTCATCTGGCCAAGAATGTCAGATCCTAGCGACATCGTGGAGGAATCTGAACACAGAAATCAACCAAATTCAAACCACCCTGCCTAAATATTTCAAAAATAAAGTTTCACCAGAATTATCACCACCCTACCTCACCGCAGCTGAATTCCAAACAGAACAGCACTATGCATAAGGTTCGTGTAAAATGTAAATGTACACAATTTTCTATAGCGATCGTATGGCCTCGACTCTGCTCGGTTTTCAATGAATTTATCGGGTGAGATCCTTCACCACAGGTGCCCGTTGGAATGAGTGACACGTCACTTAAGGCCCTTCAGTCGTGCGGCGACCATTCAAACGGGCAGCGGTGGTGAAGGATCTCACCCGATAAATTCACTGAAAATGAGCAGGGTCGAGGGGACTATCACGCAACTCCTCGTTCAGCTGAAAACTGCGACAAGATAGACATTAACAAACAGCCACGAACTTCTTTCAAAACTACATGTACGTGAGCGTGTATAAAGTTCTCAACAGCCAATAATTTTATTATTAATAAAAGTTCCCATGCCTTTGTTAAAATCTAAATCTTTAAAACAATTTCAGTCACACGACGACTGGAAGTAAATAATACACAAACGCAGTCGCCGTTCTCTTTATGTAGCGCTCTAATTCAAATGCGCATTACAGAACTGGAAGTTTCAACTGAAAAACTCTACTACTACTGCAAAATGAAATTTCAAATATAAATTAGTAATATTTTCAATATATTGATTTTCAACACCTGAAAACAATATAGCTGTGAGGTTGTAATTAGCGACTATATATTCAAATTTTCACACGTCGACATTGAGCGGCAGCCATGGTTATGAAATGTCAGGCACTTAATTTTTTAGGCTTGGCATTGTTATGAGGTCAGGTAGCCTATCCAATATCACCACAGCAGCAATTCGACTACAAAGATTTAAATCTCGGACTAGTAGGGTCTACGTTCCGTGCACGGAGATCTTAAAAAGCTTGGCGTCCATTCAAACGGACAGCGGTGGTAAAGGATCTCACCCGATAAATTCATTGAAAATGCGCAGGGTCGAGGTCATACGGTCGCTGTATAAAACCTATACGTTTACATTTACCATGTGACCTTTCCTTACGGGCAACGTGGTTCAACAGCAGTTTGTCAATGATTTCACACGACACACTATTTTATTATTATTGAAAGTTTCCATGCCGTTGTCATGTTGTCTCCCCGGCTTGCCCCCAGATTCTGACCCGACGCCGCAGATGACCAAACAGCCTGGCTCTTGCGGTCTTAATTTGGTATACAGCCGGTAAATAAGCTGGCCTCAGACTCGTGTAGTTTCTGTGTGGCGCTGAGATTTATATTTATAGTTATTAATCAGGGTATGGCCTATAGAAAATGGAAGACCAAACACCTTTACAAATACATATCCTTGTCAGCTTAGGCGGTATAATCAGGAAAGTTATCGATAGTGTGTTCAATTAGTTTTCAGTCAATTATCACGATGACCACTAGATTGCGAAATGAGCTAAATAAGGAAATACCTAAACGGTATTTCATCTGATGAAGCAATATCTGATGCGATATAAACACGTGACTTCCTGTCGGTCCTTTCGTTTGCAGACCTCAGAAGAGGTAGAGAAGACTAAGATTTTGTCGAGACAACAAAGCTAAAAATCCAAAATGGTTCGTACCATCTGTCGATTTTTACTACTTGATTCTATGGATAAGACCTCTGTTGATCTTCACGAGCGTTATTTTCGGAATATTCTGCTTAATGAGATGGCTTTTATCGGTTTTTGTGAAGTCGTGTCTAGTGTGACAGATGAACACGTAGCCACGACTGCCATTTGCATTGCACAACGGCTTAATTTTAATATTTGTCAAATTTTACTGAAGTATAACCTCGCTGATATAATAATTGATGGGTTCTGGCCAAGAGATTCCAACTGATAATGCCAGGAAATTAAAATAAGTGTCAGATTTGCGATTCAGACGAGCCAGACACAACTGCGCATATCGCATTGTGCGGCGTGTTTGTCCCAAAGGCGTTTGTCATAATAGAAAACTTAAACACTCACCTTTTAACCATTTCAAATGGCCAAGTTAAATTTTCAAAGCTTTTCAAAACAACATTTCATCAAATCCAATATGGTGGCCACAAATTGTAAAAAATTACAAGTCTGCACTCACAGGACTTGTGACTCAAAAGACAATGGAGTACATAGACTGAAATGGTAAGAATTAAATCCACATCTCAGAAGAAGTCATATGCTGTCATGTTGACCATCGATTAAATGTTTATAAAGTTTAAATGGCGAAATGTGAGTGTAACTCTTTAGTACATTGTCACCTTATGCAGCCTTTGCATTGTTTAGAGGCAGTTATCTTCAAATAATGAAAATGTCTGTTGGCATAAATCTGACGTGTTTTGATTGTCTAGGTGAACTTCACGATAGACGAGATCCGTGAGATCATGGACAAGAAGAAGAATATCCGTAACATGTCTGTGATTGCTCATGTCGACCACGGAAAGTCGACGCTCACGGATTCTCTGGTCAGCAAGGCCGGAATCATCGCTTCCGCTAAGGCCGGTGAAATGAGGTTTACGGATACGAGAAAAGATGAACAGGAACGATGCATTACAATCAAGTCCACGTAAGTATCTCTATCCACAAACATGGTACTGTCAGCTGGTGTTGGTTTGTGGTAAAATTGTGGATTGGACCATCTTGGTATAAACAAAAAATAGACCAGAGAAAATAGAACACTGAGCTCCTGGCGCAGTTATTGAATAAAAAAATAAGTTAATAATGACCGGTTGCTACAGTGGTTGGATGGAGAACCCTGTTCAATCAGACAAACTTCGAAAACTGATGGTATGTTTGCACGTAAACGTAAGAAATTTTTCTGTAGTTGACAATGGAAACGTATAGCAAGTGAGCTCTTACATTATATTACCATTCTTTGTCTTTTTTGTGTATAATAAACATTTTTCTTGTTTTATTTAGCAATATTTAATTATTACTGTAGCATGTCTTTGTTTTTGTATGTTATTTATGTATGGAAATATTTGTAAAGACTCGACTAATGATTGTTCTTGTTTTTGTGATGCACAGTGCCATTTCTCTGTACTATTCGCTGCCGGAGAAGGATCTGGTTCACATCACCCAACCTCGTGAAGAGGGATGCACGTCTTTCCTAATCAACTTGATCGACTCACCCGGACACGTTGACTTCTCTTCCGAGGTGACAGCTGCCTTGCGTGTCACTGACGGAGCCCTTGTCGTCGTCGACTGCGTTTCTGGTGAGCTTAGGTGACATTTGGAATAATGCAAAAGCAGTAGCGGATGGAAAATGTAGCATGAAATCGCAGAACTGCTATAAACGAAAATCCTTGTGCACCGAAAGGTGTTGACTGTTTTGTGTTGGGGTGACTACCCAGAATTTACAAATCCTAAATTCAAAATGCAAAATGAGAATTCCTACTGCTGACTTGCTTCAGTCCTTACTCTAAGTTTGATAGTATCTCTTGCAGAAATACTAGTTTCTTTATACAATAAACATTTCAGATTCATGTACCTCATTCATCACTGAAAATCAAGAATACAAATTGCAATCATTCATTTTTATACATGGGTGTCAGCAGGTAAACCCAGAGAGTTTCTTTACATATTAAACCAGTTTCTTTGCATAATACTGCAGCGTTCCACTGCTTGATGTTAAATGTGCCAGAGTTAAATTTACAGCTGTGGAATTTTAGTCTAAAAACTCTGGCCTGCCTGCCTGCATCTGACTGTAGGAGTGTAGTTACTTAGTTACTAATTTTTATAATAATAATTCTACTTAACCTGGCACATTAACAGTCTGTAATTGGCTGAATTTATGACAACGTGTATTTTATCGGATTAAGTTTTTTTTAACAGGTGTCTGTGTCCAAACTGAAACTGTGCTCCGACAGGCAATTGCCGAGAGAATTAAGCCTGTGCTGTTCATGAATAAGATGGACTTGGCTCTCCTCACTCTCCAGCTGGCCCCTGAGGAACTCTACCAGACGTTCCAGCGAACCGTGGAAAACGTCAACGTCATCATCGCCACATATGGTGAAGATGGTGGACCGATGGGAGAGGTCATGGTCGATCCAGCCAAGGGTACCGTCGGCTTTGGATCCGGTCTGCATGGCTGGGCCTTCACCCTGAAGCAGTTCGCTGAAATGTACTCGGAGAAGTTCAAGATCGAGTCGCACAAGCTGATGAAGAGGCTCTGGGGCGACCAGTTCTACAACCCCAAGGAGAAGAAGTGGGACAAGGAGTGCAAGGAGGGATTCGTTCGTGGATTTACCCAATACATCCTGGATCCAATCTACAAGGCAAGTGATAATTTTTTTTGCAATTTTTGTGAAGATCCAAAATCATGTTAAATAATTTCGTGATTAGACATTTTAATGTTTAATTACAAAGAAACGGTTGAGATTAGATGAGCATTTGAGCAAGGCTTTTTTATTCTGTTAAGTTTTCAGTCTCAGACTTAATTGTGAGATTTTGAACTGAACTGTAATGAGCATGCGTCAGTAAATGTTTTAGAATGCAGTTGTATGGCGTTTCAATGAAAATTTTAATTAATTTATGTAGAATGTTAACAGCTTTTTGTGGTTTTGATTTGTTTTGAGAAGAGCTGAATAAATATGGATTTTGTTACTGACAGGTGTTTGAGTTTTGCATGAAGAAGCCAAAGGAAGATGCCATTGCACTGGCTGAGAAGTTGGGAGTTAAACTGACAACTGAGGATAAGGAGCATCAGGAGAAGCAGCTGATGAAGGTGATCATGAGGAAATGGCTGCCGGCTGGTGATGCCCTGCTTCAGATGATTACCATTCACCTGCCTTCACCTGTTACCGCCCAGAAGTACCGTATGGAGCTGCTGTACGAAGGACCGCACGATGACGAGGCAGCCATTGGTGAGTTGCAGGTTTTTCTGCCTACAAATTTATAGCATTACTCAAGAATGTGATTGGTGAATGATGTAATCAGTCTTTGGAGTTTCTGCATCTAATGCTTGCAATGTAAATGAGGATACAACAAGACTTGGAATAAATATGAGAAAGCACTAGATCAGATAAAAGACAGAAAACAATGATGGTATTTGTTGTTGGCACAAGGTTGGCATCAGGAAATGATCGTGTTTAAGTTTGTAAACTTCTTGCTGTGCAAAGAATGTTAGCACAACAACAATTCTAACTCCAGTGAAGCTGATACTATTAAAACGATTCTCAGTGTAATGTTAACATAGTATTAAGGAAACTGTATCAACTGCGATTTAAATAATTAAAGTTTGTGCATTAACAGCCATCAAAACCTGCGACCCGAAGGGACCTGTGATGATGTACATTTCCAAAATGGTGCCGACCACAGATAAGGGACGTTTCTTTGCTTTTGGTCGTGTCTTCTCTGGTGTCGTCACGACTGGCATGAAGGCTCGCATCATGGGTCCAAACTTTACCCCTGGAAAGAAGGACGATCTTTACATCAAGAGCATCCAGAGGTTGGTACTTGCTGGATGTGTAAATGTGTAAAGAGGCCTTTTTCAGAACAGATATTTCTGTAAATGTCTAAAAGCATCTTGAAAAGTTTCTGCAGATATGTTAAAAGGCCTTGAAATAGTAATAAGTTTATCAATAAAGGCGTGGGAATGATGTTAATTAAGTCCTAACTGAGAAGTAGCTAGATGTGACAGAATGTAAGAGTGGCCAGTTGTACTGTATAGTATTAGGCAGATGTCTTGGAAAGTGTGGCAAAGGTATAATATGTATAGAAATGCCCTACAAGTCATGTAATATCATGTATTATGTTTTACACCTACAGTTCCTTACTTGGCTGATGGACATGTGGTGTGTTGACAAATGCATTACTTATGTTTAGAAAATAGAGGTCTTAATGTGCAGGGAAACTTGTCACATTTAGGAATGTTCCAAGGACTGGATATTTATGGAAGAAAATTTGTGCAAGGTGGATAACGAGTTCTGTTGTGGTTTTAGGACAATTCTGATGATGGGCCGTTACACCGAGCCAATCGAGGATGTGCCCTGCGGTAACGTCTGCGGTCTGGTTGGAGTGGACCAGTTCCTCGTCAAGACCGGAACCATCACGACATTTGAGAATGCCCACAACTTGAGAGTTATGAAGTTCAGCGTCAGCCCAGTTGTGCGTGTGGCTGTTGAGTGCAAGAACCCAGCTGACCTTCCAAAGCTTGTTGAGGGTCTTAAGCGCTTGGCCAAGTCTGATCCTCTGGTTCAGGTGTGTTGATTGACATACCTGACTAAATGTGGAAGATAATGTTGGTTTGTTCTTGCTTGTATATAAGTGAAAATTGAGTTCTTCTGAAGTGTTTGCTAACAGAGGGATGTGATCAGAAGGTGACTGTCAGCCGTTGGAAAATTAACTAATGAAATAATGTTGATCTGTAGATTCAAGTTATGTTCTGAAAGAAGGTTCTATTCTAATTTAAAGACTTCTATAGCGCCATTATCATAATGCCCAAAGCTTCAGTCGATGGTTGCCTCAAGTCAGAGTCATGAAATCCAAAATCATAATCAATTTGAGGAAGCCAGGTCGAATTCCGATAGTCATAGAAGCCAGAAGCCAGGCTATGTTGGGTATGCAAATCTAAGTAATTATGATGTGGAAAGATGTAAAGGTGAGCAGATCAGGCAAATAAACCTACTTCATGATTGATTAATGGAAACAAGAAGTTTAAGACAAAGTGGGTGTAATTCTGTAACTTACCGTGAAAGTTTACGCGATGTTTTGCAGTGCTCGATTGAAGAGTCCGGTGAGCACATCATCGCTGGAGCCGGTGAGTTGCATCTTGAGATCTGCTTGAAGGATCTGGAGGAGGACCATGCATGCATTCCCATCAAGGTCTCGGAGCCCGTCGTCTCCTACAGAGAAACGGTCAGCGAGGAGTCGGACAGAACGTGTCTGTCGAAGTCGCCAAACAAGCACAATCGTCTGTACATGAAGGCCAGGCCCATGCCTGATGGACTTTCCGACGATATTGACAAGGTACAAACTAGTTTGTGATTATTATTATTATTATTATTATTATTATATTGCTTTTATTATGCACGCAAGGTCAGTAAATGAATGAAGGACTTGCTCAAGGTCCCTACACAGTAACCGTCTAAGGGGAGGCTTGAACCTGTACTCTCGACGTTACAAGCCGTGAACTCTAACCTGTTGGCTACTGTACCCCACATAATGCGCGATAAAAAAGTCGTGCAACCACTTTTGACAGTGATAGTAGTATTTTTAAAATTTTTCAATAAGTTAAATTTCTTTTATGTGAAAATTTCTTTAATAGTTGCCTAGATTTGAGTTGTGCATGCTGTTTTAAATAACAACAGTGCTATTCTAATGCCAGTTGGAGGCATGAGGTGAAGGCTGTTTCAAATGATGATCACTGTGTGGCGAATTGCTGATGATGATAATAATAATAATAATGATAATTTCTGTAGCGCCGTAACATGGCCGTGGCCGAAGAAAAGGGCGATGTACATAAGTTCAGGCGATAATAGAAAATAGAAAATGATGTGTGCACAGCTGGATCGATAGATCTGATGCAGTTTAACTATTTAAAAAGAACTTTAGTTATTTAAAAATAACTACTTGCTTTGCCTTTTAAAATGTTAAAGTTAATCTTAACTGATTTTAAAATGGCTTTCTTTCATATTAAAGGGTGATGTGACACCACGTCAGGAGATCAAGGAGCGTGCCAGGTACCTGGCTGAGAAGTATGACTACGATGTAACAGAAGCCCGTAAAATCTGGTGCTTCGGTCCCGAGACCAACGGACCCAACTTGGTTATTGACTGCACAAAGGGAGTGCAGTACCTGAACGAAATCAAGGACAGCGTTATCGCTGGCTTCCAGTGGGCTTCGAAGGAGGTAATAACCAAAGTTTTTCAAATAGGTGAATTTATTATGTAAAGAAATCGCTAATGAGTAGTTCTTTTTTGCGTGCTTAACGTTTCTCAGTGTATAATGCTTATGCTTTTTTTGTAGTTTCTATGTCATTTTTTTGTGAAGTTTGGGTAACTGAAAGGAATAAGCAATGCATTGCATGAGAGTTGGTCGCTAATGATGCTTTACTCCAATTGATCCTGCTGAAGTTTACTCAACGAGTAGATACTGTGGTCGTCATATAATTCTGAAGCAAGCCAACCTATAGTAATAGACTAATTTTTCCACCGTTACTTCAAAGTAGTAGTCTTGTATTGTTCGTTCGATGTCTGGTGTGAAACCAGCCGTTGTTGGATTTTTGATTTGAATGTCTGTTGGAATTTATTGATGCTGTATAACTTGTGGTTTATGGTAGTGTTAAGTACCCCTAGCTGTGAATATGTTATCACTGTTTATGTGATGCCAACTATGGGGTCCAGAATTAAGGGCTTTGCGCACTGGGACTGCCATGTAGAAATGGCAAATCACTGAAATTGCATGATTCTAATATCTGTTTGTGTGCTCACACAAATCACAGGCAAAGCCACTGCACAAGTCCCCACACCAGAAAACGAGTTAGATTCTTGTTAGATATGTTTGCTGCTTGCTAATGATGCTTTAACTCCAATTGATCCTGCTGAATTTACATTATTTGCATAATTTATGTGGTCATTATTTTCATTCTGAAGCAAGCTCATAATCTGGCTGTCACCCTCTGAATACTACCAAATGTGTAATTACAGAGGTGTGTGATGCAAGTCTTGTAAAAGGAGTGTCTGTTGATACCGCGTTACCTAAGATTTGTACTGCACCATTTTGAGACATAAATAAGCTGTTAAATTTCTGTAACCTAATGATAATGATAAACTACTATTTTTTATGATATAATAATTATTGACTGATCTGTTATAGGGTGTGCTTTGCGAGGAGAACATGAGAGGCGTGCGATTTGACATCCATGATGTGACGCTGCACGCTGATGCCATCCATCGTGGAGGTGGTCAGATCATTCCAACTGCCAGGAGATGCTTCTACGCTTGCGTGTTGACTGCAGCACCGAGGCTTTTGGAGCCAGTCTACCTGGTTGAGATTCAGGTAACAATCTAGATTCTATACTAATTCACTTCAGGCAGTTTACACTGACACTGAAATGAAGATATTCACAGTTATTAAAACGCTAATCAGAATATTCACAGATTAAAATGCTAATCAGATTATTCACAGATTAAAACGCTAATCAGAATATTCACAGATTAAAACGCTAATCAGAATATTCACAGATTAAACCACTAATCAGAATAATCCATAACCTTTGATAGGACTTAGAATCTAAAAAAACAATTCATCAGATTATTCACAGATTAAAACGCTAATCAGAATATTCACAGATTAAACGCTAATCAGAATATTCACAGATTAAACCGCTAATCAGAATAATTCATAACCTTTGATAGGACTAAGAATCTAAAAAAAACAATTCAACTAAAGTTGTAACATGTATGACATTTTGAATAGCATTGGTTAAAGAATACTTGTAAAGATTTGGAATATACATATGTTGACTGACGTTCATTCTGTTGGTGCTATGTATAGTCGCCAGAGGGAGCGGTGGGAGGTATATACGGAGTTCTCAACAGAAGAAGAGGACACGTGTTCGATGAGAACCGTGTCATTGGTACACCCATGTTCATTGTCAAGGCTTACCTCCCTGTCAACGAGTCCTTCGGTAAGTTTGAGTATAACAAGTCCTTTTGGTAAGTTTGCTAGTCTGGAGTTTTATTTATTCAGTTTTGCTGGTGCCAGGAATTGAACCGTTAAGTTGGATTCAAAGGCGTTAGCTCTTGTTAAGATTTCTACTCTTTAAGTGATATAATTGAAGAAAAGTGAGTTGAATTTGGCAGTTTTTAGTGTATTTGACTTTTTAATGTATTTTAATATTTATATTGGTGCACGTCTTATTCTGAAATGATCTTATTCAAGTCTGTAAAAAGTTGAATTTCATTAGATGTTACGCAGTATAAAATTCTGACTTTATGAGTGATTTGATGATTTTTTTTAGGATTTACGGCCGATCTGAGATCTAACACTGGTGGCCAGGCATTCCCACAGTGCGTCTTTGATCATTGGCAGATCCTGCCTGGAGATCCATTTGATGCTGCCAGCAAACCAGGCCAGGTTGTCACCGACACAAGAAAGCGCAAGGGTCTGAAAGAGGGCATCCCGCCTCTGGACAACTTCTTCGACAAATTGTAAAGCCGCGTGGAGTCCGACACGGACGTAGCCATTTTGGACGTTTTTCCAAGAGTACAATGCCCAGAAATACACGTAGCAAGACAAAATCTACCCTGAAAAATCCACTTTAGCAAGAACACTCGAAACCCATAGGAAAAAAATCGCAAGAGAAAAAAGCGGTCCTTAATGGTTGTCGTTGATGAGGTGTTTGACAATAAAGCTTGCTTAAGGTCCACAGAAGTTGTCTGTTTCTTTGTCCTGGTTATCTAGATCCTGATGCATTGTTATCGGCGATTTGTCACTAGTTCTTTACTCTGCCAGTATCTCATTTTTTCTGTTTTGCTGCCTTCTGAGGGAAGGTAGGCATTTACTGGAATAAATGTGTTCTTCGGCATGGTTGTTACTAGTCTTGGCCTTGATCGAGGGCCTTTAAAACTGGAGTTGTGTTCTGCAATTCTGTTCTGAATTTTTCTGCCTTGGTTGTTGGTAAAACAGAAAAATATCAAGTGATAGAGCGGCAGAAAAAGCTTTCACAGTTTAAAAAGATCTTGTACACAACCCTGAAGTATGGCATGCATAGTTGGGATAATAGCACTCTAGTATGCTAGCGGATTTGGCTAACTTATCGGGCACAGCAGCTAGTGATGAATTAGTAATATGCACGCTGGGTTTAGAATGCAATGTACAGTACATGTAAATGTACAGTACATGTAAATCCCAAAATTTCTCAGCTCTACACAAAAGCTGCGTCAGGGCGACTAGCGTGCACTGTGACAATCTAGCGATTTCTAAATACATGTAGCCGAAAATTTGTGGAAACCAGTTTATT
The DNA here is from genome assembly GCA_964023275.1 of Norana najaformis. NCBI lineage: Eukaryota > Metazoa > Annelida > Clitellata > Crassiclitellata > Hormogastridae > Norana > Norana najaformis. Next base: position 4,187,436 of record OZ029921.1, read on the forward strand.
CCATGGCGTTGAGTCAAAATAAAATCGGTAGGCAGGAAGTAAGGTGAGTTTCGGTTCTAGGTCGAAATACAAATTAATGTAAATGCGCATGTTTTTATGCAGCGATTGTATGGCCAGGATCTGTTGAGCTCCCTCACCACAGTGTCTAGCAGATGGAAAGACTGAAGGTTATAGTGGATGATGTTTTGGTATACAGCAGGTTTATCAAATCAAGTCCACAAGAACCGCGTTGCTGATTAGATGCGGTCCCAGGACCCTCTGCTCCAGCCCCAGACATCACCCACCGTAGCTGCCACGCTGTCTGTCTGCCTGACTCTTGGATCTTAACCCGGAACCGAACCCTTTTGCCTATCGACTTTGTATTGACTGAGCGCCTGTGAATAAGCTGGTCCCCGCGGCGCGGCTTTCGTTGGGCGCTGTAGAAATCTCGGAATTACGAAGAAACGCATATGCGCCACCTCTCGAATGGTATTGAGTCATAATCATTATGGCCTAAGTGAGCGATAATTAGCATATTATAGGTTATAGTTCATAGTTTCACTTCGCAAAATGATGACTGTTGACGGGTTATTTAAAGGTTTGCACAAATAAAAAAATTAATTTGTAAGTTTAACCACAGTTTTGTGGCTTATAGTAAAAGTATGTAGTGATGGTTAAATCCATCGAAAAAAATAATGAAGCCAAGTCTACACCCCCTGTGGTCGTAATTCTACTTGTAATCTAAATATATATGCAAATCTGTGAAATTTCTCAGCGCCCCACAAAAGACGCGCCAGGGAGACCAGCTTATCCACCGGTGCTAGATTAAATAAAGTTCGCGAGAGGAAGCTTTATTGGTCAGATTCATTGCAAATTCAGAATCTGGGGGAGGGGTAAAGTCGGGGAGATAGCATGGTGCTACGTTGGAAATCGTTGGTGATGATGGTCATAAAGAGATGTAAGTTCAAAAGCGGATAGGATAACTTTAAAAGTTCGATTTTCAATTTTGAATGAAAAGCTGCTTGAGAGAGGGCAAGTGGAGAAGTGTATTTTGTTCTGTCTTATTGCTCCGATTCCAAACACCATCCACCATTGTCGTCTGACAGTCTGCCTGCCCGAACCCTGGATCTTGACCTGGAACCGAATCTGACCCTACCTGGCAATTGATTTTTTTGACTGAGAGCCTGTGAATGAACTGGTTACTGCAGCTTGGCTTTTCTGGGTGCTGTATAAGCTTCAGGTTCATGATTAGAATTATGGTATCATATTTTGGGTGGATGCAGGATTGTAATGGATGCATGCCTCCTAAATGTGATATACTAGTTTTCCTTATTTTTTTATGAAATAGCCCATAAGCCCACTATCTCTTTTCTCCCTCTTCAAGAAATCTAGTCCTTAAGTTTTGCCCTGCCTTACCTTTTTCTTATCTTACATTACCTGTACTTGCCTTAGCTAGTTCTCAACTTTGTGTGAGTTCACGAACAGCTTTATTTTCGTCACTACAGCAGAAAGTAAAAAGGATAAGAAATATAGTTCAATTAAAGAAAAGCTGCATGACTGCGCAGCAGCACACGTTAGCAATTTTTGAATAATTTTGCAGAGTTTGGTGAAGCCTTTGGTAGACTGTTCGATCATCGACCCGTCTTGCAGGGTGAAATTAACTTCTGCCAACGTGAATTTGAGGTGTTATTTTAATTATGTCAGTTTAACTTCTTGATGCTAAAATGTCAGTTTAACTTCTTGTTGGTAACGTGTCGGTTTAACTTCTGCATCTAGGGTTCAGCTCTGATGTGTTCAGTGAATTGGCAATTTTTTTAAAACTTCTTTTTGTTGCATTTATTATGTGCAAAAGGTCAGTAAATCTGAATCTGAGGCACAAAGCAATTGTGAGTAAAAGACTTGCTCATAGTCCCTACACAATAACTGTATCAGGGAGACTTGAACCCGTACTGTCCACGTTACAAGCCGAGCGCTCAAACCATTCAGCTACCGTGCCCCACAAGGTATCTGCTAAGTAACGGCTAAATGAGGTCTAATAAGTGAAGTTGACAATTGCACTTATTGCTTGTCATTAACGCACCTCGTGTTTTGAAGGTAGAAGAAGAAGCAGTCCCTTAATTTAGCCCGACTTTTTTAGCGACTTCATTTTCTTAGTCTTGGTATACGAGGGCTGATGGCCAGTCATCTCCATCATCACCTTATCTTCCCAGTGTGCAGTAGATGTTCGCTACGGGGTGCAGTTGGAGCAGAAATCCATGGACGCCTCTCATGGGGTTGGCTTAAAGGACTTATTTTTTTGCTTCATTTATGTTTCAGTGTTTGTTTTTTCACTTTTAGTTTTTGTGTACTTTTACTTAAAGATGGGTTTAAGATGATGAAGGTGTCTGTAAACCATGATATTACTCGATATTACTTGGTAGGACTTTTTTAGGGTCGTTGCACATGCCTTTGAGGCTGTTATTAATTGCGCACGTTATAAATGTCTGTTTAATAATTAATAATAATAATTGAAGTTTACTTGGGATTGTTAGGAAAAACGAGGCAACCGGGAGGAAACTCGACTGCGGAAGAGTTTGGAATATGGAAGAGAGATAAACGGAAAATTCATTCCACAAATCATCGAAAGTCTACAAACAGATCTTCCAAAATTTGGCTTATCAGGTGCAAAATAAGTTTGCTTATTTTCCATAATTATTGTGAATAAGCTGGTTCCTGCGACTTAGCTTTCATTGGACGCCATGGAAATCTTGAGTTTTATGATTTAATAATTTTCCACTATTATAACCGACCACCTTCAGTTGACTGGTCATCTCGTGGGAATAACGAATCGGTGTGAGGATTAAATCATGAATTTTAACAAGTACTGTAGTACTCTGACTTCAGAGTGCATGATGCTGTAGTGGGATTGCAGGAAGATTGTGGTTTCAAATCCCAATGCCAGCAGAAAAATGTTTGAAGATTCTGCTTCACTTGCACCCACTAGAAAACTTGGCTATGAAATACACCAGTGGTCAAATAACCTTTTCCAAGTGAGGGGCTGTCTGAAGAAGATCCAAAGAAGGTGGAGTCTGCCATGATTTCTCGAGCCAAAAAATTGTGCTTGATTTTCATTTAGAACTACCAAGTAGCACGGTGAATAATTAATAAAAAATATTTAATTAATGTTTAAAATATAATTAATACATCTACAGCACACTGGGAAGATCAGGTGATGATGGAGTTAAAATATATTTCAAAAAGTTCAAAAGGATTGATTACTCTTCAACTAGTGAGAAATCTAGCTATGCTTGCTGCTGAATTCAGTATTGAGCTTGATAACTACATGTAAATGTAAAATGTAAAGTACGCAGTGTTATATAGCAACCATGTGGCCTCAACCCTGCTCATTTTGCAATGAATCTACTGGGTTAGATCCATCACCACCGCTGCCCGTTCTTAGAGCTTCAAAAGTTGCTTTTGCTTATAGTCTTATGCTTAATTTTTTAAATATAATATTCAGTTGTTCATAGTTGAAAAAGTCTTTTCACTTAGGTAATATGAGCCAAAAAATGAAGCAACTTTTCTTTCTGTTGTGCCAGAAATAGAAAAATGTTGTCAATCTGCTAGCTTCACAGAGCTTGTTTGAAATAAATGTGCAGCAATTCGAAACGAGGCCTTAGTATCTGAAACTGGATATTTCAAATGGTTTTCAAAATATTTTGTTCATGCTTTATATTCAATTTGAGTTCCAGTGAGGTTTGGCCTGTACATCTTTGGTTGATAATGAATGGACTAGTTCTAAATTTTCATTTTTCATTTACCTTTTATAGTTTTCTTTCTTCTATGCATGGGTCAGTGAATTAATTATAGTTCAAACGTTAATTAAATATTTTTATTAAATATTCACCATGCTACTTGGTACCATGTTGTAGCATAGCTGGATGTGAATTATGCCAATTTATTGCATCTTCTTCAGGGCCAAAGACCTGAGTCATGAGAACATGAATGTAAATGTAGGTGTACTTGTTTGTCTTTTGCAACTGTATGTCGTTGACCTTGCTCATTTTTCAATGAATTGATCGGGTGAGATCCTTCACCACCGCTGCCCATTTGAATAGGTGCCACGCCATTTCAGGTGCTCATGTATGGACCGTGCTAGCCTGAGGTTTAAATCTTTGAAATAAGCCACGGCTAGGACGTGAACTGGCATCCTCTTGCTCTGAGTTGGTTGATGTACACGTTTTCCAGTTTTGCTAACCAGGCCAGTAGATCTTTCTGTCAAAACAAAATTGCTGGGTGAGTTGGATCAGGTATCATGACTTGTGACTGATTTTATTTGAAGCAACAGATGATGATGCCTTGTGCATTATTATAACAGAAGTCAGTAGATAAGATTGTAAGTTGTCATTGCTGCAATTTTCTGCCTTTCTTAGGTTTTATATATCAGGTGCTAAGAGTTTCTTCTGTTTCTTGTCTTTGCAGTTACTGAAGCTGTTAGTCTTTCTCAGCAGATCATGGACAAAGAAAACGTGTCTGCAAAGGTAAGAAGTTTTGCATTTACGAACAGCCTTGGTAGTGAACATCCAAGAGGTTGCAGATTTTATGGCGCCGTTCTGTTGGCAGCTGTCTTAAGAGGCATTGTCTTTTGATTGAAGAACAAAAACATGCAAACGAAAATACTAGGCAAAGTTGAAGATGAAGAGCAGTTCCTTTAAAGGCAGAGACAAGATTGAAGTATGAATGTCTTCATTTTTTCTTGTCCTTGGCATATGAAAGCGAGTGGCCAGTCCTTTTTGACACCAGTTGATCCTCCGATCGAAAATGTACTAGTTTTATAGCTGATTTTTCTGGGGGCTGCAAGTGAAGCTGGTCTAAACACATCTTTCTGCCCTAAGTAGGTAAGTAATGCATATGTTAACGTGCTATATGTCCATCGGCTGAGCGAGGACTTGAATGAGAGGTGCTGGACTGTTGAATCGAGTGGTTGTGGGTTAAAGCCCTAGCAGGATTTAACCCACAAAAGATTCTGGTACAGTCTGCATCATGAATCTAATTTTAAACTTTAGGACAGAACCTTATTATATAACAAGAGATTATTACTAATAAAAGATTTATGTTAATCAGAGATTAATAATATTAATAAGTGATTAATATTAATGAGAATAATATTAATAAGAGTTTCATAATAATGAGATATTAATATTAATGAGATATTAATATTAATGAGATATTAATATTAATGTGAAATTAATATTAAAGAGATAGTATTAAGAGATATTAATGAGATATTAATATTAATGAGAGATAATATTACTATTAAGAGAGTAGTGTGAGTGAATTCAAACTTAAATTTGCTCCTGGTTTAAGTTTGATATATGGTGTGTAAATCTCTTATTTTTGGCTCAGATTTTAGTCAGCTGTTGTGATGGATGTTCTGATTAGAGAGTGAAATTGTTACAGGATGAATGGCTGGAACAGAGACGTTTACAGCGGTCCCACAACTGGAGTGGATTTCTCGATACAATGACGTCCAAAGTGTCTGACATCGATCACGAGTTTGCAAATGAAGTGGCGCTGGTAACGGCACACTACAAGGAGCTGGAAGAGAAGCTTAAGATTACAGATCGCAAGGAAAGAGCGGAGGTTGCTCAGCACAACAAAATGGAAATTGAACAGGAAAGAGTAAGCGTCAGTGAAAAGGATATGGCTGAAGTTGTGAAGGACGGGGTGACCACAACACCGGAGGCAAAAGTGGGAGATGGTCAGGCGGGGGACAGGGTAGAGGTCACGCAGAAGGACAAAGCAGAAGTTGACTGCAGTGAAGAAATTGCAGAGGAAACAAAACAAAGTGTTCAGGAGAACAAAGAAGAGGTCAACAACAGCATCAGAATTGCAGAGGAAGCAATGGTGAAAGTTGCTCAAGATGATAAAACCGATACCCTTTCAAACAGTGAAAACTGTATGAACGACAAACAAGAAATAAACTTGGACAAAGCTGAAATTGACAAATAAGAAGGGGAAGCTGGTGGTCTCTATGGAAAAATTTTAAATCGTGTGTAGTTGTTCAAAAGGAACTGACTGATGCGGCAACAGGGTGTAAAAAAGTATTCCCTCAGAACTCTGATCACCCACCAGTGTTTCAAATGACTATGTAAAATGACTGCTTGGAGTTTTGTTCAAGTGCACCATGTTTATAAAATTATTTGAGTAGAGTAAGAATGTGGACTTTCAAAGCTGTATTTTTGTGTCTTAAAGATAATGATTGTATATTTACTTTGCCGTACAAAATTTAAACTTAATGTGAAAGTTATCTTACTTTTACTTATCGATACTTTTGGTTTAGCTTTCATGTGTGTTACAAGTGACCTAGGCATGCTTCAGTTTCAGCTATTAGAAATTTTAAATTCAATTTTTGACTAATTTTTGTCTTGATATTTTGATTGCCATCTTTCTCATTATTTAATTGGCATTCTTTTGTTTTATTACCATTATAGCTTAATTGTCAATTTTTTGGCATATTTCTATTTGATTACTTTTGTTGTTTTGTTCCTACACCAGAGACTCATTAAAATGTGCTTCATTATAACTTGAATTCTGATGTAACACGGTCCGGGACATGGATCTCAAATTATTTCACCTGTAGAAAATAAACTTATTTTAACAAGACCTCATCATCAGGCGGTTCTTTATTTGACTTCCAAAGACTTATAGGAAGTTTCTGGTGTATGTTTGTGGTTTACACTTGTTTCTTTTATTCTATGGTTGTATTTACCCTATTCTGTGCATCTTAAAATTCTGTTTTGTTAGCTTCCTTTTTGATGTGGTATGTGTTTTTTTGTTTCCTTGTTAAATCATTTGTTTGCTATATATTATATGATTTCGTTCCTTCATTTGTACATTTAGTGATGACTGTGTGGCTGTATTTTGTTAGCCTGTGGCGTGTTTTGACCTGTATTGTTTTTTCTTTTGGTTTCTTATGAGAACTGTAGACGATCCTATTCGTCAGTGCTCTATTATTGCGGTGCAGTGCAAGTAGACATTTGTAAACATTTCTGAGTGCCAAAGGTGCTGCAGTGCTAATTTGGCATTTGGTTTTAATACAGTTTGTCTATTCCTCTCTTATGCAACGTCGTTATAATGATGCAAAATGGCGCCTTTCTGTGATTCACCAATGCCTAGAAAAAGGAAGACAACTTGAGGAAGACAATGAAGACAGACGGGTAGGTTTTAAATCAAGAAAGGGAAGAGAACTAATACTGAAGACAGATCAAAATAATGCGTTGTTGAAACTTTGTCCATACGAGAGACCTGCACGTGTAAGAAGAAAGCAACCCGAGGCCCATATGGCATAAGGGTTCTTATGAAATATTCATAGTTAAGTACATCTAAAACACTGGTCTAATTCTATGAGAACTAAGCTTTTTTGTAGGTGCTTCGATTTACAAGAATCCAGTATACCGTACGCTGGCGTAAAGTTGATGGATACTGCACCGTTTTGGAAACACGCTATGCATGAGATGAGGCGTTTCACCTTGTACCGGCGTTTTAGAAGTCCAGTGGATTTACCCAACAAGCGCAATTCACGATTCACAAAAACACGATTCGCGATGTGTTTGGAAACAGGTTTAAAAATTAAACGCTGTAATCAAAACTGTTTAGCACCCTAGTCAAGATATGAAGGGTCAAAAGTAAGCGTGGTGTCCCATTCAAATGGAGTAAGGCTTGCTTTTAGCATAATCTTGTGCCAGCCACTGCTTAGTTAACACAGTTATAATTTATGTTCACTTAATGTTCAGTAAGAAACGCAGTGATGATTTTACGATGTCATATGAATTGTAGTATCCAGTTTATGTGCAAAAAAGAAAAGCGCTATAAAATTTGCGTACTAAATGCGCTATAAAAGCTCCTCTTGTTTCCGAATCGTCTCACCACCAAATTATTATTCATTAGTGGCGTGATTGCTTATGAATATTTATATGTTGCGGCTAACGGCACGTGACGGTAAATATCTATTTAACTATATTACAGCCCGTAGTTGGTTAAATATGGTTTGGCAAAAACGATGTTTTCGCGTTGATGCCAGTATTTAGGAATAAACGACACCATTGCGAAGTATTTGCCGATACAGTCTTCGTGAGTGTTAATCCAGTCAAAGGCGACAGCTGCCACCGCACGGGAATATGTGTTTTGCGATTCAAAATGGGATTTTCAACCGCTGATGCACGTGACGACGGGGATGCAAATGAGTCAGCGGAATTCGATCCGTTGTGACTACTTTTAAAATATTGCTTTTCATTATCCTTATGTTTTCTGTATAAAAATAAATTATTGTCTGATCTTGCATTTGTACACGCGTTTTTATAATATGGTAAAAATTTAACGTTTGTGTGTTGATTTCATATTTTTTATACGCGATGACGGTTTGTCGCATTGCGACAAAAATGCCGTCACGTGACCTCTATTGTTCCGTAATTAGAAAATCAGAAGTAAAAAGTTCTGCATTGTTTGAATTTTGCTTTTATTAAACGAGTTTTAAATTGGTAGTGCCGTTACGAAATTAATCTGTTGCTTTAAAAAATTGGAATTCTTATAAATATGAACGAGGATGACCTTGAATTTTAATTAGCTGTCGCCTGCGGTGATTGGCCAAGATCTGGCGGAAGCCTTCACGCGATGAGATGTAGAACTAGTGATAGTTGTATAAAAAAGGTCTGCTGGAAACGTTAGGCCTTTCTGTCGATCGTGGATTATTGTTCGGAACTGAATGCATGTTTTTGGACGAAGTTTTTATTCTTAACGGGTTGCGGCCCGTATTTTAGGTAAGCAAAGCCGATTAAGTCTATAAACTCTTGTGATTTTGTGTTAAATTCGTGAGTATGTAGGATTTGCCAACAATGTCGCTGAGAGTAAAGGGTTTCAACCTATAGCCGCAACTTGATAGCTGGGTGGACATGTTGGGAATTTTTTAATCTGATCTGACAGAGTTAGGTTGATGAACTCACTTTTACTGGGACTGAAGCAAAAGGAGGCACGGCACCCATTTTTAGGTTTGATTGATATGAAACAGGCGAGTGATGACTGAAGAAGAGTTTTGAGAGAAGAATATGAGGAGTATACACAGCATCAGCCGTAAGACGGAAGCTATAATTAACCACGCTGCATTATTTTGTAAACAGTCTACCAGGGTTAGCGTTACAAAGAAACCTATAATAAAGTCCGAAACTAGAATACTAAAACGGGCTTTTATTGTCATCATATACTAGACGTTTCACACCGACCTTCCTTTGAACTGACTGCAGGATAGCATTTGGTGTCTAACTCCATCTAAGCCCTGCACCAGTGGTCACCATCGAAGGCTTGCGAGCTCGAGCCTCTGCCACCTTTTATAAGCATTTCGAGATGATGTCCTGCCTAGTGGCGAATTGAGGTGGGGGTGGGGGAGTTTCCGCGCCCCTCTTGGTTATATGCCGGTGCCTCTCGGACCAGACCCGTGCATGGTGGACTTCCAGCATGTGAAGCCCCTCTGGAAATGATCTTGCCCCATGCAAGCATTCCTGGAGCCGCTACTACCATATGTAGTTTTGTAACACTGCGTTGGCTGGTTGGGGGGTTATTGTTTGGCCTTCTTATAAGCGTCGTGGTTTTCACAAGGTTCCGTATTGGGGCCCCTGCTGTACATTCTCTACACCGCGTATTTAAGCTTGTTATTTCTTTGTGGGTTGCGGTTCTTCGGCATGTCGATGACGCTCCAGCATATGTCCACGACCTATCAGCAGAGGTAGCTCCTTAGCGGAGAAAATAATTAAGACATCAGAGATGTTTTGTGCGTGAATGGCGTCCAGTCGCCTCCGAATGAACCCATCGGTGTAGGCGATCTGTAGGGGTCCAGTACCTGGATGAAAATGCGGGGTCTGGGACATCGAGCACCGAAGATTAAGACATCGCAAGTGTTTCGTGCACGAAATTACTGCACCTAGAGGACATAGGCGGTGTGAAGGATCTGACCCGATAAAGCCTGACCCGTTACGGCTTGGAGGCCTGGGGTGCGTCGTAAGCTTCATAGCGGTGGGTCCGGGGCGAAGCCAACTCACTTTGATGCATACTTTAGTGTGAAATTGAGAACAGTTGGCAATGCTTCTATTAAGATACGAGCCTATTGTTAACAAGCTCTGGAAGCCTGTAATAAATGTAGAGGTACACGTTTTTCTGTAGCGATCGTATGGCCTCGAACTTGCTCATCTTCCAGTGAATTTATCGTGTGAGATTCTTCGCCACCGCCTACGTGCAAAGATATGCTAAGCTAGCCGAATTCTTGTTTATTTACGAAGTCCTATCGGCAACGTCGCATAGCGATCTGCAACACTGGATAAGCATTTCAACAAGTGCAGTCTTCTGGGTTGATGCTATCACTAGTTCGGCCACAGAGGCGTAGGCCACTTTTATAGATAGCAGATCCAGTACCGGGTTGAAAATTGAAGGGGTCTGGGACTGCGAGCACAGAAGGAAGCACGGTACGCCTCTGACGAATGAGTCTAAGGTGCATCGTAAGCTTCCAAGCGGGGTCCCAGGAAGCCAACATATTTTGCTGAGATATTACAGGAGAGGAATCGAGTATGTAAAATCAGGCTGAAAAATAATCTATTGTATTGAAACTTGGTATTTGTCAATAGAGTCAATAGTTATCTGATTTTTCTCAACTACTGTGGATGACCTATGTGTGGCCTTGGCCCAGGAATTGACTTCATGACAGTATGTTGAAACTCCTTTGCGTGAGATTTGGGCATTACACCGTTCGCTTACAACTGAAGCTGCCGTGCTCCTGTTGGACGCAGTCAAATGCACCAAGGTTGATTACGGCAATGTTTATTCCTACATTCTCATGTACGATTTGGGGTCGTCCACAGAGGACGTCCGTAGAGGGAGGGAAGGGGTCATGCAAATGCGGACAAGGGAAAGGAGGGTTATGGCCTATGCGGACGCCCGCATATAAATTTGGTACATGTACACCGCTTTTAATACTATCCATGCTTCAAACACCAACTTCAGTCAGATGGGAGACACTCTGTACTGCACTGTTTCATCAGGCGTAATGTTCCGTTGCAGACAACTAAAGAAACATTTCAAGTTTTCGACCTACCTTAAGTTGCCTCTGTGTAGAGCTGTTAGATAGCCATGTATGGTGCCACCGTGTGGTTCTTTATTGTTTACTGGCTTTGGAATGCGGACGTCTGCAAAAGGGGAGGTAAGGCCAACTGCGGACAAGGGGAGGGAGGGATCCAGAGTAGGTCATTTTTTGCGGACGTCCTTTATGGACGACCTGAATAAACCACCTGTTCGTAATCTTGGCATGACTTGACCCTATCCTGTCCTTTTCAAATCACATCTTCAAGTTATCTCGCACCAGCTTATTCGTGTCGAGTTCGTCCTCCTCATTTTCAAAATGCCTTTGATCATGCCAAGTTTGACTACTGTAATTCTCGTCTGGAGTTCACTAAAATCAAGCGCTCTCAACTCGTCCAAAATGTGCTTGGCCCAGATGTCACAAGGTCACGTCCAACATTCAAATAAAATGTATTTCCATGACATGGCTATGGAATACACACAGCCCTCTCATTTTCTCAAATTCTTCACAATCCAACCTGCTGAACCTGAGCGGCCTCTTACCCATAAGTAGCCACCAGTAGTCGATCGTCGTAAGGTAGGACTCGAAACAACAGTGTACCTTTAAGCATATCCACGTGACTGAACGAGTCTGTAAGGACAGTGAACTTAACATGCCTATATGATGTTGACGAAGATGATGATTATAATGAATGTAAGAAATATATTAATGATAAGAATAATCCGTAGTCACTACGATTACGAATAATGTAATACGCAACATAAAAATAAGACCAGTCGCATAAGACCAGACCAGCAGCGGCCAATTGGTCGGTGGGTGCAAGGAGAATATTCGGCACCAATCATAGAGTAGAACGGTAAAATGCAAGAAGTCTTGGCAATTCGAACTGGACTTGGACGCTGTGCAGCTGGTAACTGGAACCTTCTTAGGTGGACGAGTAGAGTGGCGGCGCACGATAAAGAAAAACGTACGAACACCGTCCAAAACTGAAACGACGGCGAAACAGAAAATACTCCGAGAACGCGGACTAGATCACAATAGAAATCCGAGCAACAAATATCGAGAAAAATCCTTTTATGATCAACTAATTGATAAAGCATGACACGCTAGACAAATAATTATGCGGGCATTTTGGCCACATGCGCCACCATATCAGTAGAAATTATGATGAAGTAACATCTGAGGGTTACCGAAAACCGATGGATGGATGTCTGCGCCATTCTCTGAAGTGCAATAAATTTTGAAATGTCCGCGTTAGCTTCTATTCTACCAGTTTAATATTCGGTGAATGTTTGCAATTTTAGATGCATGTAATATATCATCCACTCCTGTAAGTAACAATGTTAGTCAACTGTAGATCTAAGTAGATGAATATAGCACAACTTTGAATTTAAGTATACATTTTGTATAGACATAAATATGTATAAATTTATTCTTCATTAATGTCAAGATACTAGTTTTACGTTTTGCACATTATTTTGTAAAAAAATCGTTTTCTCATTGACAGTTATTAGACCGGTCATTTCCATGACAACAGTGATGCAGAAGAACTATAATAGTTTGAGATCTGTCATATGAGATCTGTCATTACGTCTTTTGATAGTATGATACGTGGGATTATACGTCTACTTAACTCTTTTTGGCTTTAAGTAATTATGCGGGCCTTTAGATCACTGAGTTGAGCCTTTTGTTTAGTTTTTCTATGCCAAGGCACAAAGTCTCCCACTATCTAATAGCAGTCTTTAATTTGCTTAATGTTAAGAATTAGAAACGCTGTTGTTTGGAAAAAAGTTTACACAATTTTTTTCTGCCGAATCGTTCACGTCCGTCAGTATGGATACAAGACATCAGATCTTGGCCAGTGTATAAGTCATAATTGAACTTGAAATTTAAAAAAAGGTCATAAATTTTGGGACTTGTACTCGAGTATTTACGGTATTCTTGCTTTTGAAAGTAGGCGATATATTCTTGTCTCACTTTTCAGGGATTCTGTGTACCGATATTGAGCAGTTTGTTTCGAGTAATCTTGCAGTGTGTCCTGGTTTAGTACAAGCGCGACCTGGAATATAAAAGAAGATATGCATTGCACTTGCCCAGTCATCATATTGAACTTTGAAACAAAAATATTCCCCACTTATGTTTGCCATTTCAAATTTTTTTATTTGCATGTAACGGGGTAAGTCACTATTCCACAGAATGGCGCTATAGCGTGCAAGATTGGGGACAATCGCTGACAGAAGCACGTGACTGAACCCGAGAAAGCGTGTAAGACGGGAACTGCGATGGGTCTTTTGTGCCGACAACAGACGATACGGGAACCAGAAGATTGTAATTTGAGATTTATAAAGCGCCTCTTAGAGCATAAACTCAACAGAGGTGCTTCCGACCCGAAAAAGTTAAATCACTGTTGAACAGTACAGTCTTCAGGCGCCTGCGGAACACTGAGAGGGGAAGAGAAAGGAGCTCAAGTCACAATTCTTGAGGGAGACTATTCATGGCTATACATTTGAAAAATGAGTCACGTGCATCAATACCGTATGTAGATAAAATCGATCAAGCTTCATCGATTTTAGCGTTGAGTGTTTTCATAGAATTTTCCGATTTTTGCTTGCTTTTAGGTTCTTTGTTCAAATGTTTTCAAGTATAAAATAGCTAGTAAATAAATTAAATGTCTAGCCTTATATCGTTTATAGAATTATCAGATTTCTAAATGTTGGTGTAAACGTGATGCTGACGTAGCGTAGAAGTGATTGGTCAGCAAATTTTCAGCCGGTCCGGACATGTCTGTAGCGTGCTTGAAATTAGTGGGCACTCGTGTAATTAAGCGTTGGTGTGACTTTACTCAAATTTAGCCTATGCCTTGCTTGTTTGTGCTGACTCGGCTTGTTTTGAAACTGTATAAGCCAGATTTGTTTGTGTTTATTGCTGACGTTTACAGTTTCTTGAGTTCTGCGTAGTCCTTATCAACAGACTGCTGTGAAAATATGTATTTGCTGAAACTGGTCAACTGCTGAACAACAACTTTGCACTGAATTAACTAGCATATATATTACAGCTTACCCACATCGCTCAGTCTAATCAACTCGTCATCATACCTTGTATGAGAGTATCGTCGATTTTTTAGTCGCAGATACTTGATGCCAACTATATAAATTCTTTTACATTTATAAATAAGCTTGCTGCGTGATTTGAGTAATTCATCTATTTGAGCATTTTGATTAGAATTGCTTGGTTTATTTTAGGAATTTTGTCGAAGGAAGAAGACCACCAGCAAGACTTGTCTGATGCCAGCATCGCAAGAATTACTCGATGGAAATGCAATCAGTTTTCACTGTACAGCCCCGGGTTGTGCGTACAGTAAGCGCGACACATGCGGGATTGTTTTGCACATGCGCACTCACTTTGTTTATGAAACTGCCGAGGAGGAGATGCCAAAGGCGACGTTTTTCTGTAAGGACGGAATATACCAGTGTTTGGACTGTGATCGAAAAACTAATAGCCGAATCTCTTTCCGGGAACACGTTCGTCACCACATCCTACCATTGCCATACAGATGTCGTCACTGTGGAACAACTGTGGCGTCTATTCCTGACCTCAGAAAGCATTCGTCGGTTGCTCATCCCAAGACGCCTTTGCAGATGTATTTCGAAGACACTGATGGACTACTGGGTGAGATATTATGCGCAATCGGACCCAAGAAACAGACATTTTGGTTTCCAAAACGCGTGAGGTTTTACGATTCTGTAGAAGTCGAAAGTCTTTCGGATTTATCGGAACTTAGCGTTTCGGGAGGCGTTGTGAACGAATCCATTGCGCAAACAAACTGTACGACGGACATAGAGAGAACTGCGAATCTTGTGCCTCGACTGTTGGTTCGCAGAGCGAATGCGGAATCCCAGCAAAACGAAAATCGCAGTGTAGTGCCTTCGGAGAATGGCTCGGGGTTGGAAAAGGGTCCCAGTTCTGCAAACGCGTCAGTTCTGGAATTCAGCGCCGAGTACAATTACATTAATGCTTTTTCGTGTTCAACGAATACAACAGAGCATGAGTCTAATGCGTTTCTTGTTCTTAACGTGCTCGATGACAATGTAGACGAAACTGGGACTGATTGCTTGGATGATTTCTTCCAAGAAAACACGGAAAGGCCTGAGATTTGGCCAATAAATCGGCCATCTTCGCCGCGGTCTGTAAATCTGACAAATCTTCGGAGTTTCGATGATTCCTTATTATCGCCGCACAATACTGATTCGAGTTGCACTACACGCGATATTACCCTTTCGAGCGTTCCGCGTCCCCTAATTAATGAAGACAATAGACAAGTGGAAGCTGAATCGAACTCGGAGTTGACGGTATTTTCTAGGGCGATTACAAACGATTCTGAAGTTTTACCGATTTGTCGAGATAATACGACGGAAACTGAGCGTGAATTTCTACCTCTAGACGAACCAACACCTACTAGCGGCCCAGGAAAGTTTGTGTTTTGTGATGGACAATTTAAATGCCTCACGTGTTTGAACTGGGAAACTGTGTCTGAAGAGTTGTTTAGAAAGCATGTATGGCAGCACCTTCATGGCGTTTCCGAAATTTGCAAGAAAAGCGAATGTCAAAGTGCTGACTGTCCTCTTGTTTCGGGGTTGGTGATGTTAGTGATGAATGTTAGTAATCTTCAAAGTACAGTCACATCTGAACCGGAATCCAACACTCTGCATGAGATACCTCCATGTTCTTCAACACCCACAGATGTAGGAAAAGCCTGCAGCACATCATCTTCAAAAAGATCTCTCCTGGAAAGCCTCCTTGATGCTGAACCGAGTTCAGTGACAGGTGAAAACTTTGCATCACAAAAAGAGAGCTGTATAACGAAAACTGAAAAGGAAAATACTGACGGAAACTTGATTGAGAATTTACCTCAAAGGTCAACAGAGCAGCTACGTTTTTCTGCCCCGACTCTGTTTTCATTGCGCTCAAAAGCTTGTAGGCATTTGAATTTCAACAGCGATCTTGTTAAAACATTTCCAGGTAATGTTGAAAAACTCCAGAAAGATGACAGGCACGTTGATGTGAATGATCATGAGGAGGAAGTGGCTTGTATAAGAAAAACAGAGTTGCCCTGTGACAAACCTGTTGCAACAGTTGGTACTCCAGTATCAGAAGATACTATTTCTCCAAATAGACGAAAGCAGAGGCTGATGATAAAGCAAGATGTTAACCAGCCTGTCGAATACTGCCGATACTCTCGTGATTCAACCCCGCTTTCTACAGTATGCAATCAGTGTTCGTATACCTGCAACTGCAGTGTTCAGTTAACCTGGCATGTGGACTCCTGTCATCCCAAAACTGGAACAAAGAAGAGAAAAGATTTCTGTTGTACCGAATGTGGCTTCTCAGACTCTTCGAAGCAGACTTTGATCTGGCATATGGCACACCATATTGGCCAGCACAATCTTAAGGTCTATGGATGCAAATATTGCAGCAAACAGTCTACGTATATGTCTCGTATAATGAAACATATATATCGTTTCCATCCAAGTAAAGTTATGGAGGTCACACGTGAAAGCACCAATATTGCTTACATGGATGGCATCTTTAAATGTCCATTCTGTTGTTCTGGATATCCCTGGGGCAGTCTTTTCTTCAGGCACATCGAAGTTCAGCATAAACTGAAGCGGTTGGCAGATTATCTTGCTAATGCGAATCACAGAAAATGTTGCCCAGAAGTTATTGAGTTTCCTAAGTATCTGGTCCTGAACATCGTGGCTAATGAGGTTTCAAAGGATAATCAAAGTTTGGCGGATAAAAATGACTGCGGGGAATCTGCCGCACCAGGTTGCACTGAGAACGAAAATATTTCTGTGATTCAGCAACATAGTGAAAACACTACCGATTCTATCAAGTCACAGCACAGTATGGAACAGCACAGTAAGGATCAAAGCGAAACTGGTGATCGTTCAAATGGTAATCCTGTTAGCGAGTCACATACTCCACAGGATAGTGAACAAGAAGTGACGAGTGATTCAAGAAATGACAGTTTCTGTTCTGCTAAAAGTGATGCTCATAACACAGATGAAACGAGAGGTAACGTGGGTAAATGTAATAGCAAAGGCGTTCAGGAGTCTGTTGTTGATGCAGAAACTTCAGAAAAATGTAGCAAAAATGCAGACCCAACACAATGGAGCATAAGTTATTCAAAGCTTAGGCCTCACTTGGGAAAGACAATGCAGAATAATATAGTATACAATTCAACTAAACGTAGAATAAAAACATACCAGTCACCCAAAGCAAGCAAAAGATCTTTCTTGATTTCACCAGCACCTGTTCCAACTCTTCCGAGAAATCTGGAAAATGCTACTCCAAGCGATTTTGAGAAAAGTCTGCCAGACCAGTTCATTTTTTCTCAGGCAATCAAGTGTCCAAAATGCTACTACACTGATCGGATTCGTTTGAATTTGATACGACATTATAATGGGCATTTTACAGATGCTAGTAAAGGTATAGAAACAATTGAAGCATCAGATTTGAAAACAAAAACAGGTGATAGGCTGACATTTACTTTATGGAATCCGAAGATGTCGGATAAAGACGTGGCAAAGTCTGATAAACTTGTGAAAACTAAAAAGAAAAACCATGCTTTTGTTTCAGAAGAAAATGATAAAGAACCATTTCGTACAGCTTCTCGGAGAAAACGGTCAGAAAAATGCACGCGTATTGTAAAAAGAGCAAAGCTTACAGATAAAGTAAACAAACTTAATCCTGGTGATAGTAAAGAATCACTTGACATTGCTGAGACAAGTAATGGTGGCTCAGTGAGGAATACTGGCAATTTGACGTCTGGCCTTCGTTTAACAGCTGGCAGTGACATCCAGAAGACCAGTACATCTTTTGGCTCACCTCCAGCATTTGGACAGTTTTTGCAGAACCACGCTAAAAAAGTTATGGCAACGTTTAGCTGCGTCTCATGCTTGACTACATTCCGGAGTGAAACTGATTACAACAAACACGCGGAAGAGGTTCACTCCTCAACGTACTATCTTTGCAGATGTTGTGGAATTATGATTCATGGCTTGTCAGATGTGCAAGTGCACTTTACAGAAAACCATCCTAGGAGTCTGGTCTTAGTCGATGAGTGGGTTTCTGCAAGCAAAGAATCTAGAAAAAGAAGTCGTCCATTTTGTGAAGTATCAGGTGTTGGATTACCAGCTAAGAAGATAAAGGTAGCAGAAATTGACGGTAAGATTTGGTTTAAGTTTAGCGTTATATTCCGTTAACTAATTATTTAACATTTGCATCGTGTTTATGGTAGAAAGAAAATCTTGGGTAATTAGTGTTTTCCAATTTTTATTAAATTATGATATTCCAATATTGGATTAATGATTATTAGTATTTTATAGAGATTTATACCCTTATGTGCATTGATGCATACGTTAAGCATGAACGAGATAGTGGAAGGTAATGGTGAGTGAGGAATTTGTGCATTTAAAATCCTGGAGGAAAACTAGTAAGCTTTTAAAAGCTTTTTAAAGAAGAAATTTAAGCTGAAATAATTCGTGGTTACTTACTGGCAATCCATTCAAAACCTTAAGATGGTCGAGAATTAAATCAGTTGCGGTAAAGATGTTACGTACTTCATGCGTAGACAGTTATAACATTTAATTGACATTCTTTCTAACGGTTTTCCACAGAAATGCTTTCTACAGCTGTTGGAAATATTTTAAAAATTATTTTCACAGGAGAGAATAGACAGTCAACAGATAAACCAGATTCTGAAATAGAGTCCTTGCCAAAAGAACAAAAATGGTCTTCCTTCTATGGTGCAAAATTAAGGTAGGTGTTTTTGTTATTGGAATTGTTAGAACTCGTACAAATCACCTGCAATTTTCTATTATTAATACTTTAATTGAAAAAACATTCATTACTGTGTTGGTTGATTTTAATTTATATTATTATTATATGTTTCTTCAGACTGTTGGAAGGGCTTGTCTTCTTAGATTTGTATCATCTTGCTTTTGTTGTCTGACTGCTGTGACCCATCCACATCTACGATTCCTCGCTCAGCCAATGGACATATGGCGTGCTAACAAATGCATTACTTACTTATTTACTAACTTAATCTAGCGGTTGTTTGAAACATACATAGGAAAACATTGATGTTCATTTTCTGTTAGAAAGGTCATTCTATTGTATTTTATAGTAGTACATCAGTTTGGCTACTGGAACTTGTATGTTGCTTTGAAGCGAGTGACTATCTGTAAAATTTATTACTCTTTTATTTGACATTTTAGGAAACATCCAGCTAGTGGTACAGCTCCAAATCCTACAGTTGGAGCAACTAATGCTGAATTCTCAACATCAAACATGATTTCAAAAGCGTCTTCCAACAGTAGTTCTCAAACCGCATGTTCCACTGTGGTTTCAGCTACCCATACTTCAACGGGTGGAGACACTGTGAATGCATTGGGTGCGCCTGCTAGTGAATTGATGACTGGAATGGCGAGTCAAACTGTTGCTGGTTCTG
Source organism: Norana najaformis (assembly GCA_964023275.1). Classification (NCBI taxonomy): domain Eukaryota; kingdom Metazoa; phylum Annelida; class Clitellata; order Crassiclitellata; family Hormogastridae; genus Norana; species Norana najaformis. Next base: position 4,207,028 of record OZ029921.1, read on the forward strand.
GTTTCCCTCCTCCATTGGGAAATAACAATCTCCTTGCGACATTAGTGTCGAATTTTTTAGCTACAAACCTCATGACAAGTCAAACAAATCCAGTGAGACAGATGCCAACGATGCAAGTACCAGCACTGCAGGCAGTGAGTTCGCAAATTCCTTCAACTGTTGAACCGGCTACATCAGTAGTGATGGCGGGACAGTTACCTGTACCTGGAATGCAGTCGGCTGTGGACAATTCGGGTTTTGCTAACTTATTAGCAAATTTGCTAATGGCAAATCTTGCAGCAGGAACTGGAATGGCAGTTCCTCCTACATCCTGCCCTAACGAAAATACTGCATATCCTCTCCAGCCGGGAACAAATAACTTCAATCTTTTGGGGCCTAATACCAATTCGCAGCATGTGCCTTCAGTGGCTGAACTAATCAAAGAAGCTTTTAATCCTTCAAACTGTAGCAATATTTATAATATAAGTCCACCTGCAAATGGCGGCAATGTACAGAACAGTTTTTCCGCGACTGAGGCTTCAAAAGATTTGCCAAATCTTAGCCATGCATCAACATTGGTGCCAGATGTGACGCATGACGGCTGCGACGACAACAGTAGACAGAGTTTTTGCTCTTTGGGCTCTGCCAGCAAACCAGCAGTCAGTGGCTCAAAACGAAAACTGTTCTCTGATCCTGATAACCTGTACTCTTCTGAAGCTGAATCTACTGTTTCCATTGCAAGCCAGAGGAGTAACAACAGCAAGTCGTCTAGGTCAACCGCTACCTCAAAGAAGCCTTCAAGACCAGGTACCAGTGCACAAAAACTAAACAAGAATCAGTTTTTAAGGGATGGTCCTGAAAGTTATACCTCAGACATTGAGAGATGTAGCAGCAGATCTTCGCTTTCAACTATCGACTTAAGCCACAGAGAATTGCTTTGTAACAATTCAAATAATTCAAGCCCTTTGTCGGTTGCAGAAATTTTTGCAAGTCGTGCAGTTCGAATGTGCTGTAACAGGTGTGAATATAAAACTAGAAAACTGAAGCATTTTGAAAAACATCTTGCAATTCATTTTGACAACAAACAGCCATCCGTTGATCCCAAACAATGGAAACCTGTTCGCCAGAAGTGTGGCTTTTGCAACTTTCAGACGTATTTGGATGAAGAGTTTGAGGAACACATCGCAATACATATGATCAAAAAACCATATCAATGCTCCTACTGTTCATTTTCTGGATTTACAAAGGCTTCTGTAAATCGGCATCTAATGAGGCTACACCCTAAATTAGAACCAAAATTCGAAAAGAACCAGAATGTTCGGTTGAAACAGACAGCGCTTCAAACTTCTGCAACAAAAGTTTATTTAAACCCTGTTGTCAAGCTGAAGAATATATCAAAACTAAATCATAAAGCTGTTAAAAGTCTGTGTACTAAATACAATTTAGTAAAGTTAAATCTGAAATACAAATAGAAATAATAAAACAATAAAACTGAAACCCTAAACACCTCCATAATGCTATTTTTTAACAATGAGCAAACAGTTGATTTTAATTTTAGTTGAAATTGATGTACTGGTGCCTGGTAAATACAAGCAACATTAAACTGATGTTGAGTTCTTCTATGCCAGTTATAACTTGTTTTGCATTTGAAGTTGATATTCTTCTAATCAGTCTTAATAATAAAATTATTGAGCATGGTATTTTGTCTGAACACTGTGATCAGCACATGTAAGAAGCTGCTAGAGGACATGATGCCTCTTTTTTATTACATTGCATTTGAGTAATTTTATTTATGTTGCACCAACCAACACTTCCAGGGTTACATGGCCAAAGCACAGGTAGTTGGCCACCAAGTCGCCATATCCATATGTTGCTGACATATGCTTCCTTTTGAAATTAGCTGTTGAATCTCGTTTACCTGAATTTGGTTTTATTGTAGTAGTTTGGTCTAAATATGCTTTCTTGAATTAACATTATGTGGATTTGACAGTGATGCACTGGACTGAGTTTTCACTGTAATGTAACAATTTGTAACAAGACTGTATAGTGCCTTTTAAGTATTCTAGAAGTCACATTGTATGTCGCCTGATGCTAGTGGTAATTTTGGAAATGTATGTACGGAGTCGGACATTCAATCAGTTTTGTAAATTGCTTGAGTTTGAGTCTTAACGTCGTATCTGACTGTTGCATGATTAACACATTCTGTAATAATTTGCAGCTGAGTCATTTACAAAAGCTGTCTTTTTGATATAAATTATAATACTTTGTGTTGGCTTCTGTTTTTGGTGAATATGGGTGAATGAGTCTGTTGTAAACATTGTTTTTGATGTAAATGGGTCTTTGTCAAATGATATGTAAAAGAGCAGTCTTGTGGAAATGCATCAATTCTAGTTTTATGTGTGTTAAGTAATTACAGTGTGCGTAATTATATTATGTCATGCTTGAAAAGAGGTTTCTGTTTTGGTTTATTTGTTTTTTTGGCTGCCACTACCATGGTGATATCAGGCATAACTATATTACACTGAAAACTGAGAATGTTAAATGCTAAATAATATAAACTTACCACAGTTTCTGACCATGATACTTAAATATTTACTTGAAGTTTTGTATGTTCAGAACTATTTGTGATCTTAAAGTTCAGGAAGAATGTTCAGTTTGTTCACAGTGTGACTGAAGTCTCGGACTGGGATTATTTTATTTGCGCAAAAGTTCTGTATCCCTAGATGTAGTTTATGCAATCCAAGGGTTATAGTTTGTTAGTGCTTCTGGCAGAAGGCTTAGGGACACCGGTTTTATACAATTCTGAGATAGCAGTTTTCATCCCAGTCAAGCCACAATGACCAACGCTACCAAGTTTTATGTTTTTAACCGTTTCTCCTTCTAATCTTTTCGTGGTAGCTCCAAACGTCATCCATTGTAGCCCTCTACCTCTGTAAATTTAACATCCTGTTTAACACCCTCTCCATGCCTAAGTGGTCGATCTGCGACTCGTCAAACTTGACCTTACCATGCTACCGATTTTGTTTTTGACTGAGCACCTCGGAATAAGGTGGTTGCTGCAATTTGGCGCCGATGAAATTTCGAGGTACGGTTGCTAAGTTGACTCGGAACCCGACTTGCCAATTTATTTTTGATTAAGCGCCCCCACCTCCCAAATGCCCCCCCACTACCCTACTGTTGCCAGCCACAACTCGCATCCTCTTCCCCATTATATAAATACTCTGTGGATGAATTAGGACAACTGGTATTGGGTCACCCACTAGGAAGAGACAGTAAGACAGTCATTTTTTATAGGGCTAACCGTAACCAATTCATGATAAACTACCCTTGCAAGTACGAGCAAGGTCTTCTTTGCAGACGTTCTTTATGGACGATCCTATATATGTAACCTGTATGTATGTACATGCATGTATATATGCATATGTAAATGACTATAATATGTCTGCAGAGTTGCAGACCTGTGTATGTAAATTCAGACTTTTGCTCCCTTACATTCTCGGCCCATTTGAAGACGTATCTTTTTGGAACTTCTAGATAGTCGTGCCGTAGCGCCTTTGTGAGGTTCTTAAAACGCGCTGTGGAAGTTCTTGTGGGTACATATATATGCATTTATGCCTATATGCTTGTATATGTGCCTTTGAATGAATGTATGCATGCACTGCATGAACCCATGCATCTATACAGTGTATATATATAGACACATGCATTCGTAGGTATGTATATATATGTATATATATCTTTAAGAATCTTCTAAAATAAGCTTATTTTCCGAGCAGCGACGGACCAACTTTCTTGCCCAGCTTGACGACGTATTCAAGCGAAACGTACGGATCCGGGCAGCAGTCGTAGACGTTGACCTGTCGTTGACCTGTGTGGTCAAGCAGTGACCACTGGTCACCCGTCGAGAAGTTCTCCGCGTCGATATCCACCCTGTTGGTCTTGGCGTCGATCGGCTGAAGGTCTACCATCTTGATGTCGTACGTCCAAGATCCGAAGCGAAGGACGGCGATCCAGGCGTTTCCTCGGAACTCGTGTCGGCAGGGAACCGTGAAGACGACCGGCTGGACCCAGAAGACCTGCCCGTCGGCGTAGGCGACCGCCTGCTGACCGCTCTTGTCGCCCGAGTATTCGCTTTTCAGCCTGGAGTTATATATGTATATGTATATATATATATATACACATACATATACATATATATACACATATATGAATGCATGTATATATATATATATATATATATATATATATATATGCTCAACACGTATGCGTGCAGCACCTCACTGCTTCGTAGTAAAGTGAAAGTTAATGATTGGTGGTGGTGGTGATGATGATGATTATGATGATGTTGGGTATACAACTTGAAGGGGCGCTATATTAATGCTCTGAATGAATGCTATGAATGAATGAATGAATAAATGAATGATGACGATGATAAAAATAATCCTGAAGGATCATATGTACCTTGGGTAAAAAAATAATGTAATTCTTTAATCTCCTGGCATTTTTAATTCCTAGGGGAATATAGCTATAGGGCCCGCCTTGGGTAGAAAATAAGTTTAGACGTAATAATAATAGTGTTTGAACTTTAATTTCTCCAGAGGGGTCTTCTTAAATCCTGAGGGATCATATATTATCTTCTCGGAAAGCAGTAGTAGTGGTTTTTGTTGTAGTAGTGGTAGGAGAGGTGGTGGTGGTGGTGGTAGTAGTAGTAGTAGCACCCTTTAATGAATTTTTTGGTGTCTGAGGGTCATTTCTACATCGAGTAAAAACAACATCAATAATAACTTCTGGGGCACCAGCGTCTACTGCGCAACCGAGGGAGCACAAAATTCGAGCCAAAAAGATGTTATTATCCAGTTCATTCCTTTGAGACAGGAAGGAAATGTGTTGATGTTATTATACAGTTCATTCATTGGAGACAGAAAGGAAATGTGTTGGGGACTGCCTTTGGAGAGGCAAGTCTTGAATATGTCTAAACTGCATGAAGCCATGAAATGTGTTATAATGAATTTTCTTCCTTTTTCTTTTTTCCTTCTTTCTTCCCTTCCTGCCTTCTTTCCCTCTTTTCTTTCCTTCCATCCTTTCCTCCTGCCTTCTTTTATTCTTCCTTTCCTTCCCTCTCCTCGCTTCCATCCGTCATTCCTTCCTTCCTTCTTATTGCTTTCTTTCTCTTCTTCCTTCCGTTCATTCTTACTTTCCTCCATGCCTTTCTCTTTCTGCGTTTCTTCTTTATTCCTTCCTTTTCTCTTTCCTTCATTCCGTCCATATTTCCTTTCTTTCTGTATGTCATTATTTCTTCCTTCATTTCTACCTTCCCTCATTTCTTTATTCCTGCATTCTTCCTTTTCTTACATCTATGCTACGAATAAAGGCTATGTGTATATATGCAAAACTAAAGCGACTAACAAATGCGCAAAGGTGCGTCTATAAGAGCGTGTCATGTCGAAATAGTTACACCCTTACTACATCAAACTTCTCATGAACGGTAAGCGTGATAAAGCCGAAGTACTCATGCTATTCCGTGGTACACTGGGATTGAACCCGAAGCATTAAAAGCTGATTTATCTCTGAACCAACAACAGCAGTTAATGTCTCGTCGCAAATCAAGTCCATTATCGCCCTTCTACACCGTTAAAAGTGGCGTCTATTGACCGCAGAGACGGAGGTTACGTTTTGTGCCTCTTCTGAAACCAGAAGAATTTAAACAAGTTTAAGAAGAGCCTCTTCTAATAAACGATCAGAAGAATCGAGACAAGTTCCAGCCAATAGGAACCCATTCTCCGTCACCTCGTTCTCACCCTCTATTTGCCTGCCTACCCACTTACTTGCGTGCCTGCCTGTCTGGCTGTCTGTTTGTCTGTCTAACTATCTGTCTCTGCCTGCCTATCTGTCTGCCTGTGTGTCTGTCTATTTATCTATAAATATAATTATATATGGAAAGACAGGGAGGGAGGAAGACAGAGAGAGAGAGAGAGAGAGAGAGAGAGAGAGAGAGAGAGAGAGAGAGAGTGAGAGAGAGAGAGAGGAGATCACTCTCTCTTCCCACTTTATCTCAACCGGACTCTACCTTATCGTAGTTAAATCTACCCCAGTATGCCTTTGCATCACCTTACCTTACCTTGCCTTCCTTACCTTACCTTACCTTACCTTTAATAAGAGCTTACCCGTTGAGCAGTACGACATCTGGAATCCAGATAGCGGCGCTAGATGTCGTGTCGAAGTTGAGTCTTCGAATGCCAGCGTGTTCATCTGGACTCCAGACGAGATAATCGTCGATCCAGTTCTACAGATGGACGGTAAACGAGGATCTTAAATTACGTGGCACCCATTTCAAACCGGCAGCGGTTGTTAAGATCTCACCCGAAAATAAGCAAGGTAGAGACTACACGGTCGCTATATAAAACCGTGTATATTTACATTTACATTACACTGATAGACAGCGATAAGTGTCATCGGTGTGAATGGAGGCATGGTCTTACTGAACGAGTAGGTAAATGAGGTAGCTAGGTAACAGATAGCGCTCCGAAGATGTGTGGCTGTGTGTTCACGCTCCTTGTTCTGCCCATCCCTTCGTTGTTGTAGTCGTTGTAATCATAATCACCAAAATTATCATCATAATCACCATCACCATCGACGTCATCATCATCATATAGTCGTCGTCATCACTCATACTCACTTAGCGACTGACTCATTCGCTGACTGACTCGTTCACTCACTCGCTCGATCGCTCTCTCGCTCGCTCGTTCAATGAATCAACAAATCACTCAATAAATCAATCGACCTCTTGCAGTTGTACCGAGTCAACTCTAATTGATATCTAGGGTAGAAATTTCCGGCGCTACAGAAGTCATTGAAATCGATCTATACTAATGCTGACCATGGTCATCCAGGCCTTGACCGTCAGCTGGCTGTTGGTTTCGTCAAGTCGTAGGATGTCCGTCAGCGAGAGACCCATTCGAACGGTTACTGGGTCGCCAGCCGATTTCGTTGGCCTGGCGTGGCGGTTGTACCCCCGGAGCAGACGATCGTACAAGGCTGCCTCCTGATCGCATCCCGTGCTTGTCTAAGATCAGCAACGATACTGGGATGTAATGTGAGTTCATGAAATGTAATGTGTTACTGTTACTGTAATCGCAAAATTTGTGTGGTGCCGCTTCAAAAAAACTCACGTGGTGAAGGATCTCATCTGATAAATTCACTGAAAAATGAGCAGGGTCGTAATCGTAATCGTAATCGCAATCTTAAATTTGCAAAGCGCCGCTTCTAGATAACCTCATCAGATGCAGCGATCCCGGCCCTTCGTCCCAGAACTGGGGAACAATACGGTCTTTCAGCCCTCGTATAATAGGGAGGGGATAGGGAGAGAATCTCCCGTCGAAAGTCGGCAGGTAAGTCATTCCAGGAAGCAGAGCCAGCAATAGCAAAGCTGCGGCGCTAAGCGGTGACAGTTCAGAATAGAGGGACGATGAGAAGATAGCCCTGAACCAACGAACGCAGTGGTCTGCGGCCAGGAATGGAAGAAAAGGGGATTCAGAGCTCGCTTGGATATAACGATTCTTCCCCTGATTCTTCCTCTTCCCCTTATCTATCTTCTCGCTTCAATTTGGATATAACGATTCTTATCCTGATTCTTCCTCTTCCCCTTATCTCTCTTCTCGCTTCAATTTGGATATAACGATTCTTATCCTGATTCTTCCTCTTCCCCTTATCTCTCTTCTCGCTTCAATTTGGATATAACGATTCTTACCCTGATTCTTCCTCTTCCCCTTATCTCTCTTCTCGCTTCAATTTGGATATAACGATTCTTATCCTGATTCTTCCTCTTCCCCTTATCTCTCTTCTCGCTTCAATTTGGATATAACGATTCTTATCCTGATTCTTCCTCTTCCCCTTATCTCTCTTCTCGCTTCAATTTGGAAATAACGATTCTTATCCTGATTCTTCCTCTTCCCCTTATCTCTCTTCTCGCTTCAATTTGGATATAACGGGGCACAGGCAACAAGGGTCGGGGCCATGCGGTCGCTATAGACAACAGGCAACCCAGCTGTCCTCATTGCCAGTGTCCAGTTTAATCTTAGGTCTATCAACTCTAGTAGGCATAAATGTAAATGAACACTTTATTACTACTACTAGTAGTAGTAGTATTTATTTTATTTATTTATTTATACAGAACACTTATATAACGCCCCTTCAAGAAAACTACTCAGAAGCGCTCCCAAACCAACCTCGGCGAAAGAGAACAGTCTTAAGAGAAGAATAGAAGATAGAAGTAAAATCCCGGGGCAGAAGCCGTAGAGTAACAGGAAGTCCATTCCAGAGGGTTGGGCCAGCAACAGAGAAAGCACGACGCTGCATGGTCGAGGTGCGAGTGCGAGGTCTATCAACTCTAGTAGGCAACTAGCAGCGGAGCGAAGAGAAGCACGTCCCAAATTGGACCGGACAGGTAGGCAAAGCTCCCTCAAGTAAGAGGGGGCAATACCCAACAAGGAGTTCCAAACAGAGACGATGACCCTATAATGAATGCGCTGACTCATAGGAAGCCAGTGCAACTCATCTCGCATGAAATCAGAGACATGACCAAACCTAGAGATGCCACCAATAAGCCGTGCAGCCGCCCGCAACACACGTTCCAGGCACAAAAGCCGTACATCAGGGAGTCCAACATATAAAGAAGAGCAGTAATCCAACCGACTAGTGACAAATGCATGAACCAGAGTCTTAGATGAGGTGACTGAGAGAGAACGTGAGACAACACGAAGTTGCCGTAGCTGGTAGTAGCAACTACGACAAAGACGATGTACCTGAGCCTTAAAAGAGAGCTCCTGATCCAACTCAATGCCAAGGTCATAAACAGTGACTGAGAAGGTGATGTGAGGAAACTCTAAATGTAGTACAGGTAGATTGATTTTAGCCAGTTGCTGCCTAGTGCCCAACCAAATATATTGAGTCTTGGAAGGATTCAATCTCAATCGATCTGAAGACATCCAAGCCACAAGGGAGTCGGAAGCACGACACATAGCTCGAACAGCAGCTGCGGCATCAGAAGCAGAACAATGAACGTAGGCCTGCACATCGTCGGCATAGGACTGGCTTGAAGCCGAGCACGCAGCTAGCAAAGAGCCAAGGTCAGCAGTAAACAATATATAAAGCAAGGGACCCAAAACTGACCCCTGAGGCAATCCAAACAAGGAAGGAACCCAAGGTGAGCGGGATGGGCCATAAACCACACAGATAGAAAAGAGGCCAACCAATCGAGAAAGTTGCCAGATAAACCAAAAGAAAGTAGTAGTGTTGGTAGCTGCAGCACCAGTAGTAGCAGTAGAAATAGTATTAATAGTAATAGTAGTAATTTAAGCATCATCGTCGACGTTATCATCATCATCATCATAATAATAATAATAATAATAGTGTGCAGAATTAAGAAAGCGGTATTGTTAGTGAGAATTACGGCGGGGTCCCCAGCCTAAACTTTGGGTGATGAATGTCTCCATAACCATAGAGATTGACGCTTCTTACCATGACAGCAGACCATAATATTTTCTATATCCAACTCCTTCTATTATCCTTCTCCATTTTCTCCTCATTCTCCTTCTCATTCTCCTTCTCCTCCTCTTCCTTTTCCTCCTGTTCTCCTCCTCCTTCATCTCCTCTTCTCGCCATCTTCCTACTCCTACTCCTCCTCTCTTCTTACTCTCTGTCCCCTCCAGCTATCCGTTCCTACTCTATAACTCGAGTTTCTGCTATCGTTGATCGCCTTAATGGATTCAGCGACAGAGAAAGAGCGAGAGATGTTGCCCTCTTCCGCTTTCACGCATCTTATTCTTATCTGCATCAGCGCATCTCTCAATTACGCCAGCCTCCGTAGCAGCCCCAGATCGTTCCACGTCAACTTGAACCTCGCTTTAGATCATCTCATCGATTTCCCATCAATTTTTTCACCTCAATCAGCATCTCACTAAGTCAACAGCTAAACCGCACCGATTCCAATAAGTAATCCAACGTGACAATAAGTTTTCGGAATAAAAATTGTAATCGTAATCGCAGGCCCTATATCGTAATCGTAAACTCGAGATTTATGCAGCCTCAACGAAATCTAAGTCACGGGAACCAGCTTATTCGCAAGCGCTCAGTCAAAACAAAATCAATAGGCAAGAAGGCCTTGGTTCCAGGTCAAGATCCAAGAGTCAGGCAGGCAGACAGTCAGAAGGCTACGGTGGGCGGTGTTGGGAATTGGATCTGGAGGACAGATAAGGAGAAGAAGAGGAATCAGGATAGTCGTGTTCCTCGGATTTATTCAGCGCTCAAGAAGCTAACTCGCAGGCCCTCAGTCAAATCAAAATTCGTGAACAGGTATTGTTAGGTTCGATTTAGGGTGGAAGTCCATAGGTTAGACAGTTAGACCGGGTAGGTGGTGCTTAGATTTGAAGCCAGTGGTGGATCTAGCTATAGGCGTGGGAGAAGGTCCGCTCCCGCTCCTCTTGGTTGTATGCCAGCGCCCCTCAGACCAGACCCCTGCATGGTGGAGTGCCAGAACGTGGCGCCCCTCTGGAAATGCTCTTGCCCACCCCCACCACGCCAGCAATCCTGGAGCCGCCACTGATTGGCGCAGCATGATATCCGGAGAGGAGGATATTAGGATAGAGTCCTATATTGTTGCCTCTTAATTCTATCATAGAAATAGGCCTAACATCCATCAAAGGGTTAACCTGCCTGTTCTTAACTTGGAATCGAAGCTCACGCCTCACCGATTTTATTTTTATACTGAACGATTGCAGTGAACTCACTGATTCCTACGACTTAATCGTAATCCTAATCGTAATCCCGAGATTTCTACAGCGCCCAACGAAAGCCACGCCACGGGGACCAGATTATTCACAGGCGCTGAGTCAAAACAAAATCGATAGGCAGAAGTGTTCGGTTCCAGGTCAAGATCCAAAATTCAGATGGAGAGACAGCGTGGCAGCTATGGTGGTGATGTTTGGGATTGGAGCGGAAAGAGGGACAAGAGGAAGAAGGGGACATTCCTCTTTCGCAGATCCTATCCTGACACCTCTTCTTCCTCTTGCCACTCTCTCCTCTCCAACCCCAAACACCACCCCCATAGCTACCACGTTGTCTGTCCGTCTGACTTTTGGATCTTGACCTTGAACCGAACCCTTTTGACTATCGATTTTGTTTTGACTGAGCGCCTGTGAATAAACTGGTCCCCGCGGCACGGCTTTCGTTGGGCGCTGTAGAAATCTCGGAATTACGATTACGATTACGACTTAGTTTCCTTGGACGCTAAAGAAATCCAGTGATCAGAATTACAAGTTCCCTAACCAGATTACATCTAGCACTTACTGACCTGGTTAGCCACTTTGGTTAAAGCGTACGTCAAGGCGCCTCTGAGCGCGAGGATGCCGGTTCGCATACTGATCGTGGCTATATTTAAGAGATTTGAACCTCGGGCTAGCACAGTCCGTGCACGGGAACCTTAACTGGCGTGGCCCCCATTCAAACGGGCAGTGGTGGTGAAGGATCTCACCCGATAAATTCATTGCAAATTAAGCAGGGTCGAGGTCATACGGTCGCTATATAAAACCGATACATTTACATTTTTTATTTACATACGGTCGCTATAGAACAAACGTATACGAGGAACGATTAACCATCCCGCATTACCCCGTGCGGTGCAGTTTGTCTCTTTTCCTATCAACTGGCACGTCTTACGCGTAACAAAGGGGAACATTGTTTAATAGCGAGGCCGCAGAGTCTTTGAAAAGTAGAACAGTGAGTTAATCGCATGGACTGAGCGGGGTTCAAATCGTAGTTATCTGTTCCAGGCAGTTGATATTTCTCGGGTGAGATCGCCCAAGAGGAGGGTGTTGGGGAAGCTACAGAGGGAGAAGTGGTGTCCGAAGTGGGGTGAACGGGGTGGAATCTGGAGAACGAGGTCGGCTATTGTCTGCTGTGGATGTTTATAGGAAGCGTGCAGATGGAGCGCCAGAACTTATTACTTGCGGATCATTAAGCAAGACGAACGGGAAGAAAATAGAAATCTCATGCATCATATTCAGTTGCTGCAACTGACAACCAGAACGACTTCTTCTGCCTCCTACTCCATCACTTTATCCTCATTCCTCCTCCTGCTCCCCCTTCTCCTCCTCCTCCTCGTCTTCTTCATCCTCTTGCTCCTCCTGCCTCTGCTCACAGTAATCCTGTTCCTCCTCCATCTCTTCTTCCGCTTCCTCTTTCTCCTCTTTCTCCTCCTCCTGCTCCTCCTCCTCCTCTTGCTCCTCCTCCTCTTGCTCCTTCTCCTCCTCCTCTTGCTCCTTCTTCTCCTGCTCTTGCTCCTCCTCCTGTTCTTGCTCCTCCTCCTGTTCTTGCTCCTCCTCCTGCTCTTGCTCCTCCTCCTCTTGCTCCTCCTCCTCTTGCTCCTCCTCTTGCTCCTCCTCCTCCTTCTCTTGCTCCTCCTCCTCCTCCTGCTCCTCCTCCTCCTCACCTCTCTTGTATTTCCTCATCAGTAGCTGTTGTTCCTCTTTCATTCTACTCCCCCTCCCTCATCTGTCTCGGTTTCATATTCTGTAGCTCTATTTGTCTCTTTCTCTGTCTTCATGTGTTATCGTTTCTGTCTCCCTTTCTCTCTCTCTCTCTCTCTCTCTCTCTCTCTCTCTCTCTCTCTCTCCCTCTCTCTCTCTCTCTCTCTCTCTCTCTCTCTCTCTTCCTCTCTCCTTCCTTCTTAGTCTCTCTTTCTGTCTTCATCTCTCATGTCTCGCAATCTCTAATGTTTTCTCACTCTTTCTGTCTCTAACTCACTCTTCTCTATCGCTCTCTTCTTCTCCTCTTCTTTCTCTTCAACTTCCTCTCTCTCTCTCTTTCTCCTTCAATTTTCCCATCCTTCTTCTCTGCCCACTCATCTTTCTCTTCCTCCTTCTCCTCCGCTTTCTTTCTCCCCTTTCTCCTGTTTCCTGTTCACCTGATTGCAGGTTGGTTTTGGTGCGACATCGGTTGATGCCTTGGTGATTTGACACTTATTAAGTTCAAGAAATCTTATCTTCAACCCCCTCTTTCTCTACAGCCATCCAGTTTCACATCCTTCTTCCCCGGCTCCTCCTCTTTCCTTTTCTCGATCGTATCCTGTTTCTCCTCCTCTTCTTCCTCCTGCTTTTCCGCCAACTCCATCACTTCACATCAACTACCCATTTCTGCACAGTTCCATAAATATCTGATGCCCTCCTCTGCTTCCTGTGGCTCATACTCTATCGTGTCTTTGCCCCTAAAAATTGTCCATATTCTCAGATGGCGACTTCTCTTCCCGCTTCGCTGGTCTCCAGTACGTGTCACTGATTCGCAACCATAGGCACGAACATGGACAACTGCAGAGCAACACATGGATCGGAAAAAGCACGCATATAGGCATACATACGCCTCTAAAGTAGTATATGGACTAGAACCAGGCCCACCACCGCACGCAGGAACATGGACGTTTGTTAAACAGTATATGGACTGTATGTTTGAAAAACAGTGCATATATAAGTATACATATATAGTAGTTCCAATGTTTAACGACATCTTATGGCATCAAAGGCCGTTAACGTCACCCTCCTCCTTTATCCAGGCTTGGGACTGGCACCACCCGACTACAGGCAGTGGTGGAGTTTCATGGATAAATACAGCATCTCTTTTGTATGTACACAGGCCCGGACAATTAGCTGTCTGTCTATAGCTTTGCAGGAGACAAACGACACATACCAGCGCCCCCTTTATTAATTTCTTTTAAGATCCATTCTTTCTTTCTTTGGAAGAGACGCTATAAAAATTTACATCTGCAATTACAGTTAAAGTAGTCTAGAAGCGCTGGCTTGAGACTGATTGACTTTCTTGATGGATTACGTAAGACGCGGTAAAAAATATATGACTACTGACTATTCATTACAGATCTATAGCCGTATAAAAACGCTTATGAATTCTTGCATTTTATAAAATCGTATTGCTTTCTACTTTATTGCATTTTTGTACTGGATCATTTTATATTTATTGCATTGTATTGTAATGTATTGTATAGTCTGATACAGTCTGGTATTAAATTGTACTGCGTTGTACTGGACACAGGAATAGTGCACAATATGTAAATGCATTGTAAACATCCGATCGTTATAATTGGCACACCGAGTTTCGCGATAACAACTGTAACAAAGCAGTCCTCACTGGGGTTTGAGTCCACATGCTACAGAATAGCAGTGATTATCCCTGCGTAGAATAATCCATCCATCGCTGGGCAATAATATGACCAACAGATGAACCACGAAGTTCCCGCTGTTGCTCTTCGAAGACAAATGCTTCGCGCATTCACTACTACGCCATGAACTTAGTTTGTTCCTCAGTCATTCCATCTATCTTTTTCTTCTAGCTCCGTCCGTCCGTCCATCCATCCATCCGCCCGGCCGTTGTCCACTACCCATCCGTCCGTCGGTCCGTCCGTCCGTCCGTCCGTCCGTCCTTTCGTGCATCTGTTAGCATTTTCAGAGTGCTTTTGGCAACAAGTGACTTGTAGGCGAATTGCTTCCGAAATCTGCTCCAGAAAATCGTTATCGTTATCCGAGGCTTAGCTGATGGAAAAGTGGACATTGGAAACACGAAATCAATCAAGTCCGCTGTTTTCGGCGTCCTTTGGTGTCAGGGTTCGGAGTAGGAGTGCAGTAGTCCGACGCGATCCTCCAAACTTGGCGGACTCACGTTTTTTGCTAATTGTTTTGTCATCGTGCCCCGGCAGTATTACCCCCCCCCCCCCATTACTTTGTCCCAACTTCAAATCTTTCAGTTCAGACTACGAAGAAGTAGAGACTCCAAATGGTGTAACTTAAGGAAGGCGCTCTATATATTGCCAGAAATATACATGCTTATATATTTCACACGTCATATCTTGGCACTGCTCAGCATGATTGCCTAAATACCATATTTACTCTTCACTGATATTTATAGCTTACTCATTTTCCCGGCCTCTAGAGTGTCGGCACAGAGGTGGGGCTATGGCCCCCACTCGAGAAATGGGGATGATCGGGTGCATTCCTCAACACACTTTTGACTTTAAAGGAAAACATTTAGGTGCTAATATGGTGATTGATTTTTCAATAGAAAATGCGGGAAACCGAGTCAACTGGGATTAACAGTCTAACCTAATCTAGGCTACTCTTGGCTATTCTAGTCAGGCCCGGATTAAAGGCTATTGCGTAGGCCTACGTCAAGGCGCCTCTGTTCGTGAGGATGCCGCTTCGCACACCGATCGTCACCATATTTCAGAGATTTTAATCTTGGGCTAGCACGGTAGCACACAGGGACCTTAAATGGCGTGGCACCCATTCAAACGGGCAGCGGTGGTGAAGGATCTCACCCGATCAGTTCATTGCAAAATCGTAATCGTAAGCTTGAGATTTCTACAACCCCCAACACAAATAATTCGTGGAAGCCAGCTTATTCATAGACGTCAAGATTAAGATCTAAGAGTCAGGCAGGCAGACAGTCAGACGGCTATGGCGAATGGTGTTAGGAATAGAATCGGAAAGTGAGATAAGAGGATGCGGAAGAACCAGGATAGGATTTGTAGAAGAGAATTCAGCTTTGAGTAAAAGACCTGCGCAGAAATTGCAAGAGGTGAAGTGTTGGTGAATACGTATGATAGGTCAAATAATTGAGCAGGGTCGAAGCCATACGGTTGCTACAGAAAAACATGTACATTTACATTTTAGCTCTTTACATTTACATTTCCAACTCTCAAACCACGCCGACACCTTTTCCGACCTCTAAAGAAAAGATAAACTCCTTACCTGGTAAATGACTATCGTTGTTCCAATGAGAAGGCTGACGTGTGAAACCATGAGACGCATTTTCTCAGCTACGACGCTACAGTTCATTCAAAATGTTGCGCCCTTTTGCAAATCAATAGAAAGCAATTCTAAAATACAGTTGGTGCCATGCTCCTTTTGTTACTTCTTGTGGTGTTCCTTTGTAATAAATTTTAAAAAAATATTTAATAATAATCATCATCATCATCATCATTCATTTATTCATTTGCTAGACCAATCATTCCTGCCTTGGTAAAAAATATCTTCTCTTTGAATCGTTTATAGGCCTACACATACCCTGTAGCCCTAGGATGCATAACACCTTTTTGTATTAGAAATAATGAAAAATAATTCCTAGGAAACATTGACAATGTCTTGAAAAAATACCAATATATTTGTACAGCTGCATTTTGCTTTCTTTAGCCTTTCTAAAGATTCTATCGTGTATTAGCTCGCACGTATCCGACTGGAGATGCTTAGCTGCTGAGGCTGGTGCAACTGTAGCCTATACTTCGACCAGTGACATGCCGTTCGCTCATCACGGGCTGCTAAGCCTTCTGTTTAATGCCCAGAACTGCGCATGCCCAGAACTGCGCATGCTCAGTCTACAAAAGACTCAGCGACCGCTTACGACAATATTAAGGCAGAAGTCTAGTCTAGCCAGAGTTAAGTCCAGAGTTTAGTCTGGAGTATAATCTACATCTACGTTTAATGGTCGATTTTAATTTTAACCTGACTTAATTGCATTTCAGCTCATCGATTTGATCATCTCTGATCAAATCTAATCTAATCAAATCTCATCTGATCTCAACTGGTCTAGTCCAACCCGTCGACCTATTCCTATTGTTACTTTAATGGTAAACTTCGATGTCTAGAGCAAGGACTACATCAAAGTGGCTCTATGCGTGAGGATGCCGGTTCGCATACCGAAAGTGGCTATATTTCAGAGGTTTTAATCTCGGGCTAGCAAGATCCGTACAGAGGGATCTTAAATGGCGTGGCGCCCATACAGGCAAGCAGCAGTGGCGAAAAATGAGCAGAGTCGAGGCCATACGGTCACTATAGAAAATATGTATAGGCCTATCTACATTTTGCGAATAAAGTGAATCAACTTTTTAGCAGGCTGTATTAGGCCTATGTCACTCCACCATTTATTTAAATCGAATTAAATAAGTGACACCCACGTAGTTTATATAGGCCTAATGTATTATCGTATAAAATCTTATAATTACAATCTCATCCTATTCTCAAACTCGGTGTCGGGACCTGTTTTATTTTCCTTAGTAACAAAGAGTGTGGCGTTGGCCCAAGTGTAAATATTCCAGCTTTAACCGCTCCACGTAAAAGCTGCTTCAGAGTGACCAGCTTAAATACTGGCGCTCTAAAAAATCAAATCCGCGAGAGGCAGTTGTTAAACTAAAATTAATGGAAAAGCACAAATTTTCTATAGCGGCCGTATGGCCTCGACCCTGATCGTGTTTAGGGTCAGTTTCGACGTCAGATAAGAATTTGGGGGATTTAGAATTTATAAGCTGGGCTTCATACGCAAGGTCGTGGTCTTGAAATGCATGGCATTAGCGTAGGGCAAACATAATATTGTGTTCGACTTACAGACTAAAATACATCAACCAAATAAACAACTTTTACTCCAATCCGCCTATTGACGTGTATGAAATAACAGCGCTAGAAAAGTGCTTATGTTAAATATGCACTAACAGCTTTAAAAATAGCGACGACTCCTTATTTTGTGTTTATTTTAGCAATATTGGTTGAAGGGATGTGGGTAAAACGATCGTTTAATCGCAACTCTCATCAGTCTCTTCACGTTGAAGCAGAATTGCTTTATTAATTTTAATAGGTTTGTTCAAGCCGATATGCAGTTTGACATTTTCAGTAAAATTTTGTTTTTCATGGTTGTAAGCGCTTCGTGATGTCCCCGAGAAGCATTCCCTACTTTAAAGTTGCATAACGTAACAGGTGCCGTGGGGAGCGAATGTAATTTGAATAGATTACTAAACTCTGAATCACGGTAATGTACAAGTCATCGAATTCGTTTGGGATACTAGGGGCTAGGGCGTGTTCGTCTTTACAGATGCGTCTTTTCAGCAGCTGTGCGTCATTCGTGAAGATTACCATATTGCCGGTTGCGCCATAAACCGGCGTAACGGTTTAGCGCAGCTTGTCTTACAGCAAGAATGTTACGACCAGCTGAAGTTTGGCTCTTTTATGGCCAACGATTGGATTGAACGAGAATATTAATGATGCAGTAAAAGTTTCTCAGTCTTTATCAAGCAAGCAGCAGTGCTCTTCTTCTTTGTTTGACCTACGATATTCGCATTCAACGATTAGCAGTCATGGTAGAAGGACCGCCAGCGAAATCAAAAGTTTTTGAGCCAAGCGAACACCAGGGGTTTCTGTGCCGTTCAGTGCTGGGAAGTTCCATGGAAAGTGCGAGACTCATGGTTTCTGCACAAGGTCGGAGCGTGGAAAACATCAGCATCGGACCATTAAGTACGACTGGAAGCCAGTTCACGACGATCACAGAGACTGTTTCAGACTCGGATGATGGTGTTGAGAAGGATTTTGGTGAGCCGTGTGCGTGGGGTCCAATTCGTCCACAGTTTTGCCAGAGTTTTCGTAATCCGAAAGTGGTACTGGGCTTCCTGTGTCTTGTTGCCATAGTTCAGGTAGAGTCATTTTATCAAAATATCATACCCCTGTGCTAAAGTCAGTTTTTGTGCCTTCGAATTTATAGTCTTGGATCTAGACAAACATACCCCTTCTTCCTCTTATCTCTCTCTCCTCTCCAACCCCAAACACCTTCCCCCATAGCTGCCACGCTGTCTCTCCATCTGACTTTTGGATCTTGTCCTGGGACCGAATCCTTTTGCATATCGATTTTGTTTTGACTGAGCGCCTTTGAATAAGCTGGCCTCACAACGTGGCTTTCGTTGGCGCTGTAGAAATTTCAGGATTACGATTACGATGAAGTGTTACTTTTAGTATAAGTACAATACAGAAATTAATGATATGTTGTGCCAATTCAATGTGTTGGTTATACATGTAGGTTGTGTTGATTTCATGTAGGTTATTTTAATAGCACATTGTGATAAGTGTTCGATTGGTTATGCCATATTGGGAGCTCATGGCTGATGTTACTGAAAAACTTAAACAGTGATAGAACATCCCATTTTCACTTTTTTGGTTTGCATGTATGTATGTATGTAAGCATGTATTGAACATTTATATGGTGCCTTTGAAAAACTCACAAAGGCACTGAAGCTCGACTGTCTAGCAGATCTAGAAAGGTGTTTCTTAATTCTTAAGATGTGTGCATGTTATGTCGTGTGTGTTCCTGTAGGGCATGGTGATAAACGGTTTCGTGAGTGTCGTCATCTCTACGATAGAAAAACGGTTTGACCTGACGAGTACGGAGACCGGACTTATCGCCAGTGGCTATGACATTGCCTGTGTCATCTGCCTTCTGCCAATCAGCTACTTTGGGGGTGTGGCACATAAGCCTCGCTGGATTGGCGCCGGGGTGCTCCTGCTCAGCCTTGGCTCCTTCCTCTTTGCGCTTCCACACTTCACGGTCGGCCAGTACAACTATGAATCCGGGCGGGAGCACAACGTATGCTATCGTGGCCCACCAAATGCTTCCCACTTGAAGCTCTTTCAAGATTCTGATATGGGAATGTGCAAGGTTGGTATATCAGTTTGGAATAGCTGTGTTTATTATTATTATTATTATTGCAGTTTTTTTACCCGTGGTAGAAATGATCCCTCAGGAACTCAGAGATTAAGTTAGGAGTATGAAATGATTGATCCCTGAGAAGTAATAATATTAATAAAAATAATTATTATTATTGCTAGTATTATCATTACTACTGTTATTAATATTATTGTTATTATTATTATTTTTTATCTAAGGAAGTAATGATCTATCAGGAACTAAAAAATTAAGAGCATAGAGTGCTTGATCTTTGAGAAAATTTGTCTCTGAATGCAATGCCTTTGTGGCACTGGACACTGATGGAGAGAAGCTGGAAAAGGAAGCAAGTCTCGTGATCATCTTTGGAGACTGCTGAAATGTGAAACACCAATGCGCTAAACAAATTTTGCACCAGCAGCATTTATAGGACCAAGAGTCTCAAAGGCAGTGGGAACAAATTCTGAATCTTATTGCTATTACTAAGTACTATTTGTTTAGGCATGAAAAATTATGTTAGGAGCATGTAAGAAGTTGATTTGCACCATTAGACCATTTTGCCACACACTTTTGAAAGGAGCTGCATAAATGCTTTGATACATACCTACATGCATTCATGCTTACTCATTTGCGCAGGTGGAGGATGAGTCGGACGAGATGGCACGACCACGAGCCTTGTCCAATTACAAGTACCTCCTCATCCTTGCTCAGATTCTTCATGGAGCAGGTGCGACACCCATCTACACATTGGCGGTGACGTACCTGGATGAGAATCTTAAGGCGAAGATGACACCAATGTATGTTGGTAAGTACAACCAGCCGTTCATTCCACTTAGTTATAGAATAGGAGATACTGGTACTGAGTGGAAGATGATGGTACTGAATAGAAGGTACTGTTGGTACTGTACAAGAGGTACTGGTACTCTTATAGGAGGTATGGTACTCTTAGTGAGACATTTCCACTCAAGTTGTAAGTGGAAAGTCATGGACCTGATGTATGCGACAAGTGTGGGTGGACAACTTGTCCAGAATTATTACATGGAGTCAGCTCAGCAGGCTCAAACCTTCAATTGTTGGCTTACAGACCCAGCACCCTACTGAGTATGCCGCCATCCTGCTACAGGCATGATTTATTTTACCCTACCCTGTCTGAAACAACGTCACTTTTAAAAGTAATTGTCTGGTACATAGCCTAGGACTAGAACTGTTCTTGGCGAATGGGCTTTTTTGATGCGGGACCTAAATTTTGGAACTCCCTCCCTGTGTCTGTTCGTTCTCAACTTAAAACTTAACCTGCTTCAAATTGCTTATCTGCCTCTCTGTCTTGTGGACTGACCTTCTGGATATTGACCTGATCACGTCTTGGCGTTGGTTCACCTTTGCTTAATGCCTTGTGCATCAGACACCGGCGCATTAGAAGCTACTAAGTGTTACTATTTTATTATTATTATAATAGGATGGGATGCAATGGTGTAGTGGTATGGTCTGTGCCTCGTAACCAGAGGGTTGTGGGTTCGAATCTGCCTCAAGCCACTGCATAGCGAACTTGGACAAGATGCGCACCCACAACTGTCTGTGAGGAAGGCAGTGGGAAACCACCTCACTCGTCTCATCCCCGGGTGGTATAAAGCCAGTGGACCTGCCTTGGGGCAGAGAACTCATCATCATCAATAGAATGGTGCTACTGAGATACTTCGGCTTGCGAGAAGTCAGTGTAGTCGGTGGAATAGTAAGTCTGGAACTGGAATGCAATGCTGTCCCTAGGGTCATGCCACCGAACATTCCTATGCAGGCTGCAGATGCTGTCTGCCAGCGTAAATGTCTTCTCTGAGACCCATTGCAAATCATGGAATATCGGACTCGTGGGAAACCAATGAAGTCGTAA
The DNA here is from genome assembly GCA_964023275.1 of Norana najaformis. NCBI lineage: Eukaryota > Metazoa > Annelida > Clitellata > Crassiclitellata > Hormogastridae > Norana > Norana najaformis. The sequence continues at coordinate 4,228,425 of OZ029921.1, forward strand.
GGCTAATAGGCCGATGGGAATAGTGTCTGGGGTTTGATTCCTTGGCTGGCACTAAATAGTGATGAGTTGAGTGAAATTATAGATTGAGGTGTGAGGGCTTCTGTCCGTAAAAACTTCAAGATTAGATCTGTTTAATGATACTGGTGTCTATTTATGTGTCTGCAAGGATTTCAAGAGGCTGGCACTGAACAATGCAAAATATGATACGTGTTACTTTCTCTGTATTGAATCTTCCCCTTGGATGTCTTCCTTTATATGTGTGTGTGTGTGTAGGTGTGTGCGTGTGTGGGTGTGTGTGTGTGTATAGTTACAGTTAATTGATTTATTAGAAAAATGTGGTTACTTTTTGTTACTGTTGCCTGTTTTAGGTACGTTTTATGCAATGGCAATTGTTGGTCCTGCAATTGGTTATGTGCTTGGAGGAGAACTGCTGGAGCTCTTCTGTGACATTGGAACAGTGGACCTGGAAAAGTAGGTTTACTTCTTAGACACGTGATTGGTTGACCTATTTTCACAGAAAAGTAGATTGATCAAAAGTTCATTAAAACTGATGACTCTACCTGTGACGCTTGCCATTTAGCGGACACCATTGTGATATATGTATGTATTTAAGACGCTTAGGTAGTTTGTTTTAAGGGTCCTGTGTACCCCTTCATTACGTATTGTAACTGTACGTCTTTTGTAAGTGATTTAGCTTTGGGTTAAGATGGGTTCAAAATGTATGTTGCACAGGGTCAAGCGAAACGATACCTAATTGTAGGAGAAGTGGAACCAGTTACTGGTAAATGAGTGTAATTAAGTTAATAAAATATTAGAATAATAAAAGAGAAGATTTAAGTGTTTGTTTATCTGTTGCACTTACTACATGTTGTTGCAAGGTTAGTAAATCAGAATCTGAAGCATAAGACAAGTGTGTGTGCAAACAACTCATCCCGGGTCGTTGCACAAAGTCCACAGATGGATTACAGACCACCGTGCTACCAAACAGACAACTGCGTCTCGCGTTACACAGGATGTTTTTCTTGTGTTGTAGGGTTAGCATAACCACCGACGACCCTCAATGGGTTGGCGCTTGGTGGATTGGTTTCCTGTTCAGTGGGATTCTTGCCTTTCTTCTGTCCATCCCACTCTGCGGATTCCCTAAAACGCTGCCTGGTGAGTGTCCACCAATTTGTCACTCCTCTGACAAACTCATAATACCAGGGAATGTACTGCAGTACTGTTAAGTGCTCACTGTTGCAACATTCTTTGTTATAAGTAAACCGATGTGCGATTAGCTATTGGTTAATAAAGAATATACTTACTTACTTACTTACTAACTTAAGTGCACTGTAATTTAGTAATTGAGATTTATAAAGCGCCTGTTAGAGGATAAACTCAACAGAGGTGCTTCTGACCCGAAAAAGCAAAATCACTGTTAAACAGTAAATGCTTCTTGCCTTTCTTCTGTCCATCCCACTCTGTGGATTTCCTAAAACACTGCCTGGTGAGTTTGCTACCTCGCTGCAGATTCCCTAAAATGTTACCTGGTGAGTTTGCCGCCTCTCTGCGGATTCCCTAAAATGCTGCCTGGTGAGTTTGCGAAATTGTCATGACTCTGAAAAACTCATAATACCAGGGAAATGTGTTGAAGTACTGTCAAGTGCTCACAGTTGTGACATTCATTTGAAGCGTTGTGTGTTGTTATAAGAGCAGTATAGAAAACATTATTAGATCTGGTTCGATTGTTTTCATTGATCCAGGTGCTGCCAGTCTCAAAGCCCAGAGGGTCTCAGAGGCGTATAGTGGATCTGAGTCAGCCACGGCCAGTCCAGGATTTGGCCTCAGCTTCAAAGATATTCCCACTTCAGTTAAGCTGCTGCTGATGAATCCGACCTTTATGTCCCTCAATCTGGCTGGTGCTTGTGAAGGCAAGTCTTTACTTAAAATCAAACCAGCATCTGTGAACTCTGCTATTTTGTTTTCTTATTAAAAGTAATTAACCTATTTACTGTTTATTAAAAAATTTTAGGTTATGCCCACGGCGTTTGTTTAATTTTGTGTGAACGTGCTGTTTTCAAGTTTAACTGTTAGTTGTCTAGAAACAGAGGACTGGTTTCTGTAATGTTATTTTGTTATTATTATTAATATTCTAATCTAATCTAATGACTTCTATAGCTTGAGTGAAATTGTAATCAGGATCATAATCCATTGGAGAAGCCAGGACTAATATCTGTAGGTCAGAGAAACCAGAAGTTAGGCTACATTGGGTAAGCAAGTTGAAACAGATGAGTCTTAAGTTTGGACCTGAATGACATCACAGAACTGACAGAACGACTAGAATCTGGCAGCGAATTCCAAAGCTGTGGACCAGCAACAGAGCATTGTTATGATTACTATTATTGTTATTTCTGCATTCATTAAGTACCAATATCAAATGACAAAGCATTGAGTGATGGTTCTGAGCAACTGTGCATGAGGGACTTGCTGAAGGTCTCTATGCTATAACTGTCCCAGGAGAGACTTGAACCTGCACGCTCTTAAACCATTCAGCTATTTCATATCCCTAGAATTAAACATTATGCTGTATCTCAGTTTCCGAGCCAATGCTTTTAAGTGGGCCGCTAATTCCGAAATGCCAAAGAGACTAAATGGCATGTTGCAAGGAGTGAGCTGAACTTGGAAGATTTCCGAGCCACTGCCAGCTGCACTTTGCCGCCTGTTGTAACTAATATTACGTGGATTATTTTGCTGTGGATGAATGAATGAATATGGAATGAATTCGGTTTGTTTCTTGGTAGGTCTGCTGATAAGTGGTTTCACGGTTTTTGCACCCAAGTTCATCGAATCACAGTTCAGCATTTCAGCCGCATGGGCCGCTCAGCTCGTTGGTTTGTGCAAATGCTGCGGCCTTTTTAATCAAACCATATTTTATCCAAAGAACTACTGCATTATTATAAGAAATATGTTTTTGTTACAGCTAGAGTAATGTAATGTAATCTATTAACTTATTTAGCGCCGTTATCATAATGCCCTGGCATCAGTCATTGGTTGCTGCAAGTCAAAATTGAAATCAAAAATCGGAAACAGTTGGAGAGATTACAATTACATTACATTCATAATATGTAACGTGAGACATCACGTCTATGATAGTTGTAATGTTATGTAATACACTGTAAATATCAAATCCATTACAGTTGTAATTTAGTGTATATTTTACATTACGTGCATTACATTAGTAATGTAATGTGTTAATGTGCGTGTTTTAGTATAAGAGCTTTGAATTGAAGTTCTGGTATGTTTTTGTTAATCTCCATTTTTTGAGTCATTCAACATGCACTGAAAGACCGTCCAGTTTTTAGAATGTTGTTGTTGCATTTACTCATAAACTGAAAGACTTTTCAGCCTGTAAACAATGACTTAAAGTCTGGCACAGCTGATGTAACAAATGGACCAGTGCTTTACTTTACCGTACTGTACCACTTTGTAGGATTCGCGACTATACCATCAGGCGGAGGTGGTACTTTCATAGGCGGATACCTCATAAAGCGACTGGACCTACGATGCACCGGAATTCTTAAGCTTTGTCTTGTCACAAGTTGCACGGCTCTTGTTCTCACTCTTTCCTTCCTTGTCCGATGTCCAAATGTCCTTTTTGCCGGAGTCAACATTGATTACGTCCACAAAAATATGTAAGTTGAACTGAAATACAAATTTCAAATGCGGCTTTTGTCCTCGTAACCAGCATTTCATCTAAGCCAAAAATTCACTGGGCGGGTTTCTGAAGATTTTTTGGATGATTTTTTGTTTGAAAAATATTTTTGGAGTGCATGGATCTACAGATTCACCACTGAGAGGGAATGCTGCTCCTAAACTAATTTTTTTTATTCCTGAGGGAATGTTCATACCTTGGGTTGATAAATTTTATAATAAAAGAAAGTGATGTAGTATGTGATTTATATATTTATGTTTCTGTGTAGCCTATATATAGAAAACAGTGGATGCTTATTTAGCATCTTTTCTAGGTCTGAAAAATTTCTTTTGGAGCTGTGTTGATTTTGAAGTATAATGTGTGGGATAATTTATGTAGCTCTGTCATTTGCAGAATAATCAGTAAGTTGAAGGCCGGTGGATATTGAGACATTTTTTTTCTGGTAATTCACTTGTAACAAGGTCATTAGGTCAGCACCTTTGAGAGGTTCCTGAAAGGTGCTATCAGTGCTTTAACCAGTACATATTCCAGTATGTATATGCATACATATAAACCTACATGCATATATACATACTCACATGCCTACATGCATATGTATAGGAGAGTCCTGTCTTGCTGGTTGTTATCCAAAGATACAGAGCTTTCTAGCGTCTTTATTAAGGAGCTGTATAAATATGGGGCTGTTAATAAAACTACATTACATTACAAGTGTAATGTTTGTAGGACCTTGATTCACAGTAATCTGACGTCTGATTGTAACCGGCCGTGTCACTGTCTACGCGATCGCTACGACCCGGTCTGTGGGGAACATGAGAACATCATGTACTTCTCGCCTTGCTACGCTGGCTGCACCAACTCTTTCACACTGGACGACAGAAAGGTGGCAGATTCATCAGCGTCATCATCACCATCTTTCTTTTATAATCTCTATCATACTCACCACAGATACTACAAACTCGTTGTAATCAGTGCTCTTCTTTCCAGTCTGGGCAGTGAATGGTAATGAGTAGAAGTAGTAGTAGTTCCTCAGTTTAACGACATCTTATGGCATCTTATGATGTCGCCCTCCTCCTTTATCCAGGCTTGGGACTGGCTCTACCCCCAAACAAGGCAGTGGCAGAGTTAATGAGTAGAAGCGTTGAACAGGTGACTTATACATGCTTGACTGAATGAATGAATGAATGTAGGGGCATGGTAGCTGAATGGTTAAGCGCTCAGCTTGTAACGCGGAGACTACGGGTTTGAGCCTCCTCCCCTGAGACGGTGACTGTGTAGGGACCTTGAGCAAGTCCTTCACTGCCAATTACTTTGTGCCTCAGATTCAGATTTACTTACTTTGCACATATAATAAATGCGAAATAATAATAATATGTATGAATAATAATAATAATATGTATGAATAATAATAATAATAATATGTATGAATGGATGGCGTCATCTTCATTGTCTGTCTGGCGTCGTGTGGCTTGGCAAAGGACCGCTGCTTTTCAGGAATATACCTGGCAGCATAAGAACAAACAAACCAAAATAAACAAAAGATTGAAAAACAAACAAAAAAGTAATACAAACAAAAAGAAGACATGATGGGGCTGTTGACCAGTTGTCGTTTGGTGCCAGGTCTACTACAACTGCAGCTGTGTGGCGCCACCTGCGATGTTTCTTCCTCAGACGCACATCCGGCCAATCATGGCGCTCGAAGGGAAATGCATGAGCAGCTGCCATCTTCTCTCCGTCTTCCTTCCCGTCTTCTCTCTCATCATCTTCTTCACGTTCGTTACGAGTATGCCGGCCCTCTCGGCCACGCTCAGGTGGGCACGGAAATCAATCATCCGTTTGTTTGTTTGTTCGTGCGTTCATTCCGACGCGTTTAGGCATATGACTCTCGGTTAGTCATTTCGTTCATTCTTTTTTACAGTCACTTGGTGCTTTTGGTCGCTCATTCAGTTAATCGATCAGTCAGTCAGAAAATGCATCTTAATCTTGATCACACACTGACTGAAGTTCAGGATGAATGTGAAGATGAATAAGAAAAGACAGATGACATAAATTCAATTTCACTATGTATTTCTAGTACACTGTATATATATGTATATATTTATGTATATATACAGTGTATATATAGTATACTGTATATATATAGTATAGTATATATGTGTATATATATACTGTGTATATCTACATATACTGTATATACAGTATATTATGTATATATGTGTGTATATATATACTGTGTGTATATTGTGACAAGTTCACGTGTGATCTGAGGGAGTAGGTGTGTTGGTGGAGACACATGTCCTTGTAACATCTGTGAGATAATAGATGTTTCGATAGTTGGGAGTGTCTGAAGGAGTGGGCCTCACTAAGCGTGGAAAATAGTATAAAAGAGAGAGCTTAAACAGCAGGAGGGTTCTTGTTGGTTGATTCGTTCTTCTTCGTTCTTCTTTCTACTTGACGAACTGATGTTGAAACGTTGATGTCTTAAAATGCAAATGGTCTGATGTCGTCGGAGAAAAAGAGAATTTTAAACAGTGTTACGTCATTTGCTGGTCCATACCCCAAAGGACAACGAGTTACGAATGCCAGCACGTAATAGAATGCATATACTGTGTATGTACAGTATACTGTATATATATGTGTATATATATGTATATATATCTATATATACAGTATACTGTATATATATGTGTATATATATGTATATATATCTATATATACAGTATACTGTATATATATGTGTATATATATGTATATATATCTATATATACAGTATACTGTATATATATGTGTATATATATGTATATATATCTATATATACAGTATACTGTATGGCTTTATTATACTAATTATTACTTATTTGTTTACATATTTATACAGTGCCAGGGTGTAATGAGTGGCATCAGTCAGTGCACTACTGCAAGTGCTCAACAATTGAACCATCACCATGAACATTATCTGTGTTGATTTCAGAACTGTTTTTGGTTCATTTTTAAAAATTTTTTCATGCATTTGTTTTTACTTTGTTTATTTTGCTTTTTAATATTTGAATCTTTTGTTTATTTTGGTTCGTTTGTTCTTATGCTGCCAGGTGTGTTCCTGAAAAGCAGCGTTCCTTCGCCCTAGGAGTTCAGTGGATTCTCGTACGATGTCTTGGTGAGCTTTTAAGCAATGAATCAGTCAATCAAACAATTAGCAAATCAATCATTTGGTCAATCAATAAGTCAATGCATTAGTCAATCAGGCATTTAACAGATCAATCATTTGGTCAATTAATAAGTCAATGCGTTAGTCAATCAGGCATTTAGCAAATCAATCATTTGGTCAATTATTAAGTCAATGCATTAGTCAATCAGGCATTTAGCAAATCAGTCATTTGGTCAATTACTAAGTCAATGCGTTGGTCAATCAGGCATTTAGCGAATCAATCATTTGGTCAATTACTAAGTCAATGTGTTGGTCAATCAGGCATGTAGCAAATCAATCGTTTGGTCAATTAATAAGTCATTGCATTAGTCAATCAGGCACTTAGCGAATCAGTCATTTGGTCAATTAATGAATTATATGAATCAACTCTGCCTTTCATGTTCTCTTCAAATGTTTGAAAATCAGTCTATCAGTCAAGCAATCAGGCTTTCAGTTAAATCGAGCATTCATCTGTTAATCAGCCTTGGTTAAATGAGGTAGACAGACTAACAGATGAGACAGAATTGTAATCAGTTTAATTGAGCAACTGAATGGAAATGATCAAAACGTTATTGATTGCCAGCACTTTAACAACAATGCAAACAATGACATGAGCCTAGCATTCGGTGTCAAAGGGAAAACTCAGAAGGAACCAAGCTGGTCGTGCTATTTGGAGTTGCCCTTTCACAAAATCAACGTACATTATTTGCAGGGGTTGTATAGGCAGTGACATCTGTTTGTTAAGCCCCTGCTTAAGCATGCCATTTTGTACAGTGACATCAATATGTTACGTATTTACTTAAGCATGCCATTACGTACTTTCCATAAAAGTTGATTTCTATGTTTACAGGTATTATTAAACAACTTTTACACAGGCCAGTTTCATTTTAGTAGCAGAACATTTATTCTTTTAATCTACTAGAGATGGATGGTAAGATAGTCTGATTGATTCTATGTAAACTCTGTTGTAGGCACCATTCCGGCGCCAATTCTCTTCGGCACCCTCATCGACAAGACTTGCCAGTCATGGCAGGAGACGTGCCAGCACAGTCGCGGCGCCTGCTTCATCTACGACAACTGGATGATGGCGACCTACCTCTTGACACTTGTCTTCTGCTTCAAGGGCCTCTCCTTCTGCTTCTTCATGCTCGCCCTTCTTCTTTACAAACCGCCAAAGTCTGTCGACCGGCCGTCTGAAACGACCAATCTCAATCCCGTGACCCTGGTGCTCGAGAAGGGAACGGCGCCACCGCCGAAGACGTGTCATGCAGAACCATTTCCGCTTCACAGCACAAAGAACCAGGTCCTCTCAAACAACTGCCATCACCTCGGTGAGACTATGATCGTAGCTGGACGGTAGTGTGACATGAGATCTGTCATCTGTCCAATTTTTGCAGTTTGTTAAAGCCTGTCACAAACTGTAATTTATCTGTGGAACGACGTACCTGTTGCAAACTGTTGTAGCGATGTTGCAATCAATCGTAGGCACGTTTGTTTTAGAGCTGTCATGGACTGATTTAGATGATCTCTTACAGACTTATAGCAATCTTTTATAGACCTATTGCACCCTACTGTACTCTCGTAGAGCTGTTACCGATTCTTGTAGGTCTGTTGCATAACTGTTTACGTGTTATACAAGTAGACCTGATCTTTCATAGATAAGTCGCAATCTTTTGTAGTCCTGTAAGAATCTGTCACTGATATGTTGTTAAGTGTCATACGCTGATCACACTGTGTTAGAAACATGTTGTAATCTGTTATGAAAATTTCAGCTTGATTGGTATCTGTTGCTTTCTGTTGTATAGAAAACTTTGGTGCAAGACAGTTAGGTCTTGGTATTTTCATTATACGCTGGTCGTTCAGAAAGCCAACTGTTTTTACCCTGCAACAAAGGAAAAAGCAACAAATTTCTAACATAATCTAATCTTGCTGGTTTTTATAAAACCATTATTGTAAGACGTGAGGCATCAGTCTTTGTTGGTTTGAAGTGAAACTACAATCCATTTAATAGGTTTTGTTGTAACTTAATTTAATTTAAATAAAAAATTTTATTTGTAAATATTTATAAATAAATAATTTTAATTTAAATAAATTTAAATAAACATAATTTAATAGGTCTTGTCTTAGTCCTAGAAGCCAGAGGTTCAAGTGGTTTAGCACTTAACAGCTGCTTCTGTCTTTTTAATGGTCAGCTGCCTATCTCAGTACACCTTTGAGGAGCTTTTCTTTAAGAGGTGCTATATAAATTTCATAAATTGACCAGTACGTTTACAAGACAATTCCAGTCTATTACTTTTTTATACAGTACGTACACTGATGAACACTTTGTGATGTGTTTGTAGTTTTTAATTTTCCGTGTGAGTACATAGTTTGAAATTTGTTTGGTGCTGTTGATCAATCTTCCAGAAAAGATCTTTTTAAACAGCTACCTCAGAACTCCAGTGGTGAAGACGTGGGGTGGGTTGAAGCAGCCACTTGTTCTAGGGTGACCCACTTGATTATTGGTTTTCCTGTTGGGGTAGTAAAACTTTATTTGGATGTGCTGGCTCCTCACAGTTTTAAACCTTAGCTTATGTGTGTATATATATATGTATTTATAGTTTATTTATATATGTTTATATATATATTTAATTTGTGTAATTTGTTTTGTTGCTTGTCTCTGATATTCTCGTATGTTTTGATTTTTGCAATTTATTTGCTTGTTATCTTTTTGTTAATATGCTCTTTATTTTGTATTTTGTTTTGTTTATTTTTGGTTGCTGGTGTGGTGACCAAGTTCACTAACGTTTTTACTACTCTGTACTTACCTTACCTTAACTAATCTTACTTATGCTGCCTTACCCATCTGGTAAGCTCATTTTGCTTACCCTTCTTTACCTTAATAATATTATATTAGCTTATCTAACCATTTACCATTTTTACTTGGTGACTTATGTTGCAGAATTTTTGTGCGCTGTTACAGTTTTTTTGATTTGCTGTCTACCTTACTGTAATTCACCCTTCTTTACCTTACCTAACATTATATTAGCTCATCTTACCTTACCTTACCTTTTCTTACCTTCGCATTGCTGACTTACATTGTACTTTGCGACACTTTCTGAATTCTACTTTTAGCGTTCTATTGTTGTTTGTGTGCTGTTACAGTTTTGCCATTATGTTGCACTACTTATATTTTACATTCCGTGTATCAGAGTATGTATTTACGGGGCCTTTTTCGTCTTCTCAAAGTCATAATTTTGTTGTGTTTCCTTATGTTGCAAAAATGTAGGTTTTTAAATATTTCTATTGATATTCTAAGACGTTACGTTGCAGTCGCGTTTTGTTGTTGAGTACCCACATGTTGATTGTAAGTTTTCATTTTTATGGTTGCCAGTGCTTTTTTATTTTCAAATTCATGTATAAATAATTTACATATATATATATACACATAAATTAAATATATCATGTAACACCACTGTCATGTGACAGGACATTAGCTGATATTGCTAATTAATTTATTATTTTACATTTATTACACACTCTTGGTAAGTAAATTTGAACCTGAGGTATGAGACAAGGGTGGACAACTTTTTCAGGGTTCTTACAGCAGGCTTGAACCCGTAATCGTTGGATTGCAGACCCAACGCACTACCCTGTGGACCAATGCCCCATCGTTTTATAGAAACATGTTTAAAGTCCCCATGCAGTAAGAGATGCTCGTCTCTTAGCTACTAAGAGGTAGCTTAATGTTTAACTCTTGTGGACTGATCTGGATATTGACCTGATTGCAGCTTGGCTTTGGTGTGCCTGATGCCTTTTGCATTAGACACTGGTGTATTAGAAGTTACTAATTATTATTATTAATTATTTATTATTACCAACAATGTTGCTCATTTTTCAATGAATTGTTCTAGTCTTCCACTCAGTTGTGTTTTTAATATTTTCTAAATTAATCAAGAAGAATCTCCACTATCTCAAGCATTTTGGTGATTTAAGATGTGCTGTTTAAATGTGGATTTGCTTGATAATACATCTGACAAGTAGATAATGCTTCTTTGCGAAACATCATAATACCTCTTTCAGGTATTGACTGGTAGTGTTTTTGCAAAAGATACTGTGCTGGTCTTCTGATTCATCTCTTCAAAGAAATTTAGCTGTATTTCGATTTGTTGATGCTTTTGAAAGGCGCTATATGAATGCTAATTTGTGGAACAATGCACTTTTTAAAAATAATGCTAATGCTGTGATTTTGGAAGCGTCACTTTGACTGCATTTCGCATGTGCTGACGTCATTTTTGTACATTTGATGTTTGAATGTAAATAATATCTACTCGTAGCAGTTTGAGGAATTTGGAATACATCTTAAGTAAAACTTTTGAGGTTTTTCTTTTAACTATTTAGTTGATGGCGAATTATAAGCATTTTTTAATTTTTTAGAGGAGTGGAATTTTTCCATTTTGTTTTAACTGGAAGCACTTCTGAGATGTGCATTTGTTTCTTTGCAGTTTGGACATAGTGGTTAAGAAATTGTTGAGGTTTTCTGTCTCACTTGATTTTATGATTTGCTATGGTGATATGTATGAATGCTACAACTGCTTCAGTTTATGATACGATATTGATAACTGTGGACTTTGATTGCCATAATTAATTGATGAATAAATTTTCCGAGTTGATGTTATGTCATTTTCATGTAAGCTGGTTCAGCTTGGCTATGCTTAGCTGCACCTTTTCAGGCCGAAGTATCTGTTTTAAATCAAGAGCATTTCGAACCTTTAATCTAGTCTCAGAAAAAGAAGGTTCGAAAGTGATGGCGTGATTTTGCAAAAGAAATTGGAGGACTAATTGTGTTGGAGTAGTTGAAGCACTGTGGTAATTTTTGGGTAAGAATGTAAAGACTTATCGTTATTTAAATTTAACTAATTTTATAGGAGAAATTAAAGACAATGCCGTTTTTAAATATGCAGTAAAGTCTGTTTGAACAACCGTTCTAAATTTTTTGGAGAAATTAAAGAACATGTTTCATTTTGAAGGTGAAGGATTAATGCTGATTTAGCTTCGTTTAAATTTGATGGACTTGCACTAATATGTGACATTAAATTACATTAGTCTTGTTTTAAATTGGAAGTACTAGTACTGATATGAAAGTGTGATGGCATTAAATGATCTTTTAAGAGTCTTTATTAAAACTTTGTAATGAAACATTAGCATGCAAGCTGTGTATGATAGGATTATTTGGCCAATATTGAGTACTTATCTCTTATCGAGTACTTGCATTTTAGCAAGTACTTGCTTGAAGTAATTTTACTTTTAGTATTTGTTATAGTGTACTTGGTATTTATTCAGTACTGGTATTTTTTCTAGTACCAAGATTTCTCAAGTACTTTCAAATACTTGTTTGGAAATAGTTAAGTCAGTATTGAGTATGCTTGTGATTTCTCAAGTACTTGTTGAATATAATTTAGTCAGTATTGGGTACCTGTGTGATTTTTCCAGTACTTTCAAGTATCTGTGTTGAAGTGATTTTGCCACTGTTGAGTATTTGTGCTGAACTTAAAACAAGTACCGGGTGCTTGGTTGGAGATAATTGTTTAGTCAGTATTTAGTACTTTCATTGCAATGTTTCTGTCAACATACTTGCATGTTCTATTCTGTACCAGCTAATTCTGTCTAGAGCAAGTTTCAATCAGTATCTTGTACTAAATGTTTAATCAGATACTTGTGTTAAATCAGATATTGTGTTTAATTAAGTAAGCAAATTTTACATATTTTGGTCAGTACTGTGTACTGACATTTACTAACAACTCATAATAAATTAATAATAATAATAATAATTATGATGATTAGATAAGGTTTTGCTGATGAAGACTCTTTAATTTCTGCAGAACATTTTTCATAGCTACCTCGGAGTAAAAAGTAATACCTCAGTTTTGTAACATTAAAAATAATAATTTAATAATAACAATAATTTAATAATATTAATAATAATTTTTCTTGAACCTATTCATATCTTTCCAGAACCCACTTGAATTTTCATCTGAATGATACTTTTGTGTGCCATGGTAATAATAATAATAATGATAATGATATCTGTAATCATAATTATGCAGACAATCAGGGCATTAGTAATAGTGGTATATTACAATTAGCAGTGACAGTCATTCTGCAATTTCTCATCTTTTGAAATGTCGCCTGTTTTCTGTTTATTTGCTGTAACTTTTTTGTCTGTTTACAAGGGATATTAATCAGTAAGAAACGCATAACCAAAGAGTTTACAGTTTCTGACTTTTCTTGCACTTCGGAGATCGTAAAATCTACAAGTCCAAACGCAAAAGTAATGACTGGTTGGACTTCCTGAATAGGGCGTTATTCACCAACAGTTTTTATTTTAGGCATACCTGATGAAATTGTTTTCATACCACAGCCACAGTGGGGTGACTTCAAATTTCAGGGCCCCCAAAGGTTACTCAGATGCCTGTTCATAGCCTACTTCATCGGGCTTGCAGTGGGCTCTCATACAGAGTTCCGGACCCCGCTACCCCATGGTTACAGTACCAACTGTCCTCTGTTTGTGTTGATACTGATTTTTAGTAGGCCTACCCTAGTTGAAAATCGATCATGGCTGAAATTTAGTAAGTGTTTCAAGTTCACAGATCTGGAACAGATTTAACACAAATTCAAGTTCAGTGATTCGTGTTTTAAGTGATGATCAGCCTCACGCAAGACTGGCTGGCACACAAATATTTAAAATATAGATATAAATAAATAAAAATAAATATTTAAGTCGCTTTTCTAAACCAAGTGTTGACTTTCCTGTACTGACTGTTCTGCATTGGCAAGTCATTAGCAACTACATAAGTGAAAAATGAATATTTCAGTAGAAAGATTTTTACTCCCTAACGGGGAGAAGGCCGTGATCGAACCCCGGCCGCGGCGGTGAGAGCGTCGAATCCTAACAACTAGACTACCAGGGAACAGCCGCTGTGGTGCTTTCCTCAGTTGGAAGATGTGGAGTTATCCGATTTTGCTGAAAAATTCAGGTACAATTTCGTAGGCATCCGCTGGGCTATAAAACTGTACCAGATTACCAAATCTGCCTGTTTATTATTTAAAAATCTTGTAAAATGTTTCGTGTGGTTGATCATTGATTAGGGTTAGTTGCTCCCAAAGCTCCAGGGCACGGATTCGATTCGTCGCCATTAAAACTAACGTTTTTGCGGAGTACGCCGTTTGGAATTTTAATTTGTTGAATTTATGTTTGGGTTAATTAAAAGAGGAAATTCCCAGCTTTATAAACCCAAACTATATAGACAATATTTTAAAGTGAATGTTGGGTAAAACCTTTTGGCTAGTTTTGTTTAAAGGACATTGTATGACATGTTTTGTCGTGTAGTCCCTGGTAGTCTAGTGGTTAGGATTCGGCGCTCTCACCGCCGCGGCCGGGGTTCGATTCCCCGCCAGGGAGAATTTTTTTCAATTCAGTTTTCGTACAAAGGTAAAGTCTAAATTATTAACGATAAGCGTGTCGTTAAATAATGATGCAGCGATTTGTTGAATCGGAGAAGTGAAGCTATATAACACCTTGTCTTCAGCCATCTTCGACCCAAAGTTGGGCGGCTCCAGATGTTTTATCTTCATGAGTTAACCAACACCTGTCGAGTCAGATAATGTGTTGCCAGTTTAACTTGAAATAATGGGGTTTGAATCTCAGGCTAGCTTGGCGGCTCTAGCTGAATCCGCCCACTGGGATATATTTAAATGTAACTTCCGAAATTTCTCAGCGCCACTCGAAAGCTGCGTAAGGGAGACCAACTTATACAATGGCGTTAAAAGACTCATCGGGAGAAACGTAATGTATGAGAAAGATGTGTATTTTATGGGGATAGTCTCATAAGTAAAGTAAAGTAGTTTCTCATATCCCACAAGTGAGATGTAGGGGAGGCGCTTATTTAATTTTCTTTAGGCCCTTGAGCCGACAGCGGGTGACCTCCAAATTCCCAATATTCTGGACACCGGACCAGATCATCGCAGGACTGGCCGTTTACTTTCCAGGTAGGTGGCAGCACAGTTTCGAAAAAGACCATTAGATCAACGCTGGTAACACGACTTCCATACACGTGTGACCACTCCTTTACATTCCTCCTTTATCCGTCTGTCATCTAGAGTTGGGTCGGATTAGGTAGGTCGCACGTGTGCTGCATGCAGGTGCGAATAGACTTGTTGGCGCCATTTCTAATTTAGTAAGCTTAGGTTTACACGTAATTATCCATCGTTTCCTGCCCATCCTACAGCGCACCTGGCCTTAGATTTCGGTGCGAGTCCGCCAAAGCCAGCTGCGTTTTGCACCTGCCTACATACACTAATTTTACCGCTCTGTCTCAGCTGGATGACCGCCGATCCGTTTTTAATTGAGGGGGTTGGGATTGTAGTCTGAAGCAGTGGGACATATGTAAATGTAAACGTCCGAAATTTTTCAGCGCCACACAAAAACCGAGTCAAGGAGACCAAAAAAGACCCAATGGAAGAAGCGAAATGTATGAGGAAGATGTGTATTTTAGTCTCAGCAATAAAGTAACATTTCCCATATCCCACAGTGTGAGACGTAGAGTAGGCGCTTATTCCTTTTCCTTAGGCCATTGAGCTGACAGTGAACTAATCCTAAAATTCTGGACACGGGGGCAGGGCATCGCAGGACTTTGACGTTTACTTTCCAGCTAGGTGGCAGCACAGTTTTGAAAACGTCCATTGGATTAAATCGCGCGCTGGTTACACGAATCGCATACAAGTGTTGACCACTAATTAACAATCTGCATGTCTGTTTGTCTCTGTGTTTGTTCGTCTGTCGTTGAGTCGGATTTGGCAGGTGGCACGCGTGCTGAATGCAGGTGCGAATAGACTTGTTGGCGCCATTTCGAAATTTATTACGTTATAGTTTTTTGTTTGCATATAATTATATCTGTTCTAGACTGCCCATCCCACAGCGCAGCTGCTCTCAGATTTCGTTTGCATTATGGACCTGCTAACTTAAAATAGTTTTGTCGCGCTGTCGCAGATCTGGATGCCCGCCGATACCTTTTTAATGGCATAGTGCCAGAACCGGAGGGATATATCAGTGGCGGCTCCAGAATTGTTTGCGTGGGGCAAGAGCATTTCCAAGGGGCGCCACATTCTCGCAGGCCTCCATGCACGGGTCTGGTCTGAGGGGCGCAGGCATATAACCAAAAGGGGGCGCCTGTAGCTACATCTGCCACTGGGATATATGTAAATGTAAATGTAAACCTCCGAAATTTCTTAGCGCCACACAAAAGGCGCCTCAGAGAGACCAACTTACAAAATGGCGCTAAAAGAACCATCGGGAGAAGCGAAACTATGTATGAGGAAGATGTCTACTTTGTGGGATAGTGTCAGCAGTAAATTAAATTTTCGCATATGCCACAAGTGAGATGTAGAGGAGGCGCTCATTTAATTTTCTTTAGACCATTGAGCCGACAATGGACGAATCCCAATGTCCTGGACACGGGGCCAGTGCATCGCTGGACTTGCCGTTTACTTCCCGGCTAGGTGGCTAGGTGTTAATCATTCCTTTGCAATCTGTATGTATGTGTGTGTGTGTGTCTGTCTGGAGTCGGTTCACATTAGGCAGGTGGCACGTGTGCTGCATGCAGGTGCGAATAGAGTCTTTGGCGGTATTTCTACATTTATTACGTTTAAACCAAGAGGGGAGGTGACGAACCGCCTAGGCTACACAAAACCCGCGCCAGGAAGACCAGCTTAAACATCGGCGCTAAAAAACCTATTAGATTAGGAGGTGCGAAATGTACGGGAAGATGTGTTTTCAATGGGAAATATTTAGTTTGGACCAGTGGGGAGAAAGACCTTTGGACGGGAGGGCGATGTATTGGGAAATGCAGCTTCAGTGGGAGATAATAGGAATCAACGTCGAAGGAAACCGATTCTCGATAATATTAATTCGCACCAGTTGAGATTCGTTACATATATAAATTATAACAGTTCCGAGAGGTCCTTGAATGGAAATACACGTGTAGGCTACTCAAATATTATAATGCTTACATACATTCAGCAATTACTACTACTGCTATATGCCAGTACAACAACAACTACTACGACGACGACGACAACTATGACCATGACCATTACTAGGCCTATTACAATTATGAAGCCTTTTATTATTATTACGCCTATTAATATTAGGCCTAATATTATCATTATTGTTATTATTACGTCAACCATAATGCAGGGATTCTTAGCTTCTTAAAGCCACGCATGAGCTGCATAAGTGAAACGTGCTTCTTGGCCGGGATGAATCAGCTCGACTCGGTAAGAGACAAGGTGCAAGGGTCAGTTTCAGATCGATGTCTTGACATTAGAGATCTTTTGCAATGTCCAACAACAGCACTAACTGTTATGCATTTATGAGAACCATCTTGTCTCAAAGTTTACAGACGGTCAGTGGATGGCTTTTAAATAGCTGAAGACTAAGGCACAATTTTATATAATTTCATTGCCTAATAGAGTTGTTAAAATTGTTTTATCGTTTGAATGGGTGAGTTAAAGTAAGGTAATATAATCGAACGGTTATGTAGTGGCTTCTAGTAGCAACGGTTTAATGAATAAAACAGATCATTCTAGCTAAACCAAAATCAATACCAGTATTGATGGAAAGTGAATGAGAATGTTATAGTCAAAATGAGAGGAGTCACTTGTCACAATTGTTGAGGTTTGTTTGAACTGCTCTCAAATAGCCTACATTGTGTGGCATGGTATTCGATTGCCTTGAACGCAAAATTGCTCAGTGCCAACGGTTGATGCGCTGTCATTAGATTTCGGCGCTGAATAAATGGTGTTGCATGTGACCTATATATACTCGGTATATATATATAGACCATATATTATACCGTATATATGTATATATATATCTGTATACCCGGTATAGATGATAGTGTGGTCACTAAGATGGGAAAATACGAACTCAAGTGGTGTTGTGTGATAGTTGAGGCAGAACGTTTGCTGTCTTCATACCTTGAACTTGTGTGTGTTCAGTGAACCGTGACCCTCGAATGGGCCAACAAGCCACAAGACACACCTGTCTGTTTTCAGGCGATTTGTATACAGTAGATGGGTCTTGAACTTGATGTGGGTAATGTCGTCCGAAGCTTGAACGAAGGAGAAGGGAGACGTCTGCGGCTTACTACTTACTGGGCGAATTGACAGAGTCTTCGCTCGGACGTTCTGCAGCGAGCTGAAGAAGAACTCGGGCGATTCGAAGTAGGAATTTTGGTCGAATGGAGAAGCCAGGCCGTGACTGAAGCGACAGAAAGCCTGAGAAGTGAAAAAGCGTTTAACATTCCAAGGCCTTCATCTTTGTAAGTGTCGATATATATGTATACACATATCAAAGGGGTGCTATATAAATTGATTATACACATATGCCTAGTGTTAATTTAATCCCCGTTTAAAGAGTATATGTATTTAGAATATACGCGCTTGCGTGTGCTTAATTGAAATTGAAGAGTCCATGCCTTAGCTGTACACACGGTTTCAAGCGCTTGAATTCTTGTCGTAATTAATACACGTAGGTGTTATGTAGATACCGTTGACATTGACGAGATAATTACGCACATACACTATTAACAGTTGGAAGGTTTCTGTATCAAGACAGTTGAATGCTTGACGGATATGCTGGAGGCAGGTGTGTTATTTAGCGCCTCTTCAGGTATCTACTCAAAAGGGGGACCTCTTGCAAGAGCCACCCTAGACCTATCGTCTGTTATAAACGCATCCGAAAATAGTCGTTGCAAAATGGCTTTTCATTTACTTATTAATTCACTCAGTTTCAATGTCATTAAATTTTTACTTGCTTCACAGCTTTTTAATTTTATTTTCCAATCTCTGTTTTTGCAAGACCAAGAAAGCAAATTGTTTGTGTGTGTGCTTAATTGAAAAGTGTATGCCATGCACATATATGTTGTTTAGATAGTGAAATTGTTTATCCGCCTGAGATATATGGTAAAACTATTGAAAATATTAATTGAAGGGTCTCAGGCAAAGGGTTGCCACATAAAATGAGTACATATGCGCTTGTGTGTGCTTAATTGAAGAGTCTATGCTTTACTTTTACATACGGTTTCAAGCGCTTGAATGTCACGTAAATACCGTTGACATTGAGCCGTTAATTATTTAGCGCATCATCAGGTTATCTACTCAGTAGCGGGACTTCAGGAAAGCGCCACATCTAGATCTACTAGACCTAGACCTTGCGTCTATTATAAAAGTACCAGCGTAGCCGTGCCTAGTTGATTCGGTCAATATTTAAGTGAAATAAAAACTTTATCAATTGCATCAAACAGTTTCTACAGTTCTACACAATAACTGAAGAATAATGGCTGATTGAACTGCATCCAAAAATAGTCGTTGCAGAATGGTTTTTCATTCACTTATTCACTCAGTCAATTTTCTATGTCTTTCCATTTTTACTTCCTTCACAGCTTTTTTATTTTCCATTCTCGGTTAATTCTACTTTCTAAAAGTATTTTCTTGATTCCTTCGAACAGATGAGAGAAGATGGACACCATGCAAGAGTCGCAGTAGTTCCTCCTCGCATTGGAATGAGGCCCATGACCCACCAGAAAGACAGCAGTAGTAAGTGAACTTGTAATTTTACAATATTTCCCCTATATAGATGATTATATATGCGCCTGTGCTTAATTGAAGCGTCTAAAACAAAGGGATGCTATACAAAATTGAGTGTGTATAGAGGCCTAGTGTTAATTTCAAGCTTGTGTAAAGGGTATGTGTATTTGTGCGTGCTTAACTGGAGTCGAGACAAAGGGGTGCTACATAAATTGATTAAACTGTAATCCTAGTGTTAATTTCAAACTTGTTTATAGGGTATGTGTATTTCGAGTATATATGCGCTTGTGTGCTTAGTTGAAGATTCTAAGGCAAGGGGGGTGTTATATAAATTGATAAGCCCAGTGAGTATTTAGTACAGAGTATATATGTGCTTGTATGTGCTTAACTGAAGCATCATTTGGAATATAGGTGTGCATAATTTAAGTCTAAGGCAAAGGGGTGCTCTAAAAATCGATTGATTGCTTATGTGTATTTAGAGTTTATGTGCGCTTATGTGCTAAATTGAAGCATCTTAGGCAAAGGAGTGCTATACAAAATGAATGTAGTTGGAGTATATATGCGCTTGTGTTTTTGTGTGCTTAACTGAAGCGTATAAAGGCAAAGGGGTGCTATATAAATTGATAGTACATTTGGACTTGTATGTTTCCGTGTGCTTAGTTGAAGATTCCGAGGCAATGGGCTTGAGTTTTTGTGTGCTTAACTGAAGCGTATAAAGGCAAAGAGGTGCTATATAAATTGATTATGAATAGAGGCCTAGTGTTAATTTCAAGCTTGTTTGAAGGATGTGTGTAGCTAAAGTATATATGCACTTGTATGTTTCTGTGTGCTTAGTTGAAGAGTCTAAGGCAAAGGGGTGCTATACAAATTGATAAGCCTAGTGTTAAAATTTCAAGCACGTTTAAGTTTGTTGAAGCTTGTTTATGTGTATTTATAGAGTATGTATGTGCTTGTGTGATTAACTGAAGCATCTAAGTTTGGAATATAGGTGTGCATAATTTAAGTCTAAGGCAAAGGGGTGATTAATAGAGGCCTAGTGTTAATTTAAAGCTTGTTCAAGCTTGTTCATGTGTATTTAGAGTTTATGTGTGTTTAATTTAAGCGTCTTAGGCAAAGGAGTGCTATATAAAATGAATGTAGTTGGAGTATATATGCGCTTGTGTTTTTGTGTGCTTAACTGAAGCGTATAAAGGCAAAGGGGTGCTCTATACATTGATAGTATGTATGGACTTGTAAGTTTCTGTGTGCTTAATTGAAGATTCCAAGGCAATTGGGTGCTATATAAATTGATAAGCCCAGTGTTTGAATTTCAAGCATGTTTAAGCTTGTTTATGTGTATTCACTGAGTATATGTGTGCTTGTTTGTGTTTAACTGAAGCATCTAAGTTTGGAATATAGGTGTGCATAATTTAAGTCTAAGGCAAAGGGGTGCTATATAAATCGATTAATAGAGGCCTAGTGTTATTTTAAAGCTTTATTAAAGCTTGTTCAAGCTTATTTATGTGTAGTTAGAGTTTATATGCACTTATGTGTGCTTAATTGAAGCATCTTAGGCAAAGGGGTGCTATATAAACTGAGTGTAGTAGGAGTATATAGCCTATGCGCTTGTGTTTTTGTGTGCTTAACTGAAGCGTATAAAGGCAAAGAGGTGTTATATAAATTGATTATGTATAGAGGCCTAGTGTTAATTTCAAGCTTGTTTGAAGGATGTGTGTAGCTAAAGTATATATGCACTTGTATGTTTCTGAGTGCTTAGTTGAAGAGTCTAAGGCAAAGGGGTGCTATATAAATTGATAAGCCTAGTGTTAATTTCAAGCACGTTTAAGTTTGTTAAAGCTTGTTTATGTGTATTTATAGAGTATGTATGTGCTTGTGTGATTAACTGAAGCATCTAAGTTTGGAATATAGGTGTGCATAATTTAAGTCTAAGGCAAAGGGTGATTAATAGAGGCCTAGTGTTAATTTAAAGCTTGTTCAAGCTTGTTCATGTGTATTTAGAGTTTATGTGTGCTTAATTTAAGCGTCTTAGGCAAAGGAGTGCTATATAAAATGAATGTAGTTGGAGTATATATGCGCTTGTGTTTTTGTGTGCTTAACTGAAGCGTATAAAGGCAAAGGGGTGCTCTATACATTGATAGTATGTATGGACTTGTATGTTTCTGTGTGCTTAGTTGAAGATTCCAAGGCAATTGGGTGCTATATAAATTGATAAGCCCAAATTTTGAATTTCAAGCATGTTTAAGCTTGTTTATGTGTATTTATTGAGTATGTGTGTGCTTGTGTGTGTTTAACTGAAGCATCTAAGTTTGGAATATAGGTGTGCATAATTTAAGTCTAAGGCAAAGGGATGCTATATAAATTGATAAGTGTTAATTTCAAGCACGTTTAAGTTCGTTAAAGCTTGTTTATGTGTATTTATAGAGTATGTATGTGCTTGTGTGATTAACTGAAGCATCTAAGTTTGGAATATAGGTGTGCATAATTTAAGTCTAAGGCAAAGGGGTGCTGTATAAATCGATTGATTGCTTATGTGTGCTTAATTGAAGCATCTTAGGCAAAGGAGTGCTATATAAAACGAATGTAGTTGGAGTACAAAGGGGTGCTATATAAATTGATAGTATATATGGACTTGTATGTTTCTGTGTGCTTAGTTGAAGATTCCAAGGCAATTGGGTGCTATATAAATTGATAAGCCCAATGTTTGAATTTCAAGCATGTTTCAGCTTGTTTGTGTATTTACTGAATATATGTGTGCGTGTGTATGTTTAACTGTAGCATCTAAGTTTGGAATATAGGTGTGCATAATTTAAGTCTAAGGCAAAGGGGTGCTATATAAATCGAATAATAGAGGCCTAATGTTAACTTAAAGCTTTATTAAAGCTTGTTCAAGCTTCTTTATATGTAGTTAGAGTTTATATGCACTTATGTGTGCTTAATTGAAGCATCTTAGGCAAAGGGGTGCTATATAAATCGATTATTAGAGGCCTAGTGTTAATTTAAAGCTTTATTAAAGCTTGTTCAAGCTTATTTTTGTGTAGTTAGAGTTTATATGCACTTATGTGTGCTTAATTGAAGCATCTTAGGCAAAGGGGTGCTATATAAACTGAGTGTAGTAGGAGTATATAGCCTATGCACTTGTGTTTTTGTGTGCTTAACTGAAGTATAAAGGCAAAGAGGTGCTATATAAATTGATTATGAATAGAGGCTTAGTGTTAATTTCAAGCTTGTTTGAAGGATGTGTGTAGCTAAAGTATATTTGCACTTGTATGTTTCTGTGTGCTTAGTTGAAGAGTCTAAGGCAAAGGGATGCTATATAAATTGATAAGTGTTAATTTCAAGCACGTTTAAGTTTGTTAAAGCTTGTTTATGTGTATTTATAGAGTATGTATGTGCTTGTGAAGCATCTAAGTTTGGAATATAGGTATGCATAATTTAAGTCTAAGGCAAAGGGGTGATTAATAGAGGCCTAGTGTTAATTTAAAGCTTGACTAAAGCTTGTTCAAGCTTGTTCATGTGTATTTAGAGTTTATTTGCGCTTAATTGAAGCATCTTAGGCAAAGGAGTGCTATATAAAATGAATGTAGTTGGAGTATATATGCGCTTGTGTTTTTGTGTGCTTAACTGAAGCGTATAAAGCCAAAGGGGTGCTACATAAATTGATAGTATATATGGACTTGTATGTTTCTGTGTGCTTAGTTGAAGATTCCAAGGCAATTGGGTGCTATATAAATTGATAAGCCCAAAGTTTGAATTTCAAGCATGTTTAAGCTTGTTTATGTGTATTTATTGAGTATGTGTGTGCTTGTGTGTGTTTAACTGAAGCATCTAAGTTTGGAATATAGGTGTGCATAATTTAAGTCTAAGGCAAAGGGGTGCTATATAAATCGATTAATAGAGGCCTAGTGTTATTTTAAAGCTTTATTAAAGTTTGTTCAAGCTTATTTATGTGTAGTTAGAGTTTATATGCACTTACGTGTGCTTAATTGAAGCATCTTAGGCACAGGGGTGCTATATAAATCGATTAATAGAGGCCTAGTGTTATTTTAAAGCTTTATTAAAGCTTGCTCAAGCTTATTTATGTGTAGTTAGAGTTTATATGCACTTATGTGTGCTTAATTGAAGCATCTTAGGCAAAGGGGTGCTACATAAACTGAGTGTAGTAGGAGTATATAGCCTATGAACTTGCGCTTTTGTGTGCTTAACTGAAGCGTATAAAGCCAAAGGGGTGCTATATAAATTGATAGTATATATGGACTTGTATGTTTCTGTGTGCTTAGTTGAAGATTCCAAGGCAATTGGGTGCTATATAAATTGATAAGCCCAATGTTTGAATTTCAAGCATGTTTAAGCTTGCTTATGTGTATTTATTGAGTATGTGTGTGCTTGTGTGTGTTTAACTGAAGCATCTAAGTTTGGAATATAGGTGTGCATAATTTAAGTCTATGGCAAAGGGGTGCTATATAAATCGATTAATAGAGGCCTAGTGTTATTTTAAAGCTTTATTAAAGCTTGTTCAAGCGTATTTATGTGTAGTTAGAGTTTATATGCACTTATGTGTGCTTAATTGAAGCATCTTAGGCAAAGGGGTGCTATATAAACTGAGTGTAGTAGGAGTATATAGCCTATGCACTTGTGTTTTTGTGTGCTTAACTGAAGCGTATAAAGGCAAAGAGGTGCTATAGAGTCTAAGGCAAAGGGGTGCTATATAAATTGATAAGCCTTGTGTTAATTTCAAGCACGTTTAAGTTTGTTAAAGCTTGTTTATGTGTATTTATAGAGTATGTATGTGCTTGTGTGATTAACTGAAGCATCTAAGTTTGGAATATAGATGTGCATAATTTAAGTCTAAGGCAAAGGGGTGATTAATAGAGGCCTAGTGTTAATTTAAAGCTTGATTAAAGCTTGTACAAGCTTGTTCATGTGTATTTAGAGTTTGTGCGCTTATGTGTGCTTATTTGAAGCATCTTAGGCAAAGGAGTGCTATAATATAGTTGGAGTATATATGCGCTTGTTTTTGTGTGCTTAACTGAAGCGTATAAAGGCAAAGGGGTGCTATATAAATTGATAGTATATATGGACTTGTTTGTTTCTGTGTGCTAAGTGAGTCTAATAAGGCAAAGGGGTGCTTTATAAATTGATAAGCCTGGTGTGTTTAAGCTTGTTCATGTGTATTTATATATGTACTTGTGTGTGATTAACTTAAGCATCTAAGTTTGGAATATAGGTGCACATAATTTAAGAAGTTTAAGGCAAAGGGATGATCAATAGAGAGGCCTAGTGTTAATTTAAAGCGCTTGTTCATGTGTATTTAATGTTTATATGCACTTGTGTGTGCTTAATTGAAGCATCTTAGGCAAGGGGGTGCTATAGACAGCCTATATGGTCTGTTGTTATAAAAGGGTTTATTTTGACTAATAAGCCGAAAATAGTCATTGCAAAATGGTTTTCAATAATTTATTCATTCACTCGCTCATTTTCCGGTCTCGGTTAATTCTACTTTCTACAAGTATTTTCCCTGATTGCTCGCTGATCAGAGAAGATGTCCTATATGGTAAAATTAATCAGTGCTTAAAATACGTAACTCATACGTTTGTTGGTATTGTTCATTGTTTAGGAAGAGCTGCTGTATTTGACGAAACCGCTGTCATTGGGATTTAAAACATCCTTGAGCCGGACACGAACGAATTTGTCAAGTTTTGAATATTTCTTCCAATAAATTTCTTCTTTGATGGGTTTCTGGTTCGGGAGTGCTGACTGCGTGTAACGACCCTGCCAAGCAGCAGAATTTGGTATCGGGCAAGTCCTGCAATGGATGGCCATTCTCAACTGAACGGATCAAGGGCCTAACAGGATAAAGCAGCATAAACTAAGTAAGTTCCAAGGCCGCTCTCTCTCTCTCTCTCTCTCTCTGCCTAAGTCTTCATCTCTCTCTCTCTGCCTAAGTCTTGAAAGCCATCGACTGCGACGCAGTCGATGACCTTGAAAGACTTAGTTTATTTTGGCTCGGCTCTCTCTCTCTCTTTCTCCTCCTCTTCCTCCCTCTCTCCTTGGCACTTTGCCAAGTCTCTCTCTCTCTCTTTCTCCCTCTCTCTCTCTTCCTCTTCCTCCCTCTCTCTTTGGCACTTTGCCAAGGAGAGAGGGAGAGGGAGGGAGAAAGAGAGAGAGAGAGACTTGGCAAAGTGCCAAGGAGAGAGGGAGGAAGAGGAGGAGAAAGAGAGAGCCCAAAATAAACTAAGTCTTTCAAGGTCATCGACTGCGTCGCAGTCGATGGCTTTCAAGACTTAGACAGAGAGAGAGAGAGATGAAGAAGACTTAGTTAGACACAGAGAGGCAGAGAGAGAGAGAGCGGCCTTGGAACTTATACTTAGTTTATGCTGCTTTATCCTGTTAGGCCCTTGATCCGTCGTCCTGTGGACACCGGGTCTCTTACTCCAGCTGAAGATCGTCACTCGACTAATTTCTCCATATCCAAACCAATCTAGGTAGACATCAACATAATGCAAAATATTAAACATATGACAAACAGCTCTTAAAGAGAAAAGAGAGAGAGACACAGAGCAAGTAAACACGCAGACTAGCAAAGAAATCAGTAGCAATGCAAGTAACATGAAGGCTAGCAATTCAATCAGGTAGACATCAACATAACGCAAACGATTACACATATGACAAAGAGCTCTTAAAGGGAAAAGAGAGAGAGACACAGAGCAAGTAAACACACAGACTAGCAATGAAATCAATACCAATGCAAGCAACGTGAAGGCTAGCAATTAAATCAGGTAGACATCAACATAACGCAAACGATTACACATATGACAAAGAGCTCTTAAAGGGAAAAGAGAGAGAGACACAGAGCAAGTAAACACACAGACTAGCAATGAAATCAATACCAATGCAAGCAACGTGAAGGCTAGCAATTAAAAGGGAAAAGAGAGAGAGAGACACAGAGCAAGTAAACACACAGACTAGCAATGAAATCAATACCAATGCAAGCAACGTGAAGGCTAGCAATTAAATCAGGTAGACATCAACATAACGCAAACGATTACACATATGACAAAGAGCTCTTAAAGGGAAAAGAGACAGACACAGAGCAAGGAAACACGCAGACTAGCAATTAAATCAGGTAGACATCAACATAACGCAAACGATTACACATATGACAAAGAGCTCTTAAAGGGAAAAGAGAGACGCAGGCTAGCAATGAAATCATTAGCAATGCAAGCAAAAAACATGCAGGCAAGCAAGTTAGCAAACAGTAGCAGATGACAAACGATTACAAAAGGAAAAAAGAAAGGAAGAAAGACAGACACAGAGCATGAAGGCTAGCAAATAAATCAATAGCAATGCAAGCATGTGCAGGCTAGCAATGAAATCGGTACCAATGCAAGTAACATGCAGGCTAGCAATGAAATCGGTAGCAATGCAAGCAGCACGCAGGCTAGCAATGAAATCAGTACCAATGCAAGTATTAAATCAATAGCAATGCAAGCAGCACGCAGGCTAGCAATTAAATCAGTAGCAATGTAAGCAAGCATGTGCAGGCTAGCAATGAAATCAGTAGCAATGCAAGCAAGCATGTGCAGGCTAGCAATTAAATCAGTAGCAGTGCAAGCAAGCATGTGCAGGCTAGCAATGAAATCGGTAGCAATGCAAGTAACATGAAGGCTAGCAATTAAATCAGTAGCAATGCAAGCAGCACGCAGGCTAGCAATGAAATCAGTAGCAATGCAAGCAAGCATGTGCAGGCTAGCAATTAAATCAGTAGCAATGCAAGCAAGCATGTGCAGGCTAGCAATGAAATCGGTAGCAATGCAAGCAAGCAAGCAGGCTAGCAATGAAATCCGTAACAATGCAAGTAACATGAAGGCTAGCAATTAAATCAGTAGCAATGCAAGCAGGCATGTGCAGGCTAGCAATGAAATCGGTAGCAATGCAAGCAGCACGCAGGCTAGCAATGAAATTGGTAGCAATGTAAGCAAGCATGCAGGCTAGGAATTAAATCAATAGCAATGCAAGCAAGCATGTGCAGGCTAGCAATGAAATCGGTAGCAATGCAAGTAACATGAAGTCTAGCAATTAACTCATTAGCAATGCAGGCTAGCAATTAAATCAGTAGCAATGCAAGCAGCACGCAGGCTAGCAATGATATCAGTAGCAATGTAAGCAGCAAGCAGGCTAGCAATTAAATCAGTAGCAATGCAAGCAAGCATGTGAAGGCTAGCAATTAAATCAGTAGCAATGCAAGCAAGCACGCAGGCTAGCAATTAAATCAGTAGCAGTGCAAGCAGCATGCAGGCTAGCAATGAAATCAGTAGCAATGCAAGTAACATGAAGGCTAGCAATTAAATCAGTAGCAATGCAAGCATGTGCAGGCTAGCAATTAAATCAGTAGCAATGCAAGCAGCACGCAGGCTAGCAATGAAATCGGTAGCAATGTAAGCAGCAAGCAGGCTAGCAATTAAATCAATAGCAATGCAAGCAGCATGCAGGCTAGCAATAAAATCAGCAGCAATGCAAGCAAGCAAGTGCAGGCTAGCAATGAAATCGGTAGCAATGCAAGTAACATAAAGGCTAGCAATTAAATCAATAGCAATGCAAGCAGCACGCAGGCTAGTAATTAAATCAATAGCGATGCAAAAAAGCACGCAGGCTAGCAATGAAATCGGTAGCAATGCAAGTAACATGAAGGCGAGCAATGAAATCTGTAGCAATGCAAGCAAGCAAGCAGGCTAGCAATTAAATCAATAGCAATGTAGGCAAGCATGTGCAGGCTAGCAATGCAATGCAAGCAAGCATGTGAAGGGTAGCAATGAAATCGGTTCCAATGCAAGTAACATGCAGGCTAGCAATGAAATCAGTAGCAATCCAAGCAGCACGCAGGCTAGCAATGAAATCGGTAGCAATGCAAGCAAGCATGTGAAGGCTAGCAATGAAATCCGTAGCAATGCAAGCAGCACACAGGCTAGCAATGAAATCAGTACCAATGCAAGTATTAAATCAATAGCAATGCAAGCAGCACGCAGGCTAGCAATTAAATCAGTAGCAATGCAAGCAAGCATGTGCAGGCTAGCAATGAAATCAGTAGCAATGCAAGCAAGCATGTGCAGGCTAGCAATTAAATCAGTAGCAATGCAAGCAAGCATGTGCAGGCTAGCAATGAAATCGGTAGCAATGCAAGTAACATGAAGGCTAGTAATTAAATCGGTAGCAATGCAAGCAGCACGCAGGCAAGCAATTAAATCAGTAGCAATGCAAGCAAGCATGTGCAGGCTAGCAATGAAATCAGTAGCAATGCAAGCAAGCATGTGCAGGCTAGCAATGAAATCGGTAGCAATGCAAGCAGCACGCAGGCTAGCAATGAAATCAGTACCAATGCAAATATTAAATCAATAGCAATGCAAGCAGCCCACAGGCTAGCAATTAAATCAGTAGCAATGCAAGCAAGCATGTGCAGGCTAGCAATTAAATCAGTAGCAATGCAAGCAAGCATGTGCAGGCTAGCAATGAAATCGGTAGCAATGCAAGCAGCACGCAGGCTAGCAATGAAATTGGTAGCAATGCAAGTAACATGAAGGCTAGGAATTAAATCAATAGCAATGCAAGCAGCACGCAGGCTAGCAATTAAATCAGTAGCAATGCAAGCAAGCATGTGAAAGCTAGCAATGAAATCAGTAGCAATGCAAGCAAGCACGCAGCCTAGCAATTAAATCAGTAGTAATGCAAGCAGCACGCAGGCTAGCAATGAAATCGGTAGCAATGCAAGTAACATGAAGGCTAGCAATGAAATCGGTAGCAATGCAAGCAAGCACGCAGGCTAGCAATTAAATCAATAGCAATGCAAGCAGCACGCAGGCTAGCAATTAAATCGGTAGCAATGCAAGCAAGCATGTGAAGGCTAGCAATTACATCAGTAGCAATGCAAGCAAGCACGCAGGCTAGCAATTAAATCAGTAGCAGTGCAAGCAGCACGCAGGCTAGCAATGAAATCGGTAGCAATGCAAGTAACATGAAGGCTAGCAATTAAATCAGTAGCAATGCAAGCAGCACGCAGGCTAGCAATGAAATCAGTAGCAATGTAAGCAGCAAGCAGGCTAGCAATGAAATCGGTAGCAATGCAAGTAACATGAAGGCTAGCAATTAAATCAATAGCAATGCAAGCAGCACGCAGGCTAGTAATTAAATCAATAGCGATGCAAAAAAGCACGCAGGCTAGCAATGAAATCGGTAGCAATGCAAGTAACATGAAGGCGAGCAATGAAATCTGTAGCAATGCAAGCAAGCAAGCAGGCTAGCAATTAAATCAATAGCAATGCAGGCAAGCATGTGCAGGCTAGCAATACAATGCAAGCAAGCATGTGAAGGGTAGCAATGAAATCGGTACCAATGCAAGTAACATGAAGGCTAGCAATTAAATCAATAGTAATGCAAGCAGCATGCAGGCTAGCAATTAAATCAATAGCAATGTAGGCAAGCATGTGCAGGCTAGCAATGCAATGCAAG
Source organism: Norana najaformis (assembly GCA_964023275.1). NCBI lineage: Eukaryota > Metazoa > Annelida > Clitellata > Crassiclitellata > Hormogastridae > Norana > Norana najaformis. The sequence continues at coordinate 4,258,423 of OZ029921.1, forward strand.
AAAGCACGCAGGCTAGCAATGAAATCAGTAGCAATGCAAGCAAGCATGTGCAGGCTTGCAATGAAATCGGTAGCAATGCAAGTAACATGAAGGCCAGCAATGAAATCGGTAGCAATGCTAGCAAGCATGCAGGCTAGCAATTAAATCAATAGCAATGCAAGCAAGCAAGCAGGCAAGCAATGAAATCGGTACCAATGCAAGTAACATGAAGGCTAGCAATGAAATCAGTAGCAATGCAAGCAAGCACGCAGCGTAGCAATCAAATCAGTAGCAATGCAAGCAGCACGCAGGCTAGCAATGAAATCGGTAGTGTTGCAAGTAACATGAAGGCTAGCAATTAAATCAGTAGCAATGCAATCAAGCATCCAGGCTAGCAATGAAATCGGTAGCTATGCAAGCAAGCACAGGCTAGCAATGAAATCAGTAGCATTGCAAGTAACATGAAGGCTAGCAATGAAATCAGTAGCGTTGCAAGTAACATGAAGGCTAGCAATGAAATCAGTAGCAATGCAAGCAAGCATGCACAGGCTAGTAATGAAATCAGTAGCAATGCAAGCAAGCACACACAGGCTAGCAATTAAATCAGTAGCAATGCAAGCAACCACGCACAGGCTAGCAATTAAATCAGTAGCAGTGCAATCAAGAATGCAGGCTAGCAATGAAATCGGTAGTAATGCAAGTAACATGCAGGCTAGCAATGAAATCAGTAGCAATGCAAGCAAGCACGCACAGGCTAGCAATTAAATCAGTAGCAATGCAAGCAAGCATGCACAGACTGGCAATGAAATCAGTAGCAATGCAAGCAGCATGCAGGCTAGCAATGAAATCGGTAGCAATGCAATCAAGCATGCAAGCTAGCAATGAAATCGGTGTGCAATCCAAGCAAGCATGCACAGGCTAGCAATGAAATCAGTAGCGTTGCAAGTAACATGAAGGCTAGCAATGAAATCAGTAGCAATGCAATCAAGCATGCAGGCTAGCAATGAAATCGGTAGCAATGCAAGCAAGCATGCACAGGCTAGCAATGAAATCAGTAGCGTTGCAAGTAACATGAAGGCTAGCAATGAAATCAGTAGCGTTGCAAGTAACATGAAGGCTAGCAATTAAATCAGTAGCAATGCAAGCAGGCTAGCAATGAAATCGGTAGTAATGCAAGTAACATGAAGGTTAGCAATTAAATCAGTAGCAATGCAAGCAGGCTAGCAATGAAATCAGTAGCAGATGAAAAGTAAGCAAGCAGGCTAGCAATGAGGAGCAGATGAAGCAAGCAAGTTAGCAAACAGCAGCAGATAGCAAGCAAGCAGTTGCATCTGAAGCTCAATCAGTTGCAGTTCAAGCAAGCAGTTCCAGTCAAGCAGTTGCACTTGCAGCTAAAGCAAACAGCTGCAGAGCAGTTGAAGCAAGCTCTTGAAAGGAACAGTTGCAGTTGAAACAAGCAGTTGACAAAAGCAGCAGTTCAGGCAAGCAAACTTGTGAAGGAATGAAGATCTACATGATGCTTACCCTTAGCCGAGTTCTGGCGACTGTCCTGTGAGAAGAGGATGAGGAACAACGGGGTCGAGTGGGCCCACCTCTGCCCAAATGGAAACTCCAGCTGAAGGTCATCACCTGACTTCTCCAGAAGCAAACGAATCTAGATAGACATCAACATAATGCAAATTATTACACACTCATATAGCCCCTTTCAATGACAAACAGTTTCTGGTTCGGGCGTGCTGACTGCGTGTAACGACCCTCCCTGCAATGGCTGGCCGTCAACTGAACGGATCAAGTAAGTTCCAAGGCCGGAGAGGCTCTCTCTCTCTGTCTAATAAGTCTTCAAAGCCATCGACTGCGACGCAGTCGATGACCTTGAAAGACTTAGTTTATTTCGGCTCGCCTCTCTTTCTCCCTCTCTTTCTCCCTCTCTTTCTCCCTCTCTTTCTCCCTCTCTTTCTCCCTGGAATTGGAACTTAGAAGTTCCAACCCCCCGGAGAAAGAGAGGGAGAAAGAGAGGGAGAAAGAGAGGGAGAAAGAGAGGGAGAAAGAGAGGGAGAAAGAGAGGGAGAAAGAGAGGGAGAAAGAGAGGGAGAAAGAGAGGCGAGCCGAAATAAACTAAGTCTTTCAAGGTCATCGACTGCGTCGCAGTCGATGGCTTTGAAGACTTAGACAGAGAGAGAGAGATGAAGACTTAGACAGAGAGACAGAGAGAGAGAGAGAGAGAGAGCGGCCTTGGAACTTACTTAGTTTATGCTGCTTTATCCTGTTAGGTCCTGGACACGGGTCTCTCTCACTCCAGCTGAAGATCGTCACTCGTCTCCATATACAAACCAATCAATCTAGGTAGACATCAACATAACGCAAACGATTACACATATGACAAACAGCTCAGCTCTTTAAGGGAAAAAAGAAAGGAAGAAAGAGAGACAGAGAGAAAGCACACAGGCCAGCAATGAAATCGGTAGCAATGCAACCAAGCACACAGGCTAGCAAATAAATCAGTAGCAATGCAAGCAAGCATGCAAGAAAGAGAGACAGAGATAGACACTTTCAAACCTTTGTGGACTGATGGTGAGAGCAAGCACTTAGGCACAGGCAATAACATGCTGAATTTCTAAAAAAATCTACTCTGACATTAAGCGAATACAAAAGGATCCACTGAATGAGATATGTGACAGGGGCCAGAATGAAATCAGTAGCAATACAAGCAAGAACGGACAGGCTAGCAATGATATCAGTAGCAATGCAAGCAAGCACGCACAGGCTAGCAATGAAATCAGTAGCATTGCAAGTAACATGCAGGCTGGCAATGAAATCAGTAGCAATGCAAGCAGCATGCAGGCTAGCAATGAAATCGGTAGCAATCCAAGCAAGCATGCACAGGCTAGCAATGAAATCAGTAGCGTTGCAAGTAACATGAAGGCTAGCAATTAAATCAGTAGCAATGCAAGCAAGCATGCACAGGCTAGCAATGAAATCAGTAGCAATGCAAGCAAGCACGCACAGGCTAGCAATTAAATCAGTAGCAATGCAAGTAACATGAAGGCTAGCAATTAAATCAGTAGCAATGCAAGCAGCACGCAGGCTAGCAATGAAATCAGTAGCAATGTAAGCAGCAAGCAGGCTAGCAATGAAATCAGTAGCAATGCAAGCAAGCACGCACAGGCTAGCAATTAAATCAGTAGCAATGCAAGCAAGCATGCACAGACTGGCAATGAAATCAGCAGCAATGCAAGCAGCATGCAGGCTAGCAATGAAATCGGTAGCTATGCAAGCAAGCACAGGCTAGCAATGAAATCAGCAGCGTTGCAAGTAACATGAAGTCTAGGAATGAAATCAGTAGCTAGCAATGAAATCGGTAGCAATCCAAGCAAGCATGCACAGGCTAGCAATGAAATCAGTAGCGTTGCAAGTAACATGAAGGCTAGCAATGAAATCAGTAGCGTTGCAAGTAACATGAAGGCTAGCAATGAAATCAGTAGCAATGCAATCAAGCATCCAGGCTAGCAATGAAATCGGTAGCAATGCAAGCAAGCATGCACAGGCTAGCAATGAAATCAGTAGCGTTGCAAGTAACATGAAGGCTAGCAATTAAATTAATAGCAATGCAAGCAAGCATGTGCAGGCTAGCAATGAAATCAGTAGCGTTGCAAGTAACATGAAGGCTAGCAATTAAATCAATAGCAATGCAATCAAGCATCCAGGCTAGCAATGAAATCGGTAGCTATGCAAGCAAGCACAGGCTAGCAATGAAATCAGCAGCATTGCAAGTAACATGAAGGCTAGGAATGAAATCAGTAGCATTGCAAGTAACATGAAGGCTAGCAATGAAATCAGTAGCAATGCAAGCAAGCACGCACAGGCTAGCAATGAAATCAGTAGTGTTGCAAGTAACAGCTAGCAATTAAATCAGTAGCAATGCAAGCAAGCACACACAGGCTAGCAATGAAATCAGTAGCGTTGCAAGTAACATGCAGGCTAGCAATGAAATCGGTAGCCATGCAAGCAAGGACGCACAGGCTAGCAATGAAATCAGTAGCGTTGCAAGTAACATGAAGGCTAGCAATTAAATCAGTAGCAATGCAAGCAAGCATGCACAGGCTAGCAATGAAATCGGTAGCAATGCAAGCAAGCACGCACAGGCTAGCAATGAAATCAGTAGTGTTGCAAGTAACATGAAGGCTAGCAATGAAATCAGTAGCAATGCAATCAAGCATGCAGGCTAGCAATGAAATCGGTAGCAATGCAAGCAAGCACGCACAGGCTAGCAATGAAATCAGTAGCGTTGCAAGTAACATGCAGGCTAGCAATGAAATCGGTAGCCATGCAAGCAAGGACGCACAGGCTAGCAATGAAATCAGTAGCGTTGCAAGTAACATGAAGGCTAGCAATTAAATCAGTAGCAATGCAAGCAAGCACGCACAGGCTAGCAATGAAATCAGTAGCAATGCAATCAAGCATGCAGGCTATCAATGAAATCGGTAGCAATGCAAGCAAGCACACACAGGCTAGCAATGAAATCAGTAGTGTTGCAAGTAACATGCAGGCTAGCAATGAAATCAGTAGCAATGCAATCAAGCACGCACAGGCTAGCAATGAAATCAGTAGCGTTGCAAGTAAAATGAGGGCTAGCAATTAAATCAGCAGTAATGCAATCAAGCATGCAGGCTAGCAATGAAATCGGTAGCAATTCAAGCAAGCACACACAGGCTAGCAATGAAATCAGTAGCGTTGCAAGTAACATGAAGGCTAGCAATTAAATCAGTACCAATGCAAGCAAGCATGAACAGGCTAGCAATGAAACCAGTAGCAATGCAAGCAGCATGCAGGCTAGCAATGAAATCAGTAGCAGATGAAAAGTAAGCAAGCAGGCTAACAATGAGTAGCAGATGAAGCAAGCAAGTTAGCAAACAGAAGCAGATAGCAAGCAAGCAGTTGCAGCTGAAGCTCAGTCAGTTGCAGTTCAAGCAAGCAGTTCCAGTCAAGCAGTTGCACTTGCAGTTAAAGCAAACAGCTGCAGAGTAGTTGAAGCAAGCTCTTGAAAGGAACAGTTGCAGTTGAAGCAAGCAGTTGAAGCAAGCAGTTGAAAAAAGCAGCAGTTCAGGCAAGCAAACTTGGGAAGGAATGAAGATCTACACAATGCTTACCCTTAGCTGAGTTCTGGGGATTGTCCTGTGAGAAGAGGATGAGGAACAATGGCCACAACAAATGGAAACTCCATCACCTGACTTCTCCAGAAGCAAACAAATCTAGATGGACATCAACATAATGCAAATTATTACACATTCATATAGCCCCTTTCAATGACAAACACCACAAAGACATAATTATGAGTAATGCTTGCATCACCATACAGCTCATAATAAGGCAGAGAAAGGAAGAAAGAAAGACAAAGCGATAGGGCCTAACAGATAAAAAAAATCATTGTTATCAGTTTCGCCGTGGAAATCAAATTTTCTTATATTCAGAGTCCTCCATAAGTTTACAAACAAGATGCTCTATTTCTAAAAAATCTACTGACATTTAGCGAATACAATTTAACATGCGTAAAAGGATCCACTGATTGAAGGATATTTTCAGAACTCTTTGGCTAGAGTCATAACAAACACTTCTAAGTATCAGATATAATCCCTGTGCTTAAATCTTTACAGTGGCTTCCTATTCAGCAAAGGATTTGTTTCAAAATTAGGACACAGTTTATAAAACACTGAACTACGGCCAACCACAATACTTGAAATCAGTCCTTATTCTCCAGACTTACCATTATTCTGCAAGGTCATCTGATTGCCTTTCTCTGGTCATACCTTGGGCTAGAACTGTTCCGGGTAAACAAGCATTTTCGGCTGCTGGACCAAAATTCTGGAATTCCCTCCCTGTGTCTGTTCGTTCTGCTCAGTCGCTTCTGTCATTTCGTTCTCAGCTTAAAACTTACCTGTTTCAAATTGCTTATCTACCATAGGCTGCCTCTCTGTCGTGCGGATTGACCTTCTGGATATCGACCTGATTGTAGCTTGGTTTTGGTGTGCCATCGGTTGATGCCTTGTGCATTAGACACCGGCGCATTAGAAGTTGCTAATTATTATTATTATTATTATTATTTGACATCGGCTCAAAAACTACGCGAAAACCAATAAACTGTTTCTAGTGTGGCCGTACAAATGGAATTTTAAAATGTCAGTCCTTCGAACAAAATGGCGAGCGATGAAACAATCTATAAAACATTAGAAGCTGGACTGCCAAAAAATCAGCTGCCATCTGGCGAATGCAATTTAACTAGATGCATTAATGTATTCACCAGACGGCAGAACATTTATAAATCCAGATTCGCGTACAAATACCGCTTCTTATATCGCACGCCTTTTTGTACAAATTTATTCATGTAACGAAATTTCGTGAAAATTGATTTCAGAGCGAGAGAGAGAGACTGGCTCAAATACTAAGTTCAAATCGATCAGTAATTCTAATTCAGGCTAGCAACGAAATCAATAGCAATGAAATCAGTAGCAATGCAAGCAAGCACGCAGGCTAGCAATAAATTCAGTAGCAATGCAAGTAACATGCAGGCTAGCAATGAAATCGGTAGCAATGCAAGCAAGCAGGCTAGCAATGAAATCAGTAGCAGATGAAGCAAGCAAGTTAGTAAACAGCAGCAGATAGCATGCAAGCAGTTCCACTCAAGCAGTTGCACTTGCAGTTAAAGCAAACAGCTGCAGAGCAGTTGAAGCAAGCTCTTGAAAGGAACAGTTGCAGTTGAAGCAACCAGTTGACAAAAGCAGCAGTTCAGGCAAGCAAACTTGGGAAGGAATGAATATCTACACGATGTAATGCTTGCATCACCATACAGCTCATAATAAGGCAGAGAAAGGAAGAAATAGAGACAAAGAGATAGGGCCTAACATATAAAAAATCAATTGTTATCAGTTTCCCCGTGGAAATCTAATTTTCTGTTGTTCAGAGTCATTCATAATTTTACAAACGAGATGCTCATTTTCTAAAAAGTCTACTGACATTTAGCGAATACAATTTAACATGCGTTAAAGGATCCACTGATTGAAGGATATATGACATCGGCTCAAACACTACGCGAAAACCAATCGCCCACCGTCATTTTGAAGTAATTCTTGAATTAAGATTTTTGTCACTGGACCCAGAAAATAATAAACTGTTTCTAGTGTGGCCGTGCAAATGGAATTTCCTGAAAATTGCATTCCTTCGTACAAAATGACGAGCGATGAAAAAATTCATAAAACATTAGAAGCTGGCCTGCTAAAAATGACCTGCCATCTAGCGAATGCAATTTAAGTAGAAGCATTATTGTATTCGCTAGAATGGCAGAACATCATTTGTCAATCCAGATTCGTATATATATGTATATATATAATATATATATATATAATAATGATCATTTCATCGCTCGCCGTTTTGTGCGAATTTATAGAGTTATCGGGGAGAGAGAGCGAGCGAACTGCATTGATGCCTATGAAGCAAAAGAAGCAGGAAGAACATGATCAAGGATTGAAGAAGAATTAAGAATTACAAGAAAAACAACAACAAGTAGAACAGGAAGAAAAACAAGAAGAACTAGAAGCAAAAGAAGCAGAAGGAAAAGAAAAAGAAGATGACGATTAAAAGGGTTGGGCAGGAATGAAGATCTACTATGGTAAGTGACGCTTACCATAGCTGAGTTCTGGCGACTGTCCTGTCAGAAGAGGATGAGGAACAGTAGCCACAAAAAATGGAAACTCCAGCTGAAGATCACCACCCGACTTCACCGCAGCAGTGACAAAGTCAGTTGCCTCGTCAGACAGGAAGAAGTGTACGTTACTGGAAACGAGTTGATGACATCATCAGGCGAACTGGAGCTCCACGAGCATGACTCTACAGGAAAAATCAAACGTAATTAACCAGACAGACAGACAGGACATATTTAGCTGACTCACTCACTAACTCAGTGACAGACTGACTCATACACTCATCACTTACTCAATCACTGAGACTTGTATAAACAGCAGAGTGAGTGCCTCGAACCCTTAACGTCAAAGTCTAATACTGGCATCACTGCTCACTTATCAAACCGATGCCAGGTTCCGACGTCGGTCACGGTCCGCAGGTTTCGCTCGGGTGGTTTGCATGTGGATCTGCTTGGTCTGGCCTGACCTCGTTTACACGTAATGCCATCTATCTAACTTTGCTCCTAACAGGGCAACGATTCTTCTGTTAATTGTTCCTGTCCTTGTCTCTCACTCCCTCTCCATTTCCATCATTTCTTCTTTTCTTCGCTTTTCGTCATTTTCTCCCTCTTTCTTTTGTTTGCTCTAATTCGATCTTCAATATTTTCAACTCTTCCTGTTTTCTTCCTATTCTCATCTCTTCCTCGTCTTTCTTTGTTTATTAGGTGACATCTCTTCATTCTCATCTTTTTTCCTTCTCCTTTTTCCATCTCCTTTCTCTTAAACTTCTTCCTCTTCTTCCTCCCCTCCTCCTCTTCTTCTGAATATTTTAAAATCAGATAATGGATTGCTTAGACTCACTAGTATCTTCCAGGTTCTTCATCTATTGATGTTAGCTCCTCATTCAGCGTTTCTTCTTGTCACCGTTTCTACTTCTCATCCATTTCATGCTGAAGATGTTGCATGTGATGTTGGCGCTGCAGAAGCTGGATCTATAAAAAACACCAAACATCTCAAGAAATTGTAATCCCAGGTGAATTAAGCAGCCTAGAGATAACTGCACTAGTTTTACATGATTAAGGATAGATGCTTCGTTCTGATGATACAGCATGGCGAGCACAGTTAAGTTAAGCAATGTCAAGCATGGTTAGCACTTGGATGGGAGAAGATCCATTGCAGAACAAGCCGCCTATGCCAATCAACCACCATCCCCTGGAGTCGGTATAAGGGGAAGGATTCAGTTTAGTTTTTATTTTTTATGCATTTATTGAGCAGCACCATCTAATTATTAAAATCAATTGATTGGGCTGTGTAACTGTGAGTGAAGGGCTTGCTCAAGGACCCTACAGCTTTAAAATGAAAACTTGCCTCTTCAGTTAGAGCAAAGGATGGTCTCGGTGTGAGTTGCAATAAATGTCCGACTTACCTTACGAATTCTCCAACTCTTGGTGAATTCTTGCAATATCTGCGCTGGTCTTTCACTCAAAACTGAAAACTATTTCCTTTTAATTACTCGAATAAAACGCGTCTCTCAGTGCCAACTCAAAATCAATGCAAAGCCAAAGGCACTGTGCTGCCCCCTTGCGCCCAAACTACAGACTGCGTACAAGTGTCTACGAGTGTCAACAGTCTTATCTTGCATAACTCAAGAGGTCTGGAACGAGGAGGAGCGCCCAAACCAAACGGCCAGCGCACCACATGTCTGTTTTCAAACGAGTCTTGATTGAGTGTAGTCAGCAAACCGTGACCGTTTTTAACAAGTGTGAAGTGAAACAAAAGAACATTCAAACCAATCGGCCAGCGTTTTCAAACGATTTGCATACTGTAGATGGGTCATGCGTGGTCAGCGAACCGTGACGGTGTGTACAAGATGTGGAGCGAAAAGAAGGAGTGCTCAGTCCAATCGACCAGCGTGGCACAAGGCTGTTTTCAAACGATTTGCATACTGTAGATGGGCCATGCGTGGTCAGCGAGCCGTGACGGTGTAAAAGATGTGGAGCGAAAAGGAGTGCTTAGTCCAGTCCCCAGCGTGGCACAAGACTGTTTTCAAACGATTTGCATATGACAGACGGGCCTTGAACTTGAGTGTGGTCAGTAAACCGTGACCGCGTTTATCAGGTGTGGAGTGAGAAGGAGCGCTTAAACTAGTCTGCCAAGATAAAGCCAAAAATGGGACAAATACTAAAAAAAATTACCCTAAGCATGCACGCGCATCCTTGTGATACAGCCTAAAGTTTGCCTTCGTGCTATCTTGAGCATATTAGGCCAGGTGACCAGTGCTCTCCCTCACCGGCTGATCTTCTTACTGATAGTTCTGCTGTTATTTAGCTAATATAATAGAAATAAATGCATAAACACAAACTAAAAGATGGATAACTAAATAATTCTACCAACATCTAGGAAAGAAAATTTGAAATGCGTAACAACATCCATTATGTAAACTTGTAAAGGACATTTGACATTTGCTTCTTACGTAAGGCCCACATACTACTTTCAAACCATCAGTGACTTCTGGACTCCTCTCTGGCTTTTCGACCCGGACTCACCATGGAATTTGATTCGGACAATGATTTTGTTTAGCAGCGACCATCGACTGATGCCTTGAGCATTATTACAGTGGCGCTATAGAAGTTTTTAGATTAGATTAGCCACTCGAAAGTCGTCCATTCGGTAGGTGGCCCTGTCTGTAATTCGATAACATTATGTTCGCATTTTCAGTATTCGGCAGGTGGCGAGGCGTAACTGGCTCGAAAAATAGCCGGACTTGTGCGACCAATCTTATTGAACTTTATCGTAATCCCGAGACTTCTACAGCGCCCAACGAAAACCATTTCGAGGGGACCAGCTTATTCGCAGGCGCTAAGTCAAAACAAAATCGATAGGCAAAGGGTTCGGTTCGAGAAGTCAGACGGATAAACAGCGTGGCAGCTATGGGGGTGGTGTTTGGGATTGGAGAGGAGAGAGAGACAGAGAGACAGAGAGACAGAGAGACAGAGAGGGAGAGAGGGAGAGGGAGGAGGAGGAATGGGTGAACCGTGAACTTTTTTGTCTGCATTCAGTAGAAACATTTCGTGATGAGTCGTTTTGGACTAGTATAGCTCACCGACAGGGATTTGAATCTCGGGCTAGCACGGTCCGTTCATGGGACCTTAAACGGCGTGGCGCTCATTCAAACGGGCAGCGGTGGTGAAGGAGCTCACCCGATTAATTCACTGAGTTTACTTACTTATCTCAGTTTTGTCGGCATGCCATTACGTATATACTGTAGTTTGTAGAAAGAAATTTGCCAAGGATAAGCTTCCCGCTCACAGGTTCTCCCTGGGGTGAATTTCCTCATTCCTTTCGCTCGTGGCCATAGGGTTTCTTCCCTCTTCACAAATTATTTTTCCCTGTCGCTATATTTGTTTGTTTGCGTGCTTGTTTGCTCATGTCTTTATCATTGCACTTATATCGCTCCCAAAGTAAGTAAAGCTGAAGCCGAATCGCGAGAAACGTGTGCACGGGCAGCTTGTCAAGGCTCGTTACACTGGGTGCGCTCAGCAGGTTCCAACTCGCAATCGTTGAATTACAGACAGCGCGCTATCGAATGGACTATTTTCGGGTGGCTCGAACCTTACTGCCTGGCTATGGATCTTCATGCGCTGAACAAATCCAGTTTACGATTACAACTTTTACGCTCTGAGTTACCCGGTGAAAGGTCACGCGATGCAACATGGCTGACGATCGAGTGTGGGTCAAAGTGCAGAGGAGCTCTAGCAGCCAGGAATTTCATCCACAGCCAAGGAAGTGGAAAGGTCTGATAGGATGAGTCATGCTCCGTAGCCAAGGTCAAAGTTCAAACGTCAAAGAGCAAAACTCCAACAGTTGCTGAGAAGTGGAACGTTTGAGGGGCGTAAGTATATGATGCGTTCAAATGACCAATCTGATCTAATCTAATCTAATGAGATGGGTGGATGGAAGAATGGATGGATGGACGGATGGAATAAATCGATGAATGGGTGGATGGAAGAATGGATGGATGGATGGATGGAATAAATCGATGGGTGGGTGGATGGAAGAATGGATGGATGGACGGACGGATGGATGGATGGATGGATGAATGGATGGATGGATCGATGGATCGATGAGTGGGTGGATGGATGGTGGATGGATGGGTGGATGGATGGATGGGTGGATGGATGGATGGGTGGATGGATGGATGAAAAATGGTTATGGTATAGACAGCAACAATCTAATCTATTCTGTTCTAACGACTTATATAGCGCAGCAGAGGAGGATGAAGAAAGAAGAGAAGGAGGAGGAGGAAGAAGAGGAAGAGGAGGAGGAGGAACAGGAACAGGAGGAGTAGGAAGAGGAAGAGGAAGAAGAAACGGGGGATTAGGAAAGGTAATATACCTTCTTTAGATTAATTAGTTTTTAAATTAGTTTTTTTCTTTAGTTCCCGTCTACTATTTCTTCATCGTTATCATCCACCTGTTACTCTGCCATTAACTCCGTCTTCTATTATTCGAGTTGTTCTTTCTTCTATTTCTCCATTCCTTCGTTCTTTCTCCTTCCATTGCAGAGTTTTGGCACACTTCCACTGAACCGGCGCCTAGTCCTTCATTTTCGCCATTATCTGATGAACGAAGATAACCTTATGAAGAGCGGTCATCGGCTCCGATGCCTCGCATGCCGGTCCAGAATTCCTCCTGCTGCTGCTCCTGCTCCTCCTCCTCTTCTTCCTTCTCCTCCTCCTTGTCTTCTTTATCCTCTTCCTGCTCCCTCTCCGCTTTTTCAATTTTCTCTTTCTTTCCTCCCAACTTTCCCCTATCTCTTGTTTTCTCTCTCCTTCTTAGTTTTGTGCTGTCTCTGTTCTGTCTCTGTGTACTATTTCTCTGTCTCTCTCTCTTGTTCTCTGTATCTGTATATGTGCCTGTCTGTCTCTGTCTCTCTGTCTCTCTGTCTCTGCCTCTGTTCCTGTCTCTGTCTGTCTGCCTGTTTGTTTGTCTGTTTGTCTATCTGTCTCTCTCTGTCTCTCTCTCTCTCGCTACCATCACTCCTACGTACTTTTCCTGGCGGAGTCCTTCCATTCTTACTCCCTGCCTTCCTCATCTACGATTCGTCCGTGTCTTCCACAACACCAGATGTGGTAGCTGCAGCCGCCTAGCAAATCCTCCTGACGTCACTGGAGGCCTACCAGGACTTACCAGGCCTGGCCTTAAAGGGCTGTAGGCCTAACCGGGCTAGGTCTGATTGGGCTGCGTCTGACTGGTGCGCTAGAGTTGGGCCATTCCCCGGGCGGTTCTGCAAAATTAGAAAGTTTCGTGGGTGGCTGTTTCGATTGGATTCGGCCGAAGACTTAGACGAACGCGAGAAAAAACGTCTATCGTACTCCTGGAAAGGCGCCGAGCTGAGCGAAGACCGACCGAGAAATTTTGCAACGCGTCAGCGAACAGACAGGCAAGTAATAACATTGTCCTTGCGGAATGATGATTGGAATGGATGGATGGATGGATGGATGGGTGGGTGTGGTTGGATGGATGGATGGATGGATGGATGGATTGGTGGATGGATGGATGGATCGAGGGATGGATCGAGGGATCGACGGATCGACGGATCGATAGACGGATGGGTCGATTGGTCCATAGATCGATGGATCTGTGGTTCGATAGATAGATGGATGGAAGGATGGATGGATGATGACGATGATGATGATGACAATAATAATAATAATAATAATAATAATAAATATAATAATGATAATGATAATAATAATAATAATAATAATAATAACAACAACAATAACAACAATAACAACAATAACAACAACAATAACAACAACAATAACAGCAATAATAATAGCATTTTAAAAAGAACGATCCTAGATAGCGCAATTTACTATCATATGACTAATCATATGACTTGGACGTCAGAGGAGGAGCACCATCGTCTTCAACTTCGGCTTTTCTATAGCGCCGAGACTCTGGCGCTACATAATGAGACATCCAATCTATTTTCGTTTTGAGTCTTGAACGGCCAGAATCAGCAATGCGTAGAGAATGTGAAATTTCTCCGCAGGTCTTTCGCTCGAAACTGAAAACACTCCTCTTCCACAAATCCTATCTTGATTCTTCCTCCTCCCCTTATCTCATTTCCGGTTCAATTCCAAGCCCCATCCACCGTAGCCGTCTGACTGTCTGCCTGTCTGACCCTTGGATCTTGACCTGCAACCGAACCCTTCCTGCCTATCGATTTCGTTTTCACTGAGCGCCGGTGAATAAGCTGGTTCCTTCGACGTGGCTTTCGTTGGGCGCTGTAGAAATCTCTAGGTTACGAGTACGATTACTGATTTCCAGAATCTTGGCCCTGTAACAGAAAATACCCTGCGGCCCAGAACATTCATCATGCGAAAGGCGCCGAAAAGCTTTAGACAATCAGAGGAGCAACGATAGGACTCGGAGGTACTCACGATTTAAAAGCTCAAGTCGTAATCGTTTCGTAATCGTAAACTCGAGATTTCTACAGCGCCCAACAAAAGCTAAGTTGCGGGAACCAGCTTATTCGCAGGCGCGCAGACGAAACAAAATCGATAGGCAGGAGGGGTTCGGTTCCAGGTCAAGATCCAAGAGGCAGGCAGGCAGGCAGGCAGGCAGGCAGGCAGGCAGGCAGGCAGGCAGGCAGGCAGGCAGGCAGGCAGGCAGGCAGGCAGGCAGGCAGGCAGGCCGCTACGGTGGGTGGTGTTTGGAATTGGAAAGGTACTGCGGTTGACGTACATTCATACATACATATATAGATACACACATACATACATAAATATATATATATATATATATATATATATATATATATATATATATATATATATATATATATATATATATATATATATATATATATATATATATATATATATATATATATATATATATATATATACATCCACAGATATTTTCGCACATAAATACGTAAATATGTGTACAGGATAGAAACCAGTTACCCACAAGAATTCGTGCTAAGTGGTGTCACAGGTCAAGGACATTCTTGGATGTCCTTGAACCGAGGCTCTCCGATTATATACCCCGATCAATGTGTACAGCGACCCAAGTGGCCCTCTCTTCCATGTGGCCCCCATGCAAAGTCTGGGGCTGCCTCTGGTGGAGATTGAAGTCGGATGAGAAGGAGGAGGAATGGAGAAGGAGAAGAAGGAAAAGAAGGAGAAGAAGAAGAAGGAGACGGAGAAGGAGGAAGAGGAGGAGGAGGAGGAAAGGAGGAGAAGAAGGAAAAGGAGGAGGAGGAGAAGGGAAAGGGGAAATAGAAGGAGGAAGAGAAGGAGGAGGAGGAGTGTGGGGGAAAGGATTGTAGATACCGTTGGCGATATCATGGCCATAGAGAAAAGACATG